>CM060846.1:108332597-108665097 GCA_030762175.1 Metallyticus violacea | reverse complement strand
CAGGTATAGCATGTACTGAAGTGTATAAGGAAAAATAGTATAAAGAAAACAAACAAATAATAACAACATTTAACAGGCTTCAGAATTTTTGTGTGTATTTCATTAAAATTCGACACTTTCAAGGAATATGTGCAATGCATGATGAAGAGTTTTGCAAAAGGCAATGAATGTTTGTAATTTCGAAATCGAAGTAATCATATCACTAGTATCTAATTTTTGTAATGGTGTTTAACTACTGAGGCCACAGGCGGACTAGTATCTATGAAGTACAAACTAAAGAAATGCATATGGAACTCAAAATGTGTGAAATTTCTTATATTTCTGAAGGAACTTGAGCGAACAATATCTCTTCTTTTCTTCAGACAACTTTTAGTAATATGTACAACATTTAAGTACTTGAAAATGGAATGAACGAGTCTGTCACAGAAAACAGTACACTGCATTTTAATTTTTTTTTTCTTTTTGCTTTTATTGCATTTATTATGAAAATACGCCAGCAAATCTTACATAACACGCGGAGCTAATGGTTCACAAGCAGGAAAAAGTCAAGAGAAAGAAAAGTCAAGCGGCAAAGCAGGAAAAAGTCAAGAGAAATTAAAATAAATAAGTGAATAAAAAATTTAAAGATCAATTTCAAGAAGATACAGGAAACTTCCAGGAGGAAAGAAAATTTCTTCATACACTAATGAAAAAATACAATTTCAAACTATGAACTATATTTTGTACTTCAGACGAAAACTGCTTAGGGATAAAATAAGCCTTATTTTAACTTTGCTATGATCATTTATTATTTTACTTTGTTTAAATTGTATTTTATTAACAATGTTTAAAATTAAATAGTAATACAATTGTATCGGTTAGTTATGAATTTTCTGGCAAACACAATTGCCCAAATATAAGGATAATTGTACAAGTATCGAACCCTAATCTCCTTATTTGGAAGTTTAATGGTGCCCCTAAAAAGGATACATTTATTTTGGTTAAGCTTAGTCCATGAAAGTTAAAAATGAAACATTTCCCGGTTCTGTCTATAACATGAAGAAGTTATTTTTAATATGACGTGACCAATAGTGAACATAAAAGACTTCCGACAAACATTTTTTCAAATATTAATACTTGACAAATGTGAAAGCTGTGTATCTAACCAAAAACGCTGGAAATTCATCAACGAAGGCAAGAAAGCTACACCATATATTACAACACGCTTTCACACGGAGCCAACTCAACATGATTTCCGTAGTTTGGAAAGGAAATCAATGTGAAACAAAGCACCCCTCCCCGTTGGGGATATCATGCCCTTAACGCTCTCTATTTACTCTGCAAAACAGAGAAGTCACATAACAGGGGCTTAGAGATGAGAAAGCGTTTCAAGGTCTCGCAACCAAACCGGTTCATTTCATGGTATTGAGAATGCGAGCATTATCTTGTGAAAATGTAGTTAGTCGTCTTTTGATTTCGAATCAGTATTAATGAAGGTGTTTGTATAGCTAAAACAATTCTCCACACAAGTTTGGTATCTCTTTAGTTGATCACTTATTTGATAATTTGGTAAGTAATGCGCCTCTTAAATTGTTGGTGTGGTTGGTTTGTTTTACTGTTTTTACCTTCCCAATTATTATCGAGACCCGGCTCACCGACTAACCCATAGGGAAAACACTCCGGGGAAAAACAAATCAGATCGCACGGTATAAGTACTACAGAGATGGATGGATAGTATTTACTAAAGCCGACGGCTATCATGGGTCTTCTTCGGTATTGCAACCGCAGCACCGAATCCAAATTGACGCACCAGTGTCAATTAAAATATTTCGACTAGAGATACAAGTGTACACAAAATGTATTTCCGATTGTCACACTCATTAAGGGAATTTTCCATTCTTACATTTAAAACATTTAAATACTTCTTGGAATTAATGTTCTCTTTTTCTTTACTCATTGCCTTAAATATTATGCAAATGCTTTTTCATTCAGTGTAAATATAAGTTAATTGGTAATTTTAGCATTCGAAACCACTACCTTTGCTGCTAAGGTAGTGGTTGACATAGGCAGTTGAACAAAACATTGTTTTGAATACAAGCTTTAGGAAAATTTCTAAGAAACTGTGAAATAAGAAAGCGTTTATGCGGCTGGTACAATTCTGAACATCCAGGCAAACTAACCTACATTACCAAATCTTGCTCGACATTAGCAGGTACTTGGGTTTAAAACGGAAAAGCTACTTCTGCGTTACGTCATAATGGAGTTGAGTTTTTGCTGTTATGACTGCTTGGATCTTTATTGCTAACCTCTCCTTGGAAAGAAGCCCCATACAGCACACATGCAACGCGGATTGCGAGCTAAGGCACTATTGTTAATGTATACCAGACCTCCATATGCTTGCTCAGAAGAAAGTCTGTTAATTGTGCACCACTAGCTCCGCCCCTAGTGTTCGTTGTTTCCAAGTTATTCTATAGTCTAGATAAACAATCCCACCGAAGCAGCCATTTGCAATTGGTATCGAAATTCATGCTTTTAATCATCTGATCTACAATAACTGCCGTCTAACGCAAGAGCTTTGTAACTGACTAATGGATGGCGTATATCAAACATATATTGCAAGTTGTTCTAAGAAAAATTACAACTCTCAAGTAAAGTAAATGTCATATCAGAAAGAACTCCATATGGGTCATAGATATTTGAATTCAGCAAGGAAAATAGAAAAAATAACTGTAGTGGCGCAGCATTAAACATTGTTTAACTACAACGTTAACTAAGAGAAAGCAAAAGTCAATAACCAGCACTGCTGTGAGTGTTCCTAATAGCATAGGTTGTCTAGAAAATTAACCCTCTAAATACACCAGTTTTACTAGTGCAATAATTTAAAAGCAGGGGCATAAGTATACAGAAATAAGTGAAGAATTATCATAGAGGCTTATTAAAAGAACGTGAACGAACATATGTGAAGAGAATTGTGAAGAATTATTAGATTCCTTTAATGCTCCTATTGACAGCAACGAAGACAGTGCGTTTTATTTTGCATCAGCCCGAAGTGATATGTGATGAAAATGAAAAGATAATTAGTTACTGCCTTCTACTTGGAACTCCTAAACAACATAATAATATGAAATTCAGTCACTGGTCATGGTCATCAATGAAGCATCTTTTTACTTGGATTTGAACAAACAGCTTACAGGTGCACAGTTTTAGTCGTACTCGGGTAAGAGTTACGTGATATTAGCAAGGAGATCAACAGGAAAATGTATGAAAAATTTCAAGAATTACGCTCAAAATAACCATCCTTTCGAGATTGTGACATTCGGTGAATTGCAACACAGGTAGGTGAACAAAAGTTTGCATTGGTTAGGATATAGCTTTAAAAAAGCGCACAGTCTCTCGAAGGTTTTATGTTTGTTTCAGAGATTGCAAACAAAACATGACAGTTGACCTTTGTAAGAAGTAATTATCGCAACCAATTCAGATCGGACTGGATACACAAAAGAGATGATCATGAGCACTTTCACATACCAGCGCAATAAACGTCTATAGTGAGATGCAACTTCACATTCTTACACCGTTACTTCAGTCTCGGGAAAGGAATTACTAAACCACTTATTATGTTACATGAGCCAGGTATTAAAGTATAATGCACCTTTTCCCAACAAACAATATTATTGTAAGATACAGTATATCCCCAAAATGAAGAACTTGTTTGATAACATTCCCAAAACTGCTTACTTACCTTATGTTGCTTCTAGGTACATATAAACCTCACAAGGATTCAGAGAGAATAGTGCCACTCGTAAGAACAGAGGATTATGATGGATAAAAACTAAAAATACTGAATTTGACACTAGAAATGTGTTCAGGAAAATAAAATATACATGTTGAAAGGCTCATTGCGATCCTCGGGTTGCAACTAATCACAACATGTGCCTATCAACACTTATACTACTAGGTACATATTATTTCTACAAAATATTGCTCTAAGTTTATACTTTGACCGCGGAACAGAAAGTATACTCTGCATGCCTTAGTTATTATGTAAGATCGAGCTGCACATCCGACATTTTAATTAGATATTAAAACAATATTTCAGTTACGGACACGCGTGGCCAAGGTCGTTAAGGAGCGCACACGTAAGCGCAAGGATTGGGGTTCGATCCCCGCCAACACTGTCCTACTGACAATTTTTTTTCTTTTTTTTTTTTAGATTTTCCTCATTCCTCATAAATGCCAAAATCCGTGGAGGTACCCTAACCTTAGGCCTAGAATATCACCTTTCATAAAAAATTCGTAACTTATCATTTCATCTCATGTATCATTAGTGTCATTACCTTGATATCATGTCGGTCCTGGTGTTGTAGTGGTAACCATACTTGCCTTCTAAACCCAAGATCGCGGGCTCGATACCGGCCAGGACCGACGGATTTTTTCGGGCATAAAAATCCTAAGCATGGCTTCCTTTGGAAAGGAAGTAAAGCCGTAGGTCCCGTGTCATAGATTTACGGCACGACAAAGAACCTCCAGCCTGAAAAAAGAGGCCTCTGAGCAAAATTTGTCGGCCGTTTCACGCCCTGAATTGAATCGGACGCTGATGACCTGAGACGTTAAAATCCGTATATAAGACAAACAAACAAAAAATTGATATCTTAGCTGTAAATATGAGCTTTAAACGCTATTCAAAAAACATATTTCAAATGGTATACAACTTTTGTTTATTCTATTTGGGCACAACGAGTACTTTAACATTAAAATAAGAAATAAATAATATGCCTGTTAGTTTTCTCTACGCAATAATTTAAGGGCTTAAATATACAGCGAAACATGCCCATTTAGGATATCCCGGGATCCTATTCCTTTTCCTAAATTTTATTGGTGCGGCTAAAACTATATGCATTATGTTAGTCTTTCCTCATTAAAATGGAAACGGAAATAGTCCGCCACCGCTTATAACGGAAATTATTCTTAAACACATTCTTTGAAATAAAGTATACTTTGAAACAACTCGTAGTTTCAAGGAAACAAAAGCAATATGAAAAGAAAACAGAAAACAACGGCTAGAAAGAAAAGAACGAAATGCTTTGGGAATGCTTTGTTCATGCCTGTTCGAAGAACGTGCCTATTTTTGGACATATTCCGCAGGCTCAAACCCTAGGACTGTCGAAAACACTAAATAAGCCGGAAGTTAACACCTCTAATGGTTGGTTAGAAACCCTAGAAATAGTACACAATTGTGCGCAATGTGTGAGGAAGTGAGTGATATTAACAGATCTCCAGTTTCTGAGCTACAGAAAAACTGAATACATTATAATAGAGGAATTCCAACCCTGAATCGTACGCGTATTTAATGGGAATGAGAGCAATAAATTGGGACAAAGTCAATTTCGTCTTCCAACAGGTTTCAATATACTTTATTATAACCTACACAATGTCTATAAGAATAAAAATGCAGCTGTTGAACTATTTAAAATAAAAGCATTCGTGTTTTGACATTTTCTGTCCAACATCAATAGCATAATTGAATTGATATTTTTAGGCAATGAAAAAATCACATGTTCTTAATCATTTTTATCATATAAATGCCTAAGGCTCTTTCATCCTTCTTTCTACAGAAAAATAGGCAAGAAGACATTATTTTGTTTTAAAGTTGCATTTCATTCTGATTTGCGTTTTAACTCCGTCCTTCACTACTCGCCCGCCAAAGAAATTAATCATACTTCAATATTAGAATTTAAATTTTGAAGCTTTAACTACCACTGTAAAAACATTTTCTTTCTGGTTACACAGTTTAAATGATTAATATTCAATGATATTGCTACAACAAAACTAAAACACCAACATATCACTATGATTTTACTAAGCTAAGTAATATTTATTTGTACGCTGAATGCATGCGCACAGAAAGCATAAGATAGTTATTTTGGTAACTACTACAGGAATTTACCCTTTACAATATGAGTGAAGTATTTGCCACTAAGTATAATGGCAATTAAAATTTTCTAAATGAGTATTGTAAAGGCACAAATATAAATATTTACAATATTTTGTTTTAAAGCGGGTGATTTTTCCTTCACGGGACCTCTCCACATGCTTTCTAGTTGGTAAAGCGGTGGACGGAAGTCCGCGGCTGTGATTGTCGCATAAGTTTTGCTAACACTTAAGCATTTACCCCTCATTATCAAGCAAGAAGATGCTGGAACTAGCTCCCCCTCATTTTCGGTATGTTTCTAGCATTGCCTTATGAACTTTATCTTTACCCTCTGCAGTTTCCTCTGAGAAATGGAAGAAATTTCTTCACTAATGTTATTTTTCAGTTCATCTAATGTGTGTGGGATTGTCTTGTGTACTTATTTCTTTAATGCCCTTTCCTCCAGGGATAAAAATCACAGGGTATTAAATCGGGGAACCTAGGGGGCAATGCGTTGTTAGTGATCGTCGAATATTTCATGAATTGCATTGAAGAAGACATGACATACATACGTTGCAGAGTCCTGTAGGAAAGTCGCGAACCAACGTTCCCTCACAGCTAATTCACAGGAAAAGTTAGTAATATTCTGCAAATACATGTTTACTTAAAAATAGGACCTATTATTATTCGTTCGCATCACACTCCTATCTTTTGATCATGCAAAGGTTTCTCATGAAAGCCGGTGATGCTTTTCTGAACTTCAGTGTCGGTTGTTTTGTGTATTAACATACTCACTTAGATGAAACCAAAATTCATTCGCACAGAAAATTTGACTAGATTCAATTTCTCGGTCGTGTACAATATTCAAAATCCATTCACAAAATCTACTCCTAGATGCAGGGTCACCCGGTTTAAGTTCTTACATTATAGTCATTTTATAGGGTCTTAACTTCAGTAGCTTTGTAGCCGTATGAACAGAGAAATGGAAAATTCCCGTTTCCTAAAAAACACATGGACGTGATTTTTATGAGAACGTTTTAGAGCATGTCCAATGTTATCCAACGTTTCTTCTCTGTGTAATTTACGTGAATGCGAAAGTTTTTAATCAAGCATACTTCCGTTTCACGAAATATATTTACCAATCTGTGAATGGAACTTCCACTTGGAATTTGAATATCAAGAAATCTCTCTTGAAATAATATCCGTACTTCACGAGTCCATTTTGTACGCACTTAAAAAGCTTAATAAACACTCTTTGTGGAAAAGAATTACTGAACAGAGCCATATTAACATAATTAATACACTCTATTACACCGCCTATCGCCACGGGTGGCCGAGGTCGTTAAGACGCGGACTCGTGAGCGAGAGGTCTGGGGTTCGAATCCCACCAGGACCGTCTTCCCTGACAGAGGCTTTTTCCAGGTTTTCCTCACTCCTCATAACTGGCAAATGCCGGGGAGGTACCCTAAACTTAGGCTTGGAACGTTTCCTTCCTTAAAAAACTTTTTTTCCCAATATATCATTCCATTTCATGTATCATCAGTGTCCACCGCCTGTGGTGCCTCAGTAATAAAAACGGGCGTTAAACACTATTCAAAAAAACAACAAAAAACACCGCCTAATGAATACATAATACACTGTCACACAACACACAAGAACAGGTCCGTGTATTCCCGCCAAATACCGTAATTCGTACTGACCTTTCCTCCGGCACCCCGGCCGGCGGGAACGAGAGAAGTGCAGAGTTCGGTCAACTGCGGCAGTTGCATGTACAGTAGTCCCGCGAAGGAAACTTTATCCAGTACTACGTCGAATTTGTATGAAATATTTTAATGTATGATGTACATAACACAACATTCAGCACAGGGTTCATGATTCCGGACAGTTGCAGAACAATATGCGGCTTGTGTGGGTATATTGATGTTTTTGTTCCCAATTCCGGCTCCCGAGTTAGGTATACTTCTCTGATCGCCGCAACTAAAAATGTTGTTTAATGAAAAGCTGTTTAACGTACAGATTTCAGATTCATTAATTAAAATGCTAAGTATAATGAAAATGTAATTATTATCTTCAAAATGGGAACGAAATTCCAATATTTGTCAATGAAATAAAAGATAATTATGTAGAACCCCACATTAATTAATGAATGTAAACCTTGCTTTTACTCCGGTTTTCGGTTTTGATTGTTTATTGGCAGTTCCCGAATGTCGATCAAGCATTTCTAAACATTGCTATTATTACTCTATTTTTCTCCTAAGCTCTCAATTTATGTTTAGCTGAGAAACAGTGTTTTGAATAACACTTTTACTGATATAAAAATATTAGGTTAAGGAGCTGGCGAGCGTAGCTTAGTTTTACATTTACTGCAAATGACAGACCTCTGAAAGCGTGCATTGATTTCCTCGCTTTACAGCAGCTTTAATACCCGCTACTCGATAATCAAGTGGGAGAAAGAAAAAATGTCTCAAAGAGATATGAGTGCTGTTATGCAAAATAGCTATCTAACATAAGCCATTGTCCAAGAACAAATTTCATTGCACAAATGCCATTTGGGTTTTTTAATTTTTCTGTATGAATTTTCTTGGCAGCATTTTACCACATAAGAGTAGGCTAACGGAATCTGAAATAATAATAATAAAAATAATAATAATAATAATAATAATAATTAAGAAGCGGAAGAAGAAGAAGAAGAAGAAAGCATCACGGGATTTGATTTAGTATCAGTATTAATTGTTATTCGGTGGAACCTTTTAAGATCTTCCAAAAAAAGAAAAAATATGAACTTGGTACTTCTAGTGTTATTTGGTCGGAATTACTCAGAAGATTTCGATCCGGTATTAAAATTTGTATTATTGCCGCAACCTGTGCAATTGTGCAACAGTAAAGTACCAAGTTTTAGTTCACAAGAGAGGGTAGAATCAACACAAATGTCAACCGCCATTAACCTGGTGATTTAATCATGGCGTCAGTGGTAAATATTTGGGAATGCTTACATTCGGGCATTTTTTATTCAGGTTTCGATAGCATACACAAAACTGATAGCTGTTTAATTAAAAAAAAAGTTTTTTCGGTTATATCCAATATGTCATCTCCACAGGTCAATTCTTTATTTAAGCAGAGACATCTGAAGGTGAACGGGTAGTGCAGTCAAATACGTACTCAAAATTCGAGTTCATGAAAATCCCAAGCGTTCTTCCTGAGGTTGAAGCAGAGAAGAAACAACAGTTGAAAGAGGGAAAATCGTGGAAAGAAGTTCACATAATTATTGTGAGCTTCCAAAAGAAATGTTAGAGAAAGGCAATAAACTCAGGGGAAAATTAATTGCAAGTAAACCAAAAGAAAGATATGAAGAACAATTTAATTATGATTTCTGTTCGTGGAAAACAATAAACCATATCACCCGAGTCAAAGAGGATATTATATTAAGCATATGTGTTATTTTTGTTAAGCATTTTGACCCACAGTTTTGTAACTTTAATTGTATTGCACTCATACAGTCCAAGAATGTGTTATTGCCTTACCTGCGGTAGTCGTATTCAATAATTAAGTAAATTTTACAGAAGTTACTTTATATAGTATTTTGCAACATTTCCTTTCTAATATGTAGAGCTTGTAGACACATTACTGAGCCATTCCATATCGATATATGAAGACTCCCCTCCCAGCTGGTAGTGTACACTCGTTCATCACCTATGCAGGCATAGCAACCTAACAATTGTAAGGCAATTGTTTTTACCAAACGCATTAAGGTTTCTTATAGTGTATTTCTGTGTTGGTAAATGTGGAGTGCGGAAACTAATTGCAATAACGTAAATTCCCATTTCTTATACTTTTTTTCAAAAAAGGAAATATGTGGAATTCAACATAATATGAAATAAATTATTTAACATGTTCCTCGTTCACGAAAAAGAGTTATTCACCCACTCACCGTTCATGGATTTTTGTGTATAACGCATGGATAGTTCTGACAGGCATTTTTCTACATTTTGTTGGAAAGTATAAAATCCGCACCATAAGTTTCACAATATTAATATTAGTTCGCTCACGTATCGTTCAAGAACTGAGTCAAGCTCAATTACAAATGGTCATTCTGAATCTGGCAGTAAGATAGTTTATTAGTTTCTAGCAAAACAGTGGACTGAGATTGTTTTGACGAAAGGGGAAAGTATCTCTAAATATAGCAGCATATCTGTGAAAAATCTGAATTACTCCAACCCTGAAAACGGGTATGTGTACTTTGAACGAATGGCTAACAATGGAAAATACTGAACACAGTCTATAGTGGTGTTTTTATGCCCACTCTATGCTTTAACACAAAGTAATTATTTGTGGAAATTTACGTGAAAATTAACGTGTATTTTAATTACTTTAATCCGCATTACAGTGAATTTGTGCAGCAAACCATTTAGCTAATTGAATACAAGAACACGTTTATGCCATGGAACTGTTTCAGGGCTTCTCTAAATTAGAGATAAACCTTAAAACGCATTACAGAACTAAGCATTTCCCCCAACAATCGTGCTGTTTATAGTTCTCCTTTCCCACCATCAATAGTGCAGTAAAAGTTATTATAGGCTGCAAACTGTGAATAAGAGGGTAGTTATCATTTTCCTCCTCTTAAATTAAGCCTTCGCTGACATGGAATGTAATCAGCCGATAACACCCGGCAGTTTGATTACACAGTAATGCGCAACCACTGTCTATATGCCCCTTCTGGTAGTGAGAGTATAAAGAACAACCAACGGTCTTTCAAAGTGTATTTAAAAATATATTCTGTAATTTTAATGTCGCCGCTATTTGACAGATCAAAGAAAAATAAATACAAGATCAGTACAGAACTTACTAACTTTACTCAATTAACGCTATTATCAAAAAGTACCGGATAGCTCAAGTGGTAATGTTTGTGACTAGTACTTGCGAGATACCGAGTTCCGATCCCTTGGGACCCACCACCATGACCTTGAATTTTTTCGCGGTTTCCCCTGGTCGCTTAGGTGAATGCTAAGATGGATTTACCATTCCATAAACTTTCTGCTCTCATATTTATGCTCATTTCATTCCGTTGATTCTGTTACAAGGTCGAAAGTTCCAGGAGTGATAGACTGGTACCATGCGCGACGTAACGGTGGCTTGCGCTTAGGAAAGGGTTCTATCCCAGTGTCTGCTATGGGAGGTGACCTTCTGAGGCATTCAAACTTCTTGGAGGGGACTTTGCCGAGATGGGGGTGTTATATCTGGAAACGTTTTAGGCATCCGTCATGTCAATGCCTCAACGTCCCTGAATCCTGAGCGCCCGGTATCTCTCTCCCTTCTTCCATCCTCCTTCGTCTCTAACAATGCAAACATTTATCAAGTAGTTCGTAGACTAGTTACAATGAATAATGAAAGAGATATGTGATCCCGAATTTTCAGATAGTCTATTCTGGTAAAAAAAAGGTTCTTTAAAAATACAAAATTCTTATTATTCAATAGCCAGCCAGCATCAAAGTACAAAGTTATTCAGAACTTTAAGGATTATTTTGTTGCAACGTATGTTCATTGTGCATCTCACAGAAAGAAGCCCTTTATCTTTGAAATTTGAAAGAAAATTATGTTTCAGTTAGTCAAGGGATATTTCAACAACCTGTAAACTTTTGGAGCACTGAACTGCATTTGACGAATCCAAACTTTTACCGCTTGAGTAACGAAAACTACGTTTTATCGCAAACAAAAGAACTTTGATGAAAACATTTTCTTCCTGTATGAAAAATTATTTGGGTGTCATGGAATATGCCGGAGTTAGAAACTTAGAAGTAAGAGAAGGATAAGGAATTACCTAATATATGTCATTGTTTTACAGAATAACTGACACAGCAGAGTGAGGATGATAAAATTCTAATCACAATGTCTTACAAACCGAGAGTGGTTATAACACAACGCACCAAGATGCTCCCCAGTAATGACAAATATCTTATTTAGCTCTATGTCAAAGTGTCTGCAAGCAGTCATCACAGCTATGTTCATTGCCTATTAAAATTTGTTTTCATTCAATTAAATACACCATGTTCAGTTTCTTTGGATTTGTTTTGATAACATTTTTATGTGAAGCAAATTTATTAGCCATTTACAACATGCAGTGTGTCCGGTAGATACACTACCAATAAGAAACGAGATTATTTCTGCACTCATTTAAATTAGAACTGCGGTTTTAATCTTATCTTGTGCGTAAAATCTCCAAGTTTTGTAACAATGAACCTGACATTAATGCGCCTGTACATATAGAGTTTTGTGAAATGGCATAATTAGCTGTTAGAAGCAGGTTCTGTGTTAAGAAAGAAGAAAAGGGACCAAAAAAGGTGCTTGCCAATAAAAAATGTGAATATGCCGGTGCACTTTACCAGATGTCTGAAAGGTACATCTGAGAACACGAGATAATTGAGCAATCCATTGATAATATTGCATTGGCGAATTGGGCCCGTCTGGCTTTATCATTTGGCTGCTGCTTCTGCACAATTTGGATTTTGAATGCTCTATGTCGCAATCTTTTACAGACAGTATCGTGAACAGTGGACTTTGGACTACCCAGATCTGAACTGGACATGGAATTGATTTCTGCGAGTTGCGCTGGAATGCTTCCCTAACATCTTCAACTTTAGCTGCACACATTGTTTTGTTGCCGTTTCTCTTCTTTCTTTCTTAACTTTATGACTATTTCGTCTGAAGTTCCAAGTTAAAGTTTTCCAATTTTTATAAATTCAAAAGTTGTCCTTTTAGTGCAAATGTCAATACAATAAACAAAATGTATATGAGAACTGTAGTATTTTTAATTTAATCTTTGTTTTTAACAATTGAGAGATGTACACAAAATAATTCCTTTACTTTCAGTATATTAATTGTTGCTTAAGTACTCAATTTGAGACGGTTTCCAATTGTTAAATTAATGCTAAAGTTCAACTAGAAAGACATTTATACCTCAGCTGCGTTTTATCCCTTTCTAAACAGATATCCCAACTCAATTGACTGTTAAATAAAATTTACTGAACTTTTGCGTCTTGGTTCCCATATTTTTAATGCCTTATTCGTATTAGTGCCAATGAAAGAAGATATAACGATTGCGTTTTGTTTTTCCATCCTTCTGGTTTTAATGATGCTCGCGAACTCGTAGATAATTGGCAAAGTTGACGTACCATCGCTGGAAAGCTTTGAGATCTTCAATAATGACGTGAAAATGTGATTTGCATGCTTGAACTCAACTTCTGTGAGAAAAAGTGTGACAGAGGTGCTCATTTTAATTATTCAGATTAAGTGTGCCATTTTGTTTATAAAATCCCCTTCTAGAGCAAATTTTTAAATAATCATTTGCATTTGATTAACTACATTAAGCAATAACTTGACACCTTGAAACAGTACAAATGTATAAGATGGAAGGATGTTCAGTGCAGAGCAAATAAGGGAAATAAAAGATGATGGTATTTTTTCCTGCATTTCTTATGGCTTTCAAGATACTTTTTGCCGTGAGACGTCTATCAATGCTTTCAAAGTGTAGTTAGTACATCTACTGTGAAACTGTTGACGATCTCTCTTTACCCTCCTCCAGTCACATTAGAAGTAAGTCAACACAATTTTCCTAAACAATGTGTGCTCATCAAATTCATTTTTGTTTACAACAAACTGATGTCGAATCAGTTTCACAATCACAACCGATTTACGTAAACTTTTAAGGAAATTTACGTCAATGCGCTTCAATTTGTGAGAAAAATTGCAAAAGGAACATTTTAAGAATACTATTTGTCTATACATTATTTAACTCTGAATGAATGTACTTCAAAGCATTAATTATACAACTCATAATATAAATTATATTAAACATTTTCTTTATTTGCATTTACTCAACAGCCTGTCAAAGTCTTAAGTAGCAAAAAGTATTTGTTCCAGTTATTAAGACCTTTGGCTAACACTGAACTTTAAAAAAGTGAAATTAGTAAAGAGCGCTCATGTTTAGATTGTATTTTTGCACTTTCTCACATAGAGAAAAAATATGATTTACCGACCAGTATCCGTTACTTTTGCAGATTTTGAAAATGCTTTCGTAAGAGTGTCACGGAATAACATTTAGGAAAACATTGAACAAAGGTGTTTACCAAAATATGTTATAAGAGCAATATAAAATGTATATATTGAAACAGAAATAATAAAATATAATCATACATTAATATAATTATTAGACAGGGACTATCATAATCAACTATTTTTCTAAACTATACACTGAATATAAGACATTGGTAAAGCAAAAGAGTTGATTTTATATTTATAATGAAAGATAAATTACGAAAGCTCTATTCAAACTAAATAGCACAATAAAATGTATAAACATGAACCTTTCTACGTAAAAACAAATATAATAGCATTCCAAGGAAAAAGCAAATTAGAAACAAAATAACACTAAAAGAACAAACTATATAACATATAACACACAACTAAGTAACGCACATTAATTATTTGTACTCTAGTGTTAGAATGAATAGGGACCTCGATGTAAACACAAAGTATGTAAATTACAACAAATTTTCGGAACTATAAAGCGTACACAAATGGAAAAATGAGAGGAATTAACTATATTAAAACTGTGTAAAATAGTGACCGTGACTGTAAGTTTTAGAATAATGGAACTTATCAGAAGACGAGAAGAAGGAATTAAAGCAGGTAAAACGAAAAATGTAAGATAATAGCAGATTATAAACTATGATATCATAAAATAAGCAAAGATATAAAGAACAAACTCGAAATAAAATAATCAGTTCATATAAAAATGCTGTAAGAGATATTCAAAATATGCCTGACACAAAAATTATACACAAAATACGAAATTACAAATAAAAAATAAAAGAGTACAATGACGATCTTGAAAAATGTGGATGAATTTAATAATCAAAAAATGTGGGGACCAGAAAAGTTAATACGTATTTTTATAGAGAACACGGTTCTAGCAATCATAAACGTAGTCCTTATATGCCCTACAGTTCTCTACGAGTATGCCGGAACGTCTCCAGAGGAAAACTTAACTGGCTTGAGGTGTAAGGAATGAATTCCTTCCAATGAATGGAGGAGAATATTTCGCAACTGTAGCCTTGCTGAAGAGATGGTCGTTCCCTACAAGGAAGAGATGTGGTGAGGGAGACATCGGGTGGTCAGGATCCACAGGCGATGAAGCACGGGCCAGACGGGTCCCTAACCATATTTCCAGATAAAACACCCCAACTGAAGACAACCCCTCAGAAGGAAGGGCCGCTTATATACCAAACGCTTTCTAAAGCGCAAATCACCGTCTAACCATACTACTTCAACCTCGCTTAGGCAGTTGCTACCCTGTAACAGAACTAATTATATGAAATGAGAGAGAGGAAAATTCAAGTAAAGCATACGCCTAATCAACCCAAAAACAGGTGACTTGTTCTAAGGAGTTTGAACCCGAGAATTCCAATTGTTACCGCCTGAACCACCCTGCTAGGTTGCTAGGAGCATGATAGCTCGTAAAGGTACTTCGTTTGTTATCACTAATCAAACAGATGGCAAATGCTGTTTAAAAAACAGATTACTTTACCGTGCCGGAACTTTTCATCCTCCATTTCGGTTATACTTTGTATCAAATATTATGACCTTAAAGTATATTTGTTTGCTTTTCCTTAATTTAATTAATGAACTATTACAGCCATTAACAAGATTAGAGATTTTTGTACACACATCCCGCAATTATTACGGAATGTTACTGTGTTAATATGTTTTAATATTAAAAAAAAATTTTGAAGGAAAATGCGTTTTCAGAACTTCTTAATCCAAAATATCATCAATTCAATGAAATAAGAATAGTTACATATAAAGGATCAACTAGGCTATCCATTACATTCGTTCTTAAGTCGGGACTTTATGTGAAACATTACAAGTATGCTAAGTGCGTTTCCTATGTATCCTGGAGAATGACTTGAAGGATAGAGAGAATGTCAGTATGCGTTAGGGATCTATGACAGAAATGATTAAAACCAAGTTCCCTGCCTGACAGTATATTTAATGAATATAAGGTAACAGATATCAAAGCGAAAATTCTACAGGATGATCAATTCAGGATAAGAATTAATATTTTAATTGGATTTGACAGAGTTCTGTATTTGACAACCAACAGTGGAGCTGCCTTTGTAATTAACTCATGATAGCTGAATCGTTACCCATAGGCAACCATACCGTAATGTACAGGATATTACCCGTATTTCAACACTTAAAAAAACATACTATGGAGCTTCTAATGAACCAACTTTTCGTATTTTTCGCAAATATATGCTATTTATCATCATCTATTTGTCAAAATTACATTAAAATATCGTATAAATAAAATTATTTTGGAGGGTTACAAAAACAACGAAACTTGTACGACAAACGAATCGACATTACCGCGAATTCTAAACCAACAACTTTCAATAATCGTATTTTAGTTGTTATACAACAAAGAAAGATATGGAATTAAACGACTGTATTATTTTAACATGGAAATAGAAAAATTCATGGCTTGCAGAAACCACTAACAATTCTTTAAAATCCAAACGTGTTAGGTTGTTGCATGAGCATTTTCACTAATGGATAGTAAGAGCGTGCAATAAAAGAAACAAGGCTTACAGTTATTTTGCTAAAGAAACAATTAGTAGAGTTTGCTTTCAATCTTTCCGAAAAGCAAGAAGAATAGCTTGTGATAAAACTAACGCGCACCACAACTCCAAAATGTTTCCAGGAGTTTGTGGAAGTAATGAAATACCCCTAAGAATATATCGATTTTTTATCTCATTAGCACTGATTTCTCAAACAAAGGGAATCATGAGATGTTTTCTCTCTGTTTTCGACAAATTGGCCCCTGCCTAGGAATACATTTGACTTGAAAACTGTTGAGTATAATTATCTAGTCCACATTTTTACATTATGGCCTATTTCTTAATGTGTGTATATTATTTATTATATCTTATCATTATCGTAATTTACCAACTAGGAGATCGTGCATTAATGAATAATGAAATCAAAACATAAATATAAATTTTGGTAAATACTATACCCGCGTCATAAGTCACTTCATCATATATGTTAAAAATAATATTTAGCGACCTTTTTTACTACTGGTGTA
Organism: Metallyticus violacea; assembly: GCA_030762175.1. Lineage (NCBI taxonomy): Eukaryota > Metazoa > Arthropoda > Insecta > Mantodea > Metallyticidae > Metallyticus > Metallyticus violacea. The sequence continues at coordinate 108,648,070 of CM060846.1, read as the reverse complement.
TCGTAAGTAAACTCCGAGATAAAATGCGAAGTAAAGTGCGAAAAATTCTTTTGGGGAAAGGAATCATTCCAGGTTTAAATTTGGAGCTCCTCCTTGAAATTTACCATTGAGGAAACTCTGGACGAAATCCCAGTTAGGGAAGATGATTCTGTTTCTCCCGTTCACAACCTTAGTAACCTCAGCACCGATATCGGTTTTAGATGTTCAAAGCCTACGAAGAATGGATTAATTATAGCAACACTCAACGATATTACTGGATTCAGAAACGCCCGTAGCTGTAGCAGCAGTAGCAGTAGCAGTAGCAGTGTATTACAGTGACACCATGCAATAAACTTCCAGCAGGCGCAAGAGTCCAACGGTTCGAGAGTGCTACACTAGGTCTGTTTGATTTAGTACAAGGTATTAGATTAGATATTTCACAATAAGCCATATAACATATATTAAAAATAAAATAATAGAAAAATAAGAAATAAATAGAAAACAAATAAAATATAAATAAAGTAAAATAAAATAAATATAAGAATGATACTTTCTAAAAATATTAAAATATATATGAAAATAAAAATAAACATCATGAATGACAGAAAGCTGCATTCAATCAATTTGTTTTCCCCACTCCATTCTTCAATTATCAGCTTTTTCAGAACTGAGCTGTCTCACATTCACCAGAAATTTACCTAATCTCTCCTTCCATTCCTTGCATGCCAGCAGAGTTCAGCATGACCATCTTCCGCTGTTCGATCCTGTAAAGGAGTTTAGTTGATACTTCCGTACTCTACATTCAACCCATGATGGGACAAATTCTCCTCTCACATTCGTCAAAGATTTTAATCATCCGCCATGCCCCTAATCTGAGCCACGCATAGTCTATTAATTTTTATCCCTGTTTTGATGTACTGCTCCATTCCCCATTCAGATTTTTGCCCCAATTGTAATATCAGCCAAATCATTTCTCTTCATTGCTCAATTGTTTGCTGTCTATTCATATCCCTCATGCAGTTCTTACTCCTCCTCCATACGCTCTTTCTGTTTCCCTGACCCGCCATCCAAATGGCGCCTAGACTAAATGTTCATAGTAGCAATAACGTTAACATTAGCACTTGTCAAATGATATGCACACTTTCATTAAAATCCTCTAGAGTCTATAGACTATAAAGACATTATTCACGTGTTAATGCCTTTGTATATAAAAGTGGTGCAGGTACTCTATATTGATATTATAATGTGCATAATTGTATAAGCAATAACGTGTTTTGTCCAAACTTTTCTTAGACAAACCAATACTATGAGAAATATCATAGATTTTTTATATCATATGTGTACTTTTCTGAAATTGTTCCACATTATCTCAAGTTTGATGTTATATATAATTGGATATGTATATATATATATATATATATATATATATATATATATACATGGTGTCCAGAATAGCCGTTAAATGTTCCGAAATAGGCAACACACGGCACACCATAAGGGCTGAGTTGTAAAGCCCCAGCTTTAACAACCCACAACACCTGAGTGACCGCCACGAGTGGCCGAGGTCGTTAAAGGGTTCGAATCTCGTCAGGACCGTCCTCGCTGAGTGAGATTTTTTCTCAGTCCTCATAACTGGCAAATGCCGGGAGGTACCCTAAAATTAGGCCCGGAACGTTTCCTTCCTTATAAAAAAAAATCCTTTCCCAATATATCATTTCATCTCATGTGTCATCAGTGTTCACCGCCTGTGGTGCCTCTGTAGTAAAAACGGGCATTAAACACCATTAAAAAAAACACCTGAGTACTGAGAAAGTGTTATAGTTACAGGGCTTTCATTTGAACGCTTGACCGGTTTAAGGGGGACTTGCCTGTCCTGTTTCTAACCGGCCCTATTTCCCCCTTCACTTTCCCAACTCTCCGTGTGCTGACGCGAAGTCTTTGAGCTGTAGAGGAGTTGAACGTTGTGAGACCACATGTTACACTGTCATAGTGTGTTAGTGCTGTTATAATGCCAAAAAGTCTGCATTCTTTAGCACATAGAATCTTCATTTATGAATCCCACGTGACAACAAACGTATGTAGAGGAGTGAGTCAGCGATTTATAGTACGAGTCCCTGCTATTCCTGCGCCTCACAGAGAAACGTTCGCAAACTTGTGAACATATTTAGGGAAACGGGATCTGTTCTTGATAAGGAACCGAAAGTAAAACGCCGTGTTCTTATGAAAGAAAAAATCGATAACATCGGAGAAAAGTTACAACGAAGGCTAAAGAAATCTCTGAGAAAGCTTGCAAGGGAATCAGGAATTTCGCAAACGTCGGCTTGGTATACCACTAAACTTTTTGAATTACAAGATAGCTGTAGTTCAGGAATTGCAACCAAGTGATAATGAGAGTAGCGTTAGTTTCTGTAATTGGGTGTTGGATAATGTTAATGTTCTCTTTAATCTGTGTTTATTTTTTTAACGGAGAAACCATGATTTTATTTATATTGGCATGTAGCGACATAAAACAATAGATTATGCAGTACAGAAAAACTCGATCTTGTACACGAAATGCCATTGTATGAACAAAAAATATGTGTTTGGTGTCCTGTAGAAATCTATGTGCTGGAATTTAAGGGGCTATGAATATCTGATTCCGCCGGCAAACAACGCGTTTCTCGGTGCCAAGCAAATCCCCGTTAAGCCGGCCATGCGTCTAAACGAGGGCTCAGTAATTCGTACATATTTTTCTTTGAAAAAAGTATCTTTATTTTACTGACTGTCATTGCATAAATACGTTAACCCTGTAAACTGTCAGTAAATTCAGCATGTCAGATTCACTAGCAGCTAAAAGAAATTATACTCAATTTAGCTAAACAATTAGAGAAGGCAATGAACATGTATTATTATAACTGTGCAGCATTTGAACAATTTTGTGTAGCTCATTCGGCAGTAAAAATGTTTCAGGAAAAATTATTGAAATAAACATACATAATATATGCTTTGTACATCTCTAAAACCCCTGTAAGATACAATAAACCATGTATCTATAGCTTAAAAATAATATACGGCAATTCGGACGCTGTATATATGTGAGACAATAACACGTACTAACTTCTTAAAAATTGTCCACAACTGACAATTGCACTAATTGGAATAATAATTCTAATAGTCTTTTTCTATGGCTTTAATAACAGTTTGCATTCTATGAGTTACCTCAAGTGAGTTACCGTAGTTTATGATTTAATAAAATGAACACATGCATATTGCAAAGCACACAACACACATATTATTCATAGGAAACTATTTTAATTACACTTAGTTCAAAATGTGCCTTACTAATGTTTTACAATGAAAATATATTCACATGTACATTTCATTTTAAATTTTCATCTAAACACAATGCCAAGAACTTTGGGAAAATATGTGGAGTAGATAGATTGTTAAGTATTAAAATCGGATACTCAAACAGTTTTGTTTCAATAGAGATATACCGGGTGTAACAAAAAGGTACGGCAAAACTTTCAGGACACATTCCTCACAATTAGAACAATATAATGTTATACTGAAAATGGGTTCGGAAACAGTTTATTTCCATGTTATAACTCATGTTCTACAACTCTTCATAGTACATTAATAATGGGGAATACACTGAAACAGAACTTACCAGCATGACACAAGAATTTCTTTCTTGTATGAAATATTCAAAATGCCCTCTTGGTTACGTCTGGTTACGTTGTAATTCTTATATTCACCGCCAATATTTTGTGTTTCATTTGAACGAAGGCAATGTTGACATGCAACTCACCTCACTGATATTTGTGGGAACATTTGAAAGTTCTTGTGTATCGAACCCCGGTACAAGACACAGAAAGTCTTCGTGCCCGTATTGTGGAAGGCTGCGAAACAATAAGTAATTCTCCATGGATACATCAGCGCATCCGGGATTCAATGCGACGCCGGGTTGATGTATATGTTAATGCTAGCGGAGGGCATTTTGAACATTTCACGCAATAAAGAGTTTTAGGTGGTATGTTGGTACGTTCTGTCCCTGTGTGTTTCCCTTGATTAATGTACTATAAAGAGTTGTAGAAAATGAGTTCTAAAATGGGGGGGGGGGGGGGAAAGTTTCCCATGTCCATATACATATTTATTTTTCTACGTGTGAGGAATATGCCTTGAAAGCTTGGCCGTATCTGCTGTGTATTCAATTATAGCTTATTAATACATTTCCTTTAAACCAAAATATTTGTGTCACTGCTCCATTCATACTGGATTGAATACTGCATGTTAACGTCTGCAAAGAATGCTGGCTTTGCATATATAACATTAGATGCTAAATCGTTTATGCATAGGAAAATGCATAATATTGGCCCAAAAGCTGAACTTTGTCGTCATTGGTTCTCCGATGTCAGTATGTGTTTCCATCTATTTATTTGTAGGTTATTAATTATAACTGAAACCTCTATGAGCTAACCTTCTTCCTATTGCTAACATCCAATTCTGCAAACACATCTTAAAACGCAAGAGTGTCATTTAAAAGTCTCTGTAGCAAACCTTCCTCTTAGAAAAAAATCCCGTCGTAGCCTATTCCAAGCCACATTGAAAAAGAAGCCGGGGAAGGAGTAAAACCTCGTTAAAAACAAGAAGCAGCTGACCCAGCTGATGTTATCCTGTAAGAACCCCGTCTAGGGCTATAGAAGCTGCTGCTAGAGACTAAAGAATGACAACCTTGATTAAAAATTACCTGTTCTTCCAGTTTGCGAGTTGTATTGACACGCTAGTTCCCCAGGATATACAAAAAGTGAAAACATTGAAACAAAATAGAGAACTACTGGATGGATGAACGAAAATAGTGCCTGTAACATTAAGAAAGTATATAAGTACTGGTTACACATTTTTATTACTTGTGTTATGTTCGGCACCAACTCATGTTTCTGTTGTACGTCATCAGATTGTATAACGAGAGAAGGTAATAAATTTAAAAATATAACCGAAACTATTTAATTACCGATGCTGTGTTTTATGAATGAACTAAGATAATTGAAGTAGGAATGTGCAACGGCTTCTGCTAATATAAGCTGTTCTTCTATCTACTGCCGAGCTTTGTTTTATTTAAGAAGTTAAAACACTAACTGCATGTGAAATATTATTTACCATTAAACAAGTATTAGTCTCTAAGCCTAATGAACAGTAACAATACCACAACGCGGATATGACGGTTGAAATAACACATCCTGTATATGAGTAACGACTTTAAATGCCTCAATCATCTCTTTCTCTTTAACGTTGCTTTGGTTTGCGTGGCGTTACTATTTCCGGTATCCCTCTGCAGCACGAGACAATTTTGTTTCCTTTCGTACCTAACGGCTTGTTCAGAAATAGCTTGTGTCTAAATCAAAAGCCAGCTTCTGTTTACCAACCTGGTGTGTTGTTGGGAGGGGGACCACTGAGCAAAATATACACGTAAAACGAGTGAGGGTGGAGTCGAGTTTCTCGCTGATGTTACCATGGTTACACTTGTAGTATCTGTGTAGTGAAAGAAATCGAGAGATCTAAGGTCTTGTTACGCAAAACAAAGATTCCGACATATTTACCTTCTACGGCTCTTCGCAACAAATATAAAATGTCGTTTACTAAACGATTTAACACGGATCGATGTAATATATGCTTCAGAGAGAAGCAAAATTAAAATTATATATAAATAAGTTCGTTGTAAATAACTTGTCTTTGACAATGAATTTCAAACAGGGCTTAATCAAAAACAATACAAATGTATTCTTTGTGCTCATGTGTTCAAAATTCACGCGAGCATTTTATTTTATCGTGTATGAATTTTATTTTATCCTTTACCTAATTAAGCATCATATTTTAGATTATTTTTATTTGTTTTGTGGTCCATATTGACAACAGTGTACTGGAACATTCTAGTAAAGCGTGGAGAACAATGAATATGAATTAGCCAAGCTGTAAACGTTGCACTAACACGAAAATAAAAATTTAAGTTATATCAGGGGAAGGATGTATATATATATATTGAATAGTGTTTAAGGTTTTTTTTTTTTTTTTTTTTTTTTTTTTTTTTTTTTTTTTTTTTTTTTTGCTCAGGCATCACAGGCAAATTTGCTTGGTGGTTGATTTTGGTTTATTTGCGGATGATCTTTAACATTTCAAATCATCAGCGTCTTATTCAATTCAGGGTGTGAAATGGCCGATAAATTTTGCTCAGGGATCTCTTCTTTCAGACTTGAGGTTCTTTTTCGCGCCTTAAATCTACAACAAGGCATCCACGGCTTTACTTCCCTTCCGAAGGACTGCATAATTAGGATTTTTACGCCCGAAAAAATTCATCGGCCCTAGCTGGGATTGATCCGGCGATCTTGAATTTATGAGGCAAATATGGTCACCACTACACTACCAGGATCGATTCATAGGCGGTGGACACTGGTGATACATCATATGAAATACAATATTGGGAAAATATTCATTTTTAAGGAAGGAAACGTGCCAGGCCTAAGTTTAGGGTGCCCCCCCCCCGGCATTTGCCGTTTATGAGGACTGAGGAAAACCTGGAAAAAAACCCTGTCAGGAGAACGATCCTGATGGGAACCAAACCTCAGACCCACGCTCACGAGTCCGCCCTTTAAGGACCTCGGCCACCCGTTGTGGTACACTACAGTGTTCACTGTAGTATACACATAGAGTATTTGGATAATAATTGTGCATGCTTTTGCAAATTAACTTTCACAATACCTCTTTTGGCTTTTTGCTACCACAGCACATCTATTTGTTCGTATATCATCAAATTGCTATTCTTCTTCTTCTTCTTCTTCTTCTTCTTCTTCTTCTTCTTCTTCCTCTTCTTCTTCTTTCTGTTACTACTACTATTATTAAGGTTATTATTATATTGTTATTGTTGTTGTTTTGTATATGTAATAAATAGCATAAAATGCTTTGTTTTTATTAATTACCATGGTAAAATTTTCATGCACTTTTCCTACTACAAAATGAATATTACTTATTCTTTAAAGCATCTAGTCATAAAAACGATGTTCTGTAGAACAAGTATATAAAGTTAATTCATGTTATTAATTTTCCATTATAAAAAACGGAACTATTTTAATTTTTGTGAACCATCCTTATGATATTGAGTAATGAATAGTTATTTCATTATTTGAAAAGTCTAAAGATATTTTACATTTTTACTATGACCCGAGTAAAAAGCTCAGCCAGGCAGCTAGACTCATTAAGTTTTCATAGGCTACTCTAAACGAAGCCATCTTCTCGTAAAGCTTCTTGCAAAAAACCACGACAACCACAAAATGTTGAATATTCTATCAACTGTTGCCTTAGCCTCAATTAAGTTGCATTATGTGTCAGCAAGAGTTCAGAGCTCATACCTACCTTTCTGTGTTTCACAAAACAGAAATACAAAGTTAACGCCGAGCATTCTCTTCGTCTACCTTCAGTCAACTCGTATTTTGAGGCTCATTTTAACATCTCTACTTAGATACACTTTGATCATATAATTATACTGTGGCATTAGAATATTTTAGATTATTGCAATTTGTTGATTAAGTTTGGGGTAAATTGTCAGTTACTTTAAAAGGGCTGAGGGGCTTGCAGTTCTCCCATCTATGTAACAATAAAGTGAGCATGGGTATGTGTAAGTACAAGACAGTTCATGTACGGTCTCCAAGCAGAACGGACGTCGTGGTCATATCTTCCTTCCCTGCAGTTCATGAATATTGAAAGTTATGTTACAACATTTATGTAATATTGCAACTGACTTTGGTAGCTTGTGATGATGACAGAAATTTACAATGTGATTCACTGAATTACAGGTGACAAATTTAACAAATTTCCTGTAATCTTCCTAGTCCATGCAATTTCTCTTTCTTTACATTCTAATGAGCTATACCAAATATCAGCCTTCTCTTCACACATTGGACATATCTCAATATTGAATCTTCTGACTGCTCTTTTCAACTTGGCAACTTCTGTTCTGAACCATGCAAGTCCCTCCCTTTTACCCTTATTACAGCATTCATCATGAGTTGTTTTTCCTACCTCAAATATTTTTCCAATTAAATTGATTTTTTTATTATTAAAGTCTCTATATATTTCTTACACTTCAACATCGCCAATCCTTAATTCTTTCCGAAAACCTTTCCTTTTTAATTCTCTATCTTTTCGTATTACTCCCACATCAGTACTTTCGACATCTTCTTAATGGTACTAACATTTTTTTGATATACAGTTCTTGTAAAATTAAACATTGCTTCAATATTTTTTCTTCCTCTAGCTTTTTAACCTGAACCAATATTTTATGTCTTTTTTGCTATTTTTCCGTTATTCACTATTCGTTCTATCTCTGCTTGAGCTGTTCCATTGGATAAAGATCTTGTAAACCCAAAATTAGTTCGCAAAAACTTTTTTGAATCAAATCAGTTTTTACCCAACCCTTGAATATCCCCTCAATCTCTACTCTTTATAACATTGTTGCCTCAATTATCGTTGCATATATTTTCTCCGACCATTTAATTTGCATTTCTGACAGTTTGTCTAGACATACCTTTCCAGCTTTCATTTTCCCCCAGTTGATATCTTTTTTCCTCGTTCCATCCTCTATTACTTTAATTTTACTCCTGGATATTCAAATTTACTCACTACGTTAATTTCTTTTACTTCCCGGTACCATCTCTAATCTTTCCTCAATTTTGAGTCCTTCTTGAATACCATAATCGTACATTTCTTTATATATTAATTTTTAAACTTGAATTTTTTACAAAAACTACACATTACTTAATTTTTTTTATTAATTTCAGATTAATCATTGATCTGCAACTAAATGATTTGCAAATGCAGTCCAATCATCTCTTTATTATTACTTATTGATACTGCCTGTTAGTGCAGGATTTCGAGGAATAAAATAAGCTGCTCAAATTAATATTTCTACTTGGTTATACCTACATAACTATCTGTCTTCGTCTTGCTCTCTAACTATAAAAAGCATAAGTTCAACTTTAGATAGCCTTATATGAATCGGCAATGGAATTCGATTCATGGTTATATCTTTAGAACCCCACATCGCCGTAGCATTATCACGTCCCAAACAGAATTTAAAGGTGCAAAAACAAAGCAACAGTGCTCCTTTCAGCAATAAAACGAAGTCTCAAAAACAAAAGGCATTCACAGTGGTTTGAAACAGAAACTGCAACAACATATTTGTAGAGAATATAATAACGGTATACGAAACGAATTATTAAATATAAAGTAAATGAACTTTTAGGCATAGTTTCGGGAGGATGCGTGTTACACCCCTGTACTTAATTTGATTAAAATAAATATAGCTGCAAAACATCAGCACTCTATAGTGATGGTTTGTTGTTATTGTGCCTTTTTATCATGTTACCCCTCAGTTTGTACACTTAGAATATAGTTTCCGTTTAACTCTATACAGTGAAGTTATATGAGTTATGGGGTCGCCTAAACGCGGTTGTACCTATAGTCCGGAAAAACGGAATCGCTGAGCGTAAAACTAGTTTGTATTTTTACTGAAAGTATAAAACAATACTGTATTTAAAACTGATAATAACAATCACTAACCTGTATCATAGGATATGTTGAAAATAATGCTCCTCAGTGGCAATATATTGCCGGTATCTGCGAAGGAAATTCCGGCATTTCATTTACTATGCGTCTTGGAACACGTTTCTTGTCATTGATAGACCCTGTCTCTCCTAACATTTTAATAAGTTGGCGAACAGTGTTTGTACCTGGAACACGATTACCAGGATATTTGCTTGTAAATCGTTTTACCACTTTTCTACAAGAATTCGGTTTTACTCATGTATTGAACATAAACACTCAATCTTTAAGACTAATTTTATGTAATGATAAAACTGACGAACAATAATGAGCACACACACAATGAAAGCAGCAAGTAACATACTAACTCACAACCATTCCCTGTCAAAGCCTGCCTCAATCTTATTACAGCTGCTACCTGCACATGCATTTACGACCTTGACGACTGACTTCTCCCAGTAGGCAGCAGCTCTGCAAGTTCATAATTCAAGAAACCTTACTGCAATGATTTTTATTTTGTCTCAAAGAGTCCATTAGAAATTCCGATATACATTTCCGAAAACCAAATCACTCTGTGTTATTTGAATACACTTAAGAGCATACCAAACAGAAATGAGGCAAAAACTGTTTTGAGTTCTATATTATATCTCTCTGTTCCCTGAATGGGCTGATATTGACTTTATTGAATTATCAAAAAATATTTTAAGGCAATTTAGTATATACATAACTTTAAATAACATAAGAGTATTTCTGGCATAAATCATTTTACATATTTAACTCTTTAGTGCTATAGGCTGCACTTTATCTTTATGTCTTATTTGTCCGGTTATTTCGTTATGTGCCTTTTTACCTAATAGGCGTTGACTTGTGTAATGGTCAATCTGATGCATATGAAACCCACATAAGAGAAAGGGAAGAAAACGCAAAGGCTTCTTTATACGCCAGCAGTGAATACAAAAGAATGGAATTTCACGTTGCGGGACGTGTACACGTGGCTTTCATTTCAGAATCTGCAATCAAAGAGGATTTCATCAGGCGTCATATTGCTAAAAATCTCCTTCCATGAAAGTTTAACTTTTTCTAAAAAGCTTTGTTAACGTGTCTTGCGTAAAAACTAAATGTTTTTAATTAGGTCTATTGACGATTTTTTAAAAAATGACATTTACATTCCAATGTTCCTGCACCCTATGTGGACAACATTGTGGACCGTATCACCTACTCCATTGCAAAGCAAGGACATATTTCGCAAACTTTTACGCATAAGACAAAATTTTGTGTAATTATATTTTTTGTACGCAGTGTGTTTAATAAATATTTAATTAAAAATAATGGATTCCCACATAGAGGAAATCATAGACCCTAGTCCCTAACGATATGCTTTTCCTGGCCACTTTTCCTACATACAGTGTGACAGTCCGCTACTTCTGCATTCTAATCTAAATACAATATACTTAGTACAGTTTGTGAAATTTACAAACAGTTTGTGTCATGTGATTTCTATTGCTCAGTTTCTTTGCAGTATTTCGCGCAATGTACGAAACTTTCTTAGTGATTATTATAACAAAATGCTACTTTTAGTCTTAGGTATACATCTGTATGTAATTTGGAGAGCTCCTTTTTAAAATATTTTTCAAATACAATCTGTGGAAGAGATGTTGGAAGTTTCACAAATTAATATATTAGAAACCCATTGTTCGACGATACTTATGATTCAAAGCGTAGCACAAATTAATGCAGGCTTAACTGATGATAACACGATAACAAGAACTCAGATCAGAATGCTGTAGTAGCTTTGGGTCTATTTAAAACTTATTAGAACTGTCAGCAGTCCGCAGCTAAAGACGAGGGAAAGTTCGCGTGAATGTTACGCTTGGTGACAAGGGTACGCGTTTCATTTGTTTATTCCCACTCTCAACGCACCTGTGGTGAGTATTTAAGCCCAAAAACAAAGTAGGGATTAATAGTTTCATACGCATTTTAGCTCAAGTTTGTTGTCCAAAGCAATGTGATATTATTGTGGCAAGCAATTGAGGAGTCTCTTATTACAGGTCCTCAACTTGCAGCTTCTCTGGGAGATGTACGAATGTGTATGCTTTTATAATCAGAACGATGACTCCATTAAGATGTAAAGCAATAAGTAACACTGTATTCAAAGTTGTTGTATTTAGAATCAAACAAGTTTCTCTGTCCCACAATGAATATATTCCCTGAAGAAATCCAAATCTTTCGCAACTACGCATCTGATTTTTTACCTTGCGGAGAAATATGATTTTATATTTTCTGCCTAAATTTATCATGACTAAATAGTTTTGACAATCTGCAACACTTCCTACCTGGCAGCAAACGCAGCCTTTTCGACGTGTTAACAACTCATGAATTGCTCCTTACCTGAAATAAAAAACATAACCTAGTTAACTCATGCACTTATGAAACAGAGCATTACAACGAATAACAAACATGTCATATGTTTAAAGAAATCTTACAACTGATCCTGCAACAAACACAAAAATTAGCACATACCTCAGTAGTTTTGTTATCATTTACTTTTCTGGATTGTTTTTGGACAGAGGAGGCATTACGGTCATTTCAGCCTCAGTCAATGACTGGTCATTGTACTTTGAGAAGCATTAATAACGCTGGTAGTGAGGTCGACATAGTTCTACCATGGCAGTAATACCGGCGTAATACCAAACCTTGTTGTTATCGCTTATACCTTATGTGTAATAACAGTTTACAGCTGTGGTGTGAGATAAAGTGTCTGCTTCGTAGTCCAGCCAGTGCTAATTAAATATGGGTTGGATTCAGTTGTGTGGAGAGTTTTTTCCGGGTTTTCCTGTACCTTGCAAATACAAATGCCAAGCAACTCTCGGCTACATGATTCTCAGGTCCATTATCGTTTCAGTCAACTAAACTTCTGACATTAGTACGACAGCAAAACCTCGCCTGCTCTCACATTTACTGGATCAATGTTCAGAGTCTGGTTTGTGTATGTAATAATAATTACGATAAAGATGGTGATAATAATAATTAGGATGATGATGATGATAATATGTAATGAATATCTCAAATCAGCGTTACAAAATTAGAAACTGAAAGGAAGAAAACCAAAAGAAATAAAATTAATATTATCTGTCTCTAATGTTAAAAACAACAATAATACTACAAAAAACTAAAGAAACGTATTGTGTTTGTGTCTCTTGGACTTTGAAACGTCGCCCCTGGCAAGACGGATGATAGCTAAGGTTGCAGAGGCGCGATAAGAAGCCGTTTCCTCTGGGCACTGCAACCTACCCGCGATACAAATGCTTCCCCAGCCTCGTAGACCCAAGATCCAGGCTCAATTCCGGCCAGGATCGATGGATTTTTTTGGGCGTAAAAATCCTAAGTATGGCTTCCTTCTGAAGGGGAGTAAAGCCGTGGGTTCCGTGTCTTAGATTTACGGCACGTAAAAGAACCTCTAGCCTGAAAGAAGAGGCCTCTCAGCAAAATTTAGCGGCCGTTTCACACCCTGAATTGAATGGGACGCTGATGGCCTGAGATGTTAAAGAGCGTCCGTAAGTAAACCAAATTAACAACAACCTGAGCCCCAAGTGAGGCACCTCAAGGGGAGATGAGAGAATGACTGCCAATACACAGAAGTGATGAGATTTTTTTTTATTAATTTATTTATGGACGCTCTTTAACAGCTCAGATCACCAGCGTCCCATTCAACTCAGGGCGTGAAACGGCCGACAAATTTTGCTCAGAGGCCTCTCTTTCAGGCTTGAGGTTCTTTTTCGTGCCGGAAATCTACGACATGGGACCCACGGCTTTACTTCCCTTCCGAAGGAAGCCATACTTAGGATTTTTACGCCAGAAAAAATCCATCGGTCCTGGCCGGGTTCGAACCCGCGATCTTGCGTTTAGGAGGCAAGTATGGTAACCACTACACCACCAGGACCGACGAAGTGATAAGTTGCGGATATAAGTGGGGTCCCCAATTATTTCTAAATAAAACAACACGACGCCGACGGTGACCCCTATAAGCTCAGGGCCGCTTTCATGACAGCAGAAACCTTTCCAAAGCGCAAACCACCGACTGTCACACTGCACACATCCTGGCACTTTCCAACTTGTAACAGAATGAAAAGATGTGAAATGGGAGAGCGGACAATTTGTGGAATGTAAATATCGATTCCAGCATACGTCTTACTGAATGCAGGAAAGTACGAAAAAGCCTGAATTCAGAATGGGAGCTCTAAGAGTTATCCCGAGTCACTCCGCTAGGTTTCATGGAACCACGCAACTGAAACTTTTAATTAAATTGCCATTGTTTATACAGTATTTAGAGCATAATCAGCTTAGCAAAAATATGCTCATTAGGACTGTGAGCTTCGATCGATTACACCTGAAAATGCAGCAATGTTAGAACACAGATATCCGATAAAGAATCGCAGAATTGCAGCTCAGAAACGCAATTGTGAATTAATCTACAATTTGAAATAGCTGTATCTAAATATATGGGAACGCCATGATCTGACAGTGTATAGCTCTGTCAAACAATCTTACTAGCATGAATATTTACAAATAAGTTTTCCAGTCGCCATACAGTGACAGGAATGCATACCTGTGTGCAGTTTTCATTCTCATTCTGCCTCCGACGCTTTGTGCAGTTACGCTCTCACTTGTTTCCCTTTATCTCTCCCTCTATTAAGTTGTTTGTAAATCGTGTTCAGCAACGCAGAGAAATAAATAACAAGCTCATTCAACTACTCCTGCTTTTATGCTTCTGAAGAACATTTCGCTAACATTTACAACCGTTCTGTTTAATATTACAAATGTAACAAGTCTGTGTTATTAGAGAGTACACGAGTTAAGTATATAGGGCACAACAGCTTTGACTCTCCGTTGTAGATGAACTTTATGGGTTTTTCTTGCCTTTGTGTTACCTCCTAGGCGATCAAAGTGCATATCCTGACCACTTTGCCAGGAATTTCCACGATTGTGTTTGTATTAGTGTCACCAACTTGACGTGAAGTTCGGCGACTAACTTTGGGTATTATTGCATCGTTATCATAGTGATCATTTTATAGGACATTAATGAACTACACCACAACAACTTCAGAAATTATAAAGAGGATCTTAGGTAAGCAATTTCAGATAGGAGAACTATGGTTTGAATATTTAAACTTCAAAGTTATGACGTTTAAGAATCCAAATACGCAGTATACCAGTGATTAATGAAGCTTACATTCGGAATGATACCAGACAATAACGAAAGTTAAGTCGTGAAGTATTATGCCCTTTTAGCTCTTTCGGTATGATACGTGGTGTAAACTAAAAGCGGATCACTGTTATCAAGTTCGAGTCTCTTCGAAAACTTTTTTTTTGCCTTTACATCTCATATACAAGTATATTTCATAAAAATAATAAACAACTTAATTTGTTTTGTAACCACATACTGTCGTCTTATACATTAGACCACACAGTTAGATGGTTAGCTCACTCTAGACTAAACTACAGTGAGGTTATTTAAGTTTAAGGGGCCAGCAGAGCGCGGCTAAGTACTGGGAGAATGCCATACAATGCATGTGCAAGCAGCAGCTTGTAATAGTTTGAGGGAAGTTTTGTCAGCGAGTGGTTGTGAGTTCATGTGTTCGGGGCTCTCATTGGGTTAAATTGTGTGCTAATTTTTTATTGTTAGTTGTGCCATTACATCTTGAAGAACTGGATGCTATGTACGATACATAAGAGAAAATGGATTCTTGTAGGGAAGAGATAAAGCGTTTCAAAAAACCAACAAAAAATTGGAAATATTGTTCTAAATAGAAAATTGGTTCGCCAACTTGTTAAAAAGTTACGAGAGACAGGATCTCTTATTAACAAGAAACACGTTCCGAGCTGCCGTGTTCTTATGGAAGAAAGTTAGCTGAAAAACAGGAATTTTCTGTGCAGCTTCCGGCAATGTATTGCCGCTGAGGGGCATCGTTTTCAAATCTTTTATAGCATAGGCTAGTGCTCGTTATCATCAGTTTTAAATACAGCACCATTTTATGCTTTTAGTAAAAATAGAAATACTAAAATAAAAGAAGTAATATGATTTGTTGGAAACGGGTGTCTCAGGTGGATACGCATTCGGCAGGTACGGCCATTCTGAAATTGGGTTTTTCGTGTTTTCCCCGTGTCACTTAGGCGAACGCTAGGATTGATACATTTCAAGAATTTTCTACTCTACCATTTCATATTAGTTCATTCCGATAGCTCTCTTGCAGGTTCGAAAGTGTCAGGACGAGGTGAACTGCGTGTTGAGATTGGGAATTGTACTTTGGAAAGGTTTCTGTTATTGTATCTGAAATGGAAGCGGAACTTATGGGCTCGGACAACTGGAAGTGTGACTCCACCGGCGTCGAGATGCTCTATCTGAAAATATCTTAGGGACCCTATCTGTGTCCGCGCAGCCACAGTTCGTAGATTCTGGCCGCCCAGTGTCTCTTTCACATCATCCCTTCCTCATGGAAATGCCTCATACGAGACCCTGCTGAGTTAGTAAGGCTCAAGTAACGATAGTATATTCCTTGGCCCCAGACCACCCATTCATCTGCTTTTTCCGGTATGCAGTATGCCCTAGGTAAGAAACTTCGCTTATGGTCCGAAAATTTACAGAATTTTTTACCTCTAAATCTTGAAAACGTTGATGATGATCTATTGAAATTTTCTTATTCTCAAAACAGGTCTGAAGACATTCTAAGGGGAAAAATTACTCCATTTAGTTTAACACTAACTTATCAGCACCCAATATCAACATTTTTATCGCCATATAA
Source organism: Metallyticus violacea (assembly GCA_030762175.1). Classification (NCBI taxonomy): domain Eukaryota; kingdom Metazoa; phylum Arthropoda; class Insecta; order Mantodea; family Metallyticidae; genus Metallyticus; species Metallyticus violacea. Next base: position 108,631,718 of record CM060846.1, on the reverse strand, counting down.
CTTCGTTATATTTCTTCGTGGACCATAGATTCCCTACCTCAACCTTGTTAACATAGCAATGTAGTTCATTAACACCCGGTATGTGGACCTATATACACTTTAAAATATAGCGAATATTTTATTTATATCTAGGATTCGAAAATGTAAATAAATATAAAATACAGAGTTAAAACCATTTTACTTTTAATTATTATTTAACTTCAGCGCTTTTGGGAATACGATATTCAGACAACATGAAAAAAGAATACAAAAAAAAAAAAAACTTAAGTCATCAAGCTCCAAAAAGATTGAATACTGTTTCCTGTGCATATTATAAACGACTCATTAATATTATTAAATCAATCTATAATGTTACAAATATCTTCTGACAGTCAAATGTACACACATATTATGACTCCGATTAAAATAACAGAGTAGAAGCAGTTAGAGAAATAGGAAGGCAAACGAAAGGCAAGTGGCGGAACTTTAGATATACTGTACTAATTTAGTTGCAAACTTTTTTGTGTGCTTTTTTCCCAATTGTATTATCGGTTATTCTTTGTTTAAAACTTTCCGGAAGGCTACAAGGAGGTTCAACGAGTCTTAGAATTTTTCTTTTTTCTTTTCTCCACAACCAAATAATGAGTTGCCGCACTCTATCCCAGACAATGTATTGACCATCATTTTATTATTTTAAAATAAATTAATAACCGAATAAAATTTAAACATACCAACAAATATAATCCAAAGTATAAGTTAAATGGCAAAGAAAAATTTAGAGTGTTAAATATTTGAAAATAATACTGTTAATACTACTATTTTAACATAGCAATATCATAAATATCCTTCCATTGATTCAAAAGGAGAAATATTATCTCAGCAGTATTTAAATATTGCTTAACTCCTATTTTTGCTCTCTTGGCATCACAGGCTATGAGCAATGAGAGAAAATGATACAATGGAAAAGGATTTTTTGGAAGCGAAGGGAGTGTTCCAGCCCCAATTTTAGACGGCATTTGGCATAAGCACTGAGGATAAATTAAAAAAAAAACAAAAACAAACAAACAAAACCCCTGGGACGGTTATGGCTTGATTCGAACCACAGACCTGTTGTGACTTGGCTACCTGTGTCGGTGCAGTTCTTACAGAAAAATAAAAGTTATGAGACATTAAATAACTGAATCACTGTGTATTCTTGCGTAGTTCACACATCTGAATCTTATGTTAAGTTAAAAAATGTAGCAAGAGAATGAAAAGGTTGAAATCGTAAGCGAGCTATCGATTTTGCAATCACAAAAGAAACAAACTAGAGAAGAAATGGAAATCATTGGGTTAACAGAATGTAATACAGACATGTTTGACGGATTTCTGGAGTAGCTATAAGAAGAAGGCGAAATTTTGTTACATACTAATGAAGTACGCCGAAATAATTTGAGAAATTGTAAAGGGGGCCTTAATCAATCTATTTTAGTCAGGGAATGTACAGTTTCTGAAGAATAAACGTATTTATCAATAACGATGATAAAAGTTGAAATGCCGGTGTGTGAGTGTTAAAGTGAAGTGGGGTAAACTTTTGTCTATGTTTTCAAAGCAGTTTCGCAAGTTAGCAAACCCCGACTTTCAATAGCCCATCATCAGCATTTTCAAAATTAAGATCCGGATTTGAAACGTCAGATATCTCTTGAATAGGCTATCGGATAGATAAACGTTTCCGGAACTTTATATATCCAGTCTATAACTTTTTCTGTTCGATAAGTGTTTCTGAAACGTTGGATTGAGTGTATTAAACAGATATTCTTTCTGAAGAAAACTTATCAGATATCTCTTTCATATGTCTGATATGTAAGATAGTGGACAGTATTTCCCTTGTGTATAGTTCCACCCCGCAAATATTTAACGAAGAAAACTGGAATTAATCTACTTGGAGAGATTGTTATTGGCATTATATCTCCGCGCACTTAACATGTGAGGTAAAAACCGGTAAAATCTGAATTTCTAGTTTTGAAAATTCAGCTTAGTACCTATATGTCTGAACATCAGTTCTTTTATTTCCAATATATATTTTTTCTAACACTTACTCAAGTAATAGATTATTTTGAAATTCATCAAAGTTCTTATCACATTTAGCATTCATTTAGTCATCGAGTTAATTATTGCAATTAAAGTTATGTCATTGAATTCAAGTATGCATTTTGAATTTCTGTCCAACATTATAGTTATATTGTTTAAGGTTCTCGGCAGATTCCACGAAAATAATTTATTTCTTGCCTCCTTCTCTTTTACAAAAATCTGTTTTAAGATTTCACATTTCTTTGCTTGTAATGAAAATGCGATTTCCAAACAATGAATTGCATATAAATAAAAATTCCCCAACTTGCTAATGAAATGAATATTCGAGCACAAAGGGGAAACTCGATTCTTCTACCATCTCTCGACTGAAATTAATGCTGTGACATAGCATGAAAATATAGGAACGTAATCTCAAAGTACAATATTTCGCTTGAATGTTGACAAATACAAGGGTATAATTAAGTTAATATTTAAATGGTCATTATTTATCATAAAAATACCAGACCTATTTAGCAGGAACAACAACAACAACAACAACAATAATAATAATAATAATAATAATAACAATCCGTTCTGTACATTAAAACACTAATGTATCACTAATGAATGGACATAACCTAATTCAAGGTAGCAAACAGGTGTTCCTCCATCTTGTTTTATATGATGTCATTTTAAACTTTTTACTACTACATTAAAATTTTTCTTGGAACCAAAAGATACAACTACATATTTTAAAAGGTCTTGCAATAATACACCTGCAATGTATAGCACAACACTTTTGAGGAATATCTGTCTTTGGTGTTCTATTGTTTCATAGAAATAAGAGAACAGTTTTACGGCCTGTTGAATGGGACGCTGATAGCCTGAGATGTTAAAGAACGTCCGTAAATAAAACAAATAAAAATAGCAATAAGAATATAACGTTCAGTGGTACGAACGACATTTGTGGTGACAGCTACAGTAAATACATAATGAAAACGCAAGGTTTATCTGTCGAGTCATTCTGAACTTTGCTATCAAACAGATAGTTATGCAAACGATAACTCTCGGAAACGGATATACGTTATCTACCCGATAATATTTATGAATAGATGTAGAACAGGTTAGTTACCGAGTAGATATCTATAGCGTTATGCATCCGGGTCTGAGTACTATAAAAAGCTAGGTCTAATCACGCAAGAGTAAAGCGCTAAACGACAATTAACTGATTTAGCTTAGTCTAGAGGGGGTTATCTACGTGATTGTGTAAGGCAAACTGCTTTGGTTTCGCAGATGATACATTCATAGGGGTTTACGTATTTGTTTTTATTTTATGATGAAGCATGCTCAACCATAAGATGTAAAAGCAAACACCAGTCATCGAAGAAACTCAATAACACTGATCCGCTTTACTTGATGTCAGTATTATGTCGACTGCGTCAGAGAGACATGCGCGCATCTGTAATTGAGAGAGATGTGCCAAAAACTGTACATTTTCTTACAACAAGCTGGATGCTGCACCTTGATAATGCACGGCCGCACATCGCAAATGCTGTTGCTGAGTACTTCACAAAAAGCAATGCGAAGTGTATCCCCTATAGTCCTCATTAAGCCAAATGTATTTTGAATTTTCACCAAAATGAAGGAACACCTTTATTGAAGACATTTTCCATCATCAGAAGCGGTGGGAAGGCTGAGGAGGAGATTCTGAAGAACCTGTCAAAAATGCCTCTCAGCGTTCTTTGAAAACCGGCAGAAACGCTGGGAAGGGTACATTGCATGCAACTGAAACTTCACTCGAAAGATCATTTAAAATTATGAGGATGATGTCAAAATATTATGATCATTGTTTATTGAACAGCCCTCGTATGTTTGTTGCTGTTTCCGCAGACGTTCTTCATTGTTGTGGCACACTGCTAAAGAACAATGAATAATTATCCAAATTCTTACATCCTTGAAATTTTTTTTTGTATCAGACATTTAAGGCAGTATCAACACTACCTCTTGACAGTTCTTTTTCCACACCGGCCTCTTTATTTTATTTATTTTATATTAAGATAAATGAAACATTCAACTCTTTAGCACTTTTAATTGGATATATAATCGCCCTTGATGCTCTGCAATAAACGGAATAGTTTATTTCGAGAATTAAATCAATTTCTCCCAGCAAAATATATTACTTTTTATGTTTCCTCAAAATATTCAGATATACTGTTGTATTTTTATGCTTAGTCAATTTAGAAGGACCAATTCCCCTTTCGCAGACGATTTTCAGCCTGAAACTTGAAGTCCTTCCATGGAGCCATGGAGAGTGATTATATTAGAACAAGTGCAATTTTGCATCTCATTTGTGCGTAATTACATTACTAGGTTAATGGGTACGCATTATTCAATGTTCAATTGAAGTTGACACAAAGAAATAGTTTGCTTTTGACATGAAGGTTATCAATAGACTTTAATGATTATGTAAATGATCGAATTACCATACGGCTTGCTGTACACTGGCTCAAGTAATGGGATTAGATTGGAACACAAAAACCCCTAAGGTCCTTAGTTCTGATAGTTCGGCTTTCTCCGTGTATGCTACACCAGCAATAGCCAATACTTGCACATTAAAATTTTGAAATACTAAAGTTCCACATTGTTACAAATTTCTCGCTCTATGTTACACGATATACTAAAAGTAGAGCACAGTACTGGTCATCAGAAATCGTTGTTGTGGAATATCAAGGCAAATGCAAGAGTAGCAATATGCCTGAGTAAACACCTTACTCCGGATGTACTTATTAAATTGATTTCTTTTATTAATAAATGATCATTCCCTTGGAAACTTTAGTTACAGTATGTAAGATTACAAACATTTTGTAGCAAAAATTGGAATCACAGGATACTTTTTTGCAAAATGATAATCCTACCATTCGAAATCCTATTTTTTATTTATCGTTTTCATGCTTTACCTAAGAGTAAAGGTACCATGCTTTACTTCACACAAACTTCAGAAAACCATCTCTACTTTATTGCAATACGTTTAGTGAGATAAGATTAGTTACGTACCCATGTGTGTGGTTGCCTAGCCGCCGCAACCGCAAAACGGGAGGTAGAATCGCCAAGTAAAGTTGTATTTTTATTTTATTATTTATATTTTCAATGAAAGCATAAAATAAAACTGATAAAAGATAGCACTAGGGTATGTTACAAGAGATGTTGAAAATGATGTCCCTCAGCAGCAATACATGGCCTGCATTTACGTATGAAAAGTCCTATATTTCATTTAACTTTTCTTCCGTAAGAGCACTGCGGTTCGCAACATGTTTCTTGTCGTTAAGTGATCCTACCTCTCGTAACGTTTTAACAGGTTGGCGAACATTTTCTGTACCTGGATGGGATACTTTCTTACGAATCGCTTTACCGCTTCTCTGCAAGGCCCATTTTCACATATGCATTGTATATAAATATAGTCTTCAAAACTACATTTTTACAGTGGTATAACGGTGACGCACGACGCAAAACTACTTACTGACTAAGCCTCCCTCAAAATAAGTACAAGTTGACACCTTCTCATGCATTACACCCTTAATGACTGGCTTCTCCTATCATGCAGCCGTGCTCTGCGGGCCCTTAACTCAAAAAACCTTATTGTAGGCTTAGACCTCTCTCATACATTGAGAGAAATCTAAATGTCTATATGACATCAACTACATTTTGCAGAAATAATACTAAGGGTCAAATTCTCCCACTATTCATTAAATGGTACACCAAAAAGTATCATAGTTGTACCGCATCGTTCGCATAACGTACACAGTATTCATTACCCAGACACTAATATAAAAAAATTGCCTTTCATATCAAACACATCACAATTATTACCACCTGAGCACAAGCACTTAAATACGCGCACACACACATTCAGACTTAAATAGCCCATCTACTCCAACAAAGTGCTCCTAAAACCACTCAATTTGACTAAAAATAAATCAAGCTTTGGACAGTTGTCTTCCTGTGCAAACAGATCCCAACACGCTAACCTATCCCCATGGGACGCTGATGACCTAAGATGTTAAAGAGTGTCCGTAAATAAACCAAATCAACAGAACAGCGGTTCCCAACATAAAGGTGAAGGCGAAGTTCTGGTTCGTGGATCGCACATAAATAATGTTGTTTCTCTTTTATGCAATTACAGTACTCCAAGTTTCTGCAAAACTGATAGGTACAGCAATAAACCAGGTTATCACCAATTCAGTTTCGAAGACAATTAGTAATTTTGCTGCTAGATAAGTTTGAGGTTAACAGTCTATTAAATTAATGGATTAAGTCAATAAGACGATCAGGCTGTGCTTCCATCATTGATGCTAAAACAATACATCTAGCAACATAAAAATCGCTTTTGCAGCTTAAGCACTTTTTGCATGTTGAGCAGGTTTATGTAAACATACACCAGCGAAGTGTTCGGTGACACAAATATCAGCGCTAATTGACAAATGATTAAAGAAGATAATCGAATCACCGCGCCGATATTTGGGCATCTTTGGAGGTAGGAATGAATGTAATGTAGAAGATCCTTCAAATTGTGTATCGTGATGGGGCTGTGTGCTCGGTAGATTCCACATAATTTGACAGAAGCTGAAGAACAAACAAATATTAATTGGTGCATGGAAAATGCTTAAATAATTAAATGGAGTCGGTCACATTATATACCCAAAAATAAGTGGCAATCGACATTATTTAATAGTGTTTAACGCCCGTTTTTGTTACGGAGGCACCGCAGGATGATGCATGAGATGAAATGATAAATTGGGAAAGGATTTTTTTTAAAGGAAGGAGCATTCCAGGTCTAAATTTGGGGTACCTACTTGGTATTTGGTATTTATGAGGACTGATGAAACCTGGAAAAAACCTCAGTCAGGGAGGACGGCCCGGATGGGATTCGAACCCCACACTTCCCGCTCATGAGTCCGCACCTTAACGACCACGGCCACCCGTGGCGGTAGCAATAGACATAATGAATCTTCCCAGACATATATAAGTCAACTGGGTTCGAACCACTGTTTAGAAAACGGTTGTTTCATTCTTTCGTCACTCCGATTCTGTTATCTCTGTTCCTCTGTCGGGTCGCAATATGGTTAATGTCCTATAGTATGCAGCCATTTCTTTACGAGCTTTGGAAAACGTGTGAATAGAACGATCTTAAAGCAGCACTCATCACCTGCCCTACCGTCGTGACATGGCACCATGCGACTTCCATTTGTTCTCTATCATCAAGAAGAAAATGCGCTGTTTGTTCTTTAACAACTCTGGAGCTGCAATTTGAGGCCTTCAAAGATCTAAAATGTGGGTGTAAAGTTTTGATGATGCATGCGGGAACATATTTTGATAAGCAATAACATCAATTTGCACTTGTATAATGTGTGAACTCAGTGGGTGAATTAAAACTTGGACAGCATTAAGAAAGAGCCGTGGATTTTCACAGGCTTAGCATGGACTGAAATGACAGAACATTTCGGTACTTTAGCCTTGCTCAAGAGCAAAAGTCTACAATAAATGGGAGGAAGCAATGAGATGAGAATGCGTGGGCGCTGAAGCAAGGACATAGACGGAATTTCTAACAGTGTTTCCATACAGAACACCCCTATGTCGGCGAGGATTCCCCTCTAAGGAATTGGAATCCCTGGGAAGGGTCGCTTCCATTCCGGACGGAGGGGCAGGAAACTTTCCTAAGGTCAAGCCAACGTGACGCCGCATACCCCACAACCCAACTCGCCTGGCACTTTCGAACTTGTAACAGAATCAGAGCAATACAATGGGATGAAATGGGAGAGAGATAAACTCGTGGAAAGGAAAGATTCATCCCGGGGGAATCCACGAAAAAAAAAAAAAAAAAAAAAAAAAAAAACAAATATCAGGAACCCGACCCCAAGATTTAAACCCGGAACCTCCCAAATAGGAATTGCAAACGCTACGCGTGAACCACCCCGCTTGGTGGCTTAGCAGGTATACTTAAAATTGCCACATCGCTGTTTACGTAATTGCTACGGTGTCAGATTATGCACGCTGGGCGTAAGGTGCTTTCCTCAGTAGTTTCTTACATTTGATTACTCATACTTTACAGATATTGTTGAAAATGCAGGTTCTGTTTCTCGATGCATGCGGTTGTCAATCCATTACTTTCACACAAGCTGTTTGTTTGTTCCATTTATGACATCTCTATGTGCACAAGTATGAAATATTGGGGAAAGCAACTTTTCGCCCACCTCTATTTTAATGACCTCTATTTTAAAATGATGCTTTGATTATGAAAATACATGGCGAATAATTAAACATATAAAAGTAACATTTACACTTTTGTCCTAATTGTTTTCTTTCATGTTTGTAGTTAATTAAGAACGAAAGCAGGTCTGTTTGATTTAGGTTCTCTAGGGAAATACACCGCCAACACATTTTTAATAGTGTTTAATGCCTGCTATACCACTGATGATTATGAAATTATTAATAAAATTGTTTTTAGAAATAAAGCTTTCCCTTCCTAAGTTTAGCGTATCTTTCCGACATTTAACATTGATATGAACCCAGGAAAATCTGGAAAAACTCCATCAGAGGTATTCGAACCTTGGACCTCCCAATCACGAGTCTGTATTAAAAATGCCTGTAGGTGCAGGAAACTCTCACGTAGTAAACCTAGTAAGAGAAAAGTTCTTAAACTGGTGTATAAAACGTGCATAAAGCGAAAATACCTATTAAATTTTTACTCCTTTACCCATTAATTTTCATTGCTCTCGTATACTTACTCTAATATTGGATTTTGTGGCAAAACGCATTAACTATACAAGTAATGTTAGCCCACCTTTATGTTTTGTACGTTTTATATTACCCTCTCATGTAATTACATCTTGTGCTGGTAGAGAATATTGAATATCACAGAAACTTATCATCTCATTCCGACCTTTCTGTAACTGTAGCTTCTTTTATGCGCTTACCAACGTCGCAAAAGCGATCAGAGGCACAAAAGGCCTCGCTGCAAGAGCAGAGAAATTGTTTGAGCAATAAGGAATGCTCGACATTCCCGGGAAAGTAGCAAAAAATATCGTAAGTCATTATTTGTGAATATTTTCTAATAAAACTATATGGAAATGAATATGAAACAGGGCTTTTATGAATATTTATAAGCACAGATTTAAATGGACAACAGCAACATAATTTGCAGCCTAAAATGTTGGTAACTTGTACAACGATTATGGTGGTGATTTGAGTGCAGCTAACTAACCGAGGGAAAAAAACATTGTAGATAAAATTTACAAAAATGACTCTTAAGTTTCATTTCTAAACATTTGTGTTACACATCGCTAAAAATAAATTGTTTCAAATTGAGAAAGGACTTGTTAGAGAATTTAGTTAAATGATTAAAAAACATTTTTTTCCTTGTTTTTTTGTCGGTCCTGGTGGTATAGTGGGAACATACTTGCCTCCTAAACTCAAGATCACGGGTTCAATTGCGGACAGGGTCGATGGGTTTTTTTCGGGTGTAAAAATCCTAAGTGTAGAAGGCTTCCTTTGGAAGGGAAGTAAAGCAGTGGGTCCCGTGTCGTATATTTGCAACCGAAAAAGAACCTCAAGCCTGAAAGAGAGGCCTCTGAGCAAAATTTATCGACCGTTTCACGCTCTGAACTGAATGGTAAGCTGGTGACCTGAGATGTTAAAGAGCGTAAAAATTGCCTTGTTTCCACTCCATTTTTCACTCTAGCAATGGGAAAACTAACTAAGCAATGCAATTTCAATAAGAAAATTGTTTTAAAATGGTATTTAACCTGTAATATATGAAAAAGATTAAATACTGTAGAATTACACTATGTAACCTAAGATATTCCTATTCTGAAGCAAAATTCCATGTTATACCCCAGAGTTCTTTAAATAATGCTGAATAATACAATTTTGCCAGTAAATATCCATTAGCGTAGTGTCTGGCATTAACTATTTATAAAGTTCGGAAACATTTCTCAAAATATTTCCCTCTTTGTGAAAGATAACTACTTGATTTCATGGTTCTGAAAATATTATTAATGAAAAAAGATATCATACAGTTGAACACATATTAGTATATTTCAAACGGTGATAAATACTGAAGCGGTTTTGTTGATGAGGTTGTTGTCACTGGGCATCAAATGTTAAAGTGGTTTAGTATGGCAGCCACGTTGGTCGCCAAATTTGAAGCTGTTTAGTAGGCTCCGGCTATGCGCCCCAGGTTGGGCACCAATCTTGAAGCGACCTGTAGTTGAGGTCGAGTGCCCTCATGTTGTGATGCCAGTTTTGAAGTAGTTTTGCAGATTGATTATGGGTCGTTCCGGTGTTGTTGCCCACGCTTCAATGACAACAATTTCTTAGAGTTTATTGTGCTATTTTGTTGAATCGTACTCAGCAGAACTGAAAAGGGATTCAGTGGTGTAAATGAGCATGCGATGCGACATTATAAGTATAATGGCACTTTATTATGTCTAAAATCTTTCGCGTCCTCTGGTGTTTTGGTTACAATAGACGTAGCTACGTCGATACAAACTTATTTGCCATGTGTGAAATTTATAGATGAGTGCCGCGGCACGTGAAATTGAGAGTCGAACTTATGAGTACTGCGAACTGCGTGTATCTTACCGCGTGTTGATCTTATAACTATTTATTTTTTTTATTTTAATTCTGTAATACTTACATCCTGATATCTTGGTTCTACATCAGGACGTAATACTCCAGATTTCATTTATTTATTCCTCTTATATCTTTCAATACATTTTAAATTACAATTAAATTTTAAAGATTTTAAAATCTACACTACTAATACTATGACTAAACAAAATTAAAACTTCAAAAAAACAAAACCGGTACTGGAATCCAGCACTACGGCTATTTACTATGACTTATAACAACATCTACAATTGCAACTGGTACCCAGTAGCAATGATTACATTTAAACTTTATTAATTTACAATTATATCCAATTTACTCTATGTATCTTCATTTCTGCTAACGCTCGGTATCCGGGCTGCTCCCCACTGGAATTCCTGGCATCAGAACCTGGACATCAGTGGAGTTGCTGCCGGTCTCAAGCAACAGCTATACTGGACCATGGTATGTTGATAGTGTAGTTTCCTTCTCTTCTCTCCTTCTCTTGATCTCTGTCTACTTCTTCCCTCAACTGCTTCGTTTCCGCCCGAAAACTGCCATTATTCCTTTCTTCTGTCAGTTCTGCTCTCTTCTTCTTATTCATATTGGGTGTTATATTCTTTATCATCTTTTTCTTCTACTAATTTTAGTTGTAAATATCATTCTTGCCTTTCCCTGACTCTCTCGGATCTTCAAGGGGAATATACCATTTCTGGCCTTTGGATTTTTTCTCTTGTTTGTTATTTGCCATTCTTATACTCTTCTGCCATTTTGCATATTTTGTTTGTTAGTTCATTCAATGCCCTAAAATCATCTTCGTCTCTCATGATGTTCCAGATGCGTTTCCCAGCAAGTAGTCGTCTTTCCTCTGCTATAAATAACTGGTATTTAGAGCATTCAAATGAGACGTGTTCCGGTGTATCGATTACGTTACAGTCCGTACATGTATTATTTACTTGTAATTTAAATCTTTGCAAATATGAACAATATGGACCATGGCCTGTTACATAATGCACTAAACCCTTATTGGGATGAATGTGCTTAAATAGTAATCTTTCCTTTATGGATGGAAATATTTCATGCACTTTTCTACCTTCTTTTATTTCATCCCATTCTCGTTGCCATATTTGTAATAAAGAATCTTTGATTTCTTTTTTATTCCTACACTTTTTACCAACAATGTCCATTATTTTTGAGTTATTTTGTTTTTTAAGCCAATAAGAGGCTGCTCTTAATCGAACTAAATAATCAATTGGCCATATACCCAATATTACTAGTAATCCCATTGTTGGAGAAGTGAAAAATGCCCCTGTACATCTCAATAAAATTTTTCTTTGGGAGCTTCTTAAAGCACGTATAAAATGTACCTCGCGTGCTTTTTCCCACCAAATTCCTCCTCCATAGTTTAATATGACTGCAAAGATGCTATTATGATAGATTTTTATTCCGTTAGCATGTATATTAAAATATCTTTGTCCAATATTGGCTAACTTGAACATAACTTTTTCTGCTCTAGTTCTTGTGTTTTCTACATGTTTCTTAAAATTTCGTTTTTCATCCAAATAGATACCTAGATATTTATTTACTGCTTGTCTCTTAATATTTTTATTGTTAATTTTAATTGTCGGATTTCTGTTTAAGTTTCCTTTTAAAAACATATATGATGATTTGTGAGGAGCAATTTCCAATTTTGCTTTTATGCACCATTTGTTTACATGATCAGTTATTATATTTGATCTCTTTTCAATTTCCTTTCTATTATTTCCTTCTATTATTATTAGCAAGTCATCTGCATATGCGATAATATCTTTTATACTGTTTAATCCTTCTATTTTTTCTATTAGAGATTCCAAAAATATGTCCCATAATATCGGCCCTAAAATTGATCCCTGCGGACATCCTTTGGTAATTTCCTTTGTAATAATCTGGTTTGCACCCATAACGTACACTCTTCTATTTTTACAATAATCTATTAACGAATTATAGATTTATTTTGGATATTTCTTTTTCCTTAAAATTTGAAACAGTACTGGCCACCATAAATTATCAAACGCCCCCGCAATATCGAAAAATATTCCTATTACGTATTTTTTATTGGTTATTTTTTAAGTTTCTATTGCCTCGATTATGGCATCCTCTGTAGACTTGCCTTTTCTAAATCCAAACTGTTTGCTGGTCATACCAATCATTGATCTATATTCATCTATTCTTTTGCTCAAAAGTTTTTCTTGAATTTTGCCCAAGACATTTAACAAGCAAATAGGCCTATAGGATTTCGGTTGCGTGGGATCTTTGTCAGCCCCTTTGTTTAAAATGATCACATTCGCTTCCTTCCAGTAGTAAGGCACTCTTCCCTGCCATAGACAATTATTAAACAATTGACACAGGTACGGGGTAATCTGATCTTCCAACTGTTGTAGCACTTCCGACTTTATTTCATCCGTCCTGGTGATTTGTTCTTCTTTAATTCCTTTATAGTTTTTCTTATTTCAACTTCATGGTAGGGGAAAATGACACCTTCATCTATTTTTACAGTAATGAGTTCTTTTCTTAGTTTTCTGTGTTCTGAGTTATCATTTTCTTTAATATCATTAGGTAGTAGTTTTAGAAGTAAGAGATTTATAGAGTCTATCCAGTTGACAGTCATTTTATCCTCCCCTTTATCCAGAGTGGATATTATTTCTGGGGTTTTACTTTCTCCATTATTAGCTTGTAAGGTGTACCCCATATGTTGTTGGAAAGGTTTATCTCTACGAAATTTTTCCATGCAGCTTGGCGACATTCTTCTATATTTTCCTTATATTTTTTTCTAATTTCTCTATATTTATTTAAGTTATTTTCTCTTTCTGAGGCAATAATAGATTTCTGGTAAATTCTTCTAGCTTTTCTAACTGATCTTCTTAATTTTAACAGATTATTGTTCGAAAATGTTGGTGAAGTGTTATGTTTTTTATTAATTCTGGGTATGCTGCACTTCATAGCTTTTTGGATGGCTTTGGTTAGTTCTAATGCTTTATTGTTACAGTCCTCTTGAGGTTTAGGCATTGTAGACAATTTAAATTCCGTTTTTAGTTTATCCCAGTTTGCTTTCTTTATATTGTAGGGTCGTTTATTCTCATTCCATCTTTGTTCTTGGTTTGTGTTAATTTGTGATTCGAAATAAATTATATTGTGATCACTTGACGTCAGTGATTGACCTACTTTCCAATTTGTAACACTTTTGCTTGCTCTTTTATTTGTCAATGTGATGTCTATGTTGGATGTAGCTCCTGCTCTATTACTGTAAGTTGGTGCGTTACATGGTTTGTTCTCTACATTTAGCTGTAGCTCCGCTATTACCTCCTCCAGTAGTTCTCCCCTTTTGTCCTTGTAGTTGCTGTTCCACCATTGGGAATGTGCATTAGCATCCGCCATATATATTACTGGAGAATTATTATAACAATTTTCTATTTCTCTTAATCTATTTATATATGGTTCTATGCATTCGCTAAACTGAAAATATTGATTTACTAAAACATAATGTTTCCCTCTTAGTGCTATTTCTATGCAATTTGTATGTGTATCACTTAATTACGTTATTTTCACCACTTGTATTTCCGAGTTAATAACTACTATTGTTGTCATAAGATTTCCTTTATCTATTATAATTCTAAAGTTTGTCGACATGTGTGCTGGTTTACCGTTTACACAATATGGTTCCTGTATGCACAGAATATCTAAATGCAGTTCTTCTGATAGCCTCCTTAATTCCAACATGACCAATTTACTTCTTTGAGCGTTTATTTGCCCTATTTTTATAAAGTTTATTACTTCCATTAATTATGATAAGTATGAAAATGACTATTTGGCCAAGATTTTTGGAAATCGAAGGCTATCCTTCCGTAACTAAGTACGAAATTATGATACAATTCTTCCAGGTCTAAAGTTTCTAATCTTCTTTCAAATGCCACCTGTAATAATTTCCATAAGTCTGTTGAATTTGTAGGTAGGTTTTGTGTTCTTAATTCTAATCTGTCTGCTGCTTCTGGGAATGGAAATGTTATATACTTTCCTTTAGGAAGTAATTTTCTAGTTACTAATCGTAGAGCTGTTAATAATATATTTCTCTCTTCTAATCTACTTAATTTTAGTTTTAATTCGAATTCATGATAAATATTTTGTGGATTGACATTTGTTATTATGTTTTCTTTACTTGGGTGAGCTGCATTATCTTCTCCTCCAATACTTTCATGCTGACGAAACGTGTGTTGCTGAGTCACCTTTTTGTTGGTCAGCTGTGTAATGAACCTTGCATCCTCCATCTCTTCGGCTTTTTCTTCCTGTCATTTCTGCATATTTTTCTGTTTTCCATAGCGATGATCATGACAACTCTGTGTATCTTCCTTTTTCAAGCAGATGCTCTTATTGACCTCCACCAGATTGTGCATGTAATTTGTACTGCTATTATCTTTCTGTTCTTTCCTATTTATTTTAACTTTCACAATTCTATGCGCTTGTTTATTTTCCCTCTTATTTCTATTCTTGTTCTTCTTCATTTTTATTTTAAAAACATTTTTTAGAATGCTGAGTTTTTTTTCTGCTTTGTTATTTATTTTTTCTAATTTAGTATCTGCATTTTGTCTAAATGTATTACAATATTCCTCTTCACTCTCTGAAAGAGTTTGAATACTGTAATTTTCTTCTTCCAATTCACTATCTGTTATTAATGCGCTATAATCTACGTGAATAATTTTTCTTGCTATCTCATTACCGTCCAAATTACTGTCTTTCTCCATCCCATATCCTTCTGTCTGGGTTCCAACTTCTTTCTTGGTGGCTTTTAGTTTCCATCTATATAAGAATGCTCTAATTGCATTTCTTTTTTGCCTGCTAGGTGTGTTTCTTTTGCGCTTCCTTCGTAAAACTTGCTTTTCTTTTTTATAATCCATAATCAGTTTTAGAAATTAATCTTTCTGAAAACATTTTATAAGTTGGGCATTCTTTTTTACCTGGACATTTTTTCTTCCTTTTCATACAGGGTACACAGACTCCTGCCTGATCTTTTTTCTCACATTGGTTTCTTGCGTGATCTTCTTCCCCACATTGGGAGCATGTAGATTTTTCCTGTTGGCAATACTTGGCTACGCGCCCCAAATCTTGACATTTCATGCACCTAGCGACAACAATATAATCTTTTATTGTGATGGATTGGAATCCTACATACAATCTTCCTGTTTTTATTAGAATAAACCTCAATTTTGGAGACACCTCTATAACATGGTGAACTGTTGCTCTATTTCTAGGGCCCGTTTTAAAGCGAAACCTTAGGTTTTCATCAAATTCTTCCTTTGAAATTTCACCTTCGAAATTTTGTTTAAATATCTGTTCTTTTAGTTCCTCCTCTCTTGCTCCTATCAGGACATCATACATGATCATCAGAGGATTCTTTTTCCTCGGCAGTTCCATTTTGATGTCTTGTTCTTTTAATTGCACATTTCCTAATATTTTAGCGAGGTCTTCTTTTGTCTCCGTCTCCAAGATTAAATTTCTTTGCGTAGTTCTCATGTATTTTATCTTGATTTTATCTTCTGCTGGTTTTACTGATCTTGTGAAAATTTCTTGTACTTCTTTTACACTTTTTCCTTTGCTTGAAGTTACAAATAATGTGTGTTTCTTTGACTGTATTGTTTTCTGAAATGTCTCTTCTTTAACCGTCAGTTTTGGTTTTGACACCATCTGTGCATAGGTACTGACTGGGGTTTGGATATTTTCTTTATTTTTTGTACTGTTACATTTTCGGTTTTCAACATAATATTTTCTCTCTTTAATTTCTCGTACATACTGGTAAGTTTTCCAAGCATTTCAAACAAATTTGCTTTCTTTTGTGCCGTTATTTTCTCATTTACTATACATGTATTAATTTCAACTATTACAGCGTTAAAACCATCTTCCTCCATACTGTTTTGTCTATGCTCTTGATCCTTTTGTGTGCATGTGGTTGATCCTTTCTCATTCTGAGGAGAACCTCCAGTTCGTTCAGGTGAACGAATTAGGGATCTCCTTGGCATAAAAATTTCCTTTTCCTTACTTAAAGCTGTTTCTCTATCCATTTTTAATGTGGTATAAGGATCTGTATTAGAATCTTTTCTTTATAATTCCTTCTTATTATAATTGCTAAGATGTTTATATTTATTACTGTGGTATGTTGTATGTATCTTTCCTGTCTCTGCTTTCTTCAATATGGCGGAGAGCGCAACCGCGAGTGGCCCAAAAATGGCAGCCTTCCTTAACCACTAGTCGTAGTATGAAGCGACCATGACACATGTGATTATGTCTTCCAATATGGCGATCTGCGCTATACCTGCCAGCTCAATTTACGAACTTTAACTGATAATTCTTATAATAAGATGGTAACTGGTTTGTCTTATTATAAATTTTGTTTCCCGATATATGTTTACTAATTAGCGTAATCGTTTTACTTTCCAACTTGGTTGATTTGTACGCTATGTGTATTTACTTCAGAGAATGTAATATGGGTCAAATCTCTAGCATCAAGTTGCATATCAAATTTCGACTTGCTATATTATCTAACTACCTTCTACTAAGCGATAATTCAAGGAACCAACTAAATATGGGTTACTAAAATTTACTTACATTTATGTTTACTGCTCCAATTGTTCTTAAATCACTAGTATTTAGTTTAAGACTACACTGCCACTATACCATGTTACGTGTTCCCTCCATGGTTGCTTAAAATTCCATGCTTTAGCTGTTTTAAGTATCAAGTAATTTTTAGAATACACATTATGCTATTTTCATTTGCTTATTTAACAAATCTCAAGATTTGGTAGCAAAGCTAATTTTTACACTTCTTGCACATTAAGCAAATGAATGTATCCAAGAAGTCCTTGCAAACTTCTTTCACCACATTCCCAGTCTGTTTTTCTCTGTTTTCTTGAAGCCCAAAAGGATTTTCCATATCATCCATCTTACTTAAGCTTGGTCAGCTTGTTGATCTATGGATTTTAGTTGCTATTCCCATTGAATTCATTGCATTTTGAACTTGTTTGGTGAAGTATGCTCCATTTTTTTCCCTTTGTTCAATATAAATCCTCACCATTTCTTCCTCAAAGAAAGCAGCAACTAACTCCGGTATTGGTTTCTTTTTTTTTCTGTTTCCAGGCAGGATTTTTCGTCATTCTTTTCACACAGGCAAGGTCATTCAAACGGAATAAAAGTTTCACAGATCGTAGCGTGGTGGATCTTGAAGACATCCCTTACTAACATGTCTAACAAATTAAGGCCAATTTTGGTTGCATTATAATTTCCGACTTGAAGTAGTTCTCTACATGACAAAAATACTTCTGTCCTGGCTTTCCTGCTATATAAGACACCAACATTAATCAATTTATAAAACCAAACATAGAAGAATATAATATAGTACTGTTCTTATTACAGAGAAATAACAGAGAAGTTTCTGGTTTATTCTTTCTCAATATTTACATCAATGCAATAGTTTGCCAGCTCATAGTGATGTTTGTCAGTACAGTATAAATCACTCACAGAATCACTGACTACACAAAGGCCTGCTCTTTTTATTTTTCAGTGTATATTTGCAGGTTTTCTGCATGGAAGATTCTTCTATTTGCTCCAATCTATATTTGTATTCAATTTTTTTTTTCCTGGTTTTGATTTCATGAAAATAAGAAATGGGCTTCAACACTCAAACTGCTCATCTGTGGTGATTGGTCAATTGGCATATAAGCGATTTGAAAGCGGTTGATTATACTGATTGCAGCTATTTTGTCCCACATTCTCTATTCATTTCCTGTGATTTTATTATCCAAACGAATCATGCGTAAGTTTTCCAAAAGCTGTTCCTTTCCATCGTTACAGTAAATATTGGTCTTGAATGTGCAGAGTTCTTGAACTATACATTTACATAGCTATACCACACCGAAAAGAAGGTTGGAGGCAATAGTTCGCTGCAAGGTCGCTTCCCCCTCTACGGTCTCAGCTTCTCCTCTCTCCGCGCTCCGGTCTCCGAACCAATGCTGCTGATGTTCGTCATCCCCATTAGACGCGGTAACAGTTACTTTGATGATAATGCTGCCCATTTCATTATCTATATTATCATCATATTCTGTGCACATATAAGAATAAAAGAACAGCAATACCTGAACCATTCTTTTAAGTATTGCGCTACATTATACATTACTTCCCGCTCTCGACTTCTAAGAGGTCTTCTTGACACACCTGGATATTTTGATGAAGTAGGAACCTGAGCCGTCATGTTTGAAAAGACTTCAATATCGCCTAAGCTCAAAATAAAATTAACTAACCTGAAAAATTACAAAAGCTCAAACCTTTTCGTTAGGGATAATGTTAGTGACTATAATGAAAAGAAAAGCAGTACAGGAAAATGATGAAAAACAAACTAACTGGAGAACGATAAATAATAAAGTCAACACAGCATGCTAAACTTGAGAGAAATGGTTTCTATACTGATTATTTCGTTGATTAGATCAGATGGGTGGAAATGCAACAATGCGTGCTATAGGGAAGCTTTTTTTCCCCTCTACTTTTTCATTTACATGCTCTAAAGAAATGAGAATCTCGTTTTATGAACAACCAACAATCTTGCGGTTATAATTTTTTATGACAAAACAAGTCAAGTATATTTTAAACACCTCTCATATTGTTGGTCCATGCATTAAATAAACCTATTCATCTCGAATAAGCCTTGATTTTCTCAGACAACGACGGATAAGCAGAATATCTGCTCATTCTCATATGGAAGGGAGGGGGAAGTGCTCTCTATCCTTATGGACACACATGCGCAGACCAACATTCTTTATATAGTGGTACACCTATTGTTCTTTTTTTCAATCTTAAAACCCGAAAGAATGCATAATTTCATAGAAGCTATGTTCTACGGGATTTATATATTTCTATAAATTGGGAATTTAGAAGTGCCTTCCTTATTAGTGTATAGACAGCATGTTAGCAGTAAAAAAAGTGCACCACAGTGTCATAAATGTTTTTAGGTAAGCTGTCAATATTGGCTTACCTATACCAAGCTTTGCTGTCTTCTGCGACTTTGAGAATATGACATTTTTTTTCTACAGTGTACTATTTATTGCTTCACAGTTTTCTTCCATTTCTGTATTTATACTATCTAAGTAAGAACTGTCTTCACCCTCAGATGCATGACCAACTTTTTCTCTATCAGAATGTTTACTGAGCACATCACTGTAATCTGCACATAAAGTGAGGTTATTTGAGTTATGAACTGACTGCATACCAGTAGAAGACAGCTGTCAAGGCCGTATAATGTATGTGCAGGTAGTACCTTATAATTAGTTTGAGGGTAACTTTGTCGGTGTTCGTGTGTTACTCGGTACTTTCTTTGTGTGAAAATTGCGTGAAAACTTTTCTTCATTTGTTATGCCACTACATATATATATATATATATATATATATATATATATATATATATATATATATATATTCCTGAAAAACGAGATTTTTATATATGATATATTATGTGAAAAATGATCCTTGTAGAGAAGTGGTAAGGCAATTTGCAAGAAAATATGCAGGCAATCATACTCCAGGTGCAGAAATAATTCGCCAACTTTGAAAGACAGAATCTTTCAATAACACGAAACATGTTCCAAATCGTAATCTTACGGAAAAATAGGATGAAGTACAGATTTCCTATCAAGTGTTGGCAATGTATTGTCGCTGAGGGACAACATTTTCAGCATCTCTTAAAACACAGATTGATGCTTATCAGTTCGTTTTTAAATACAGTATATGTTTATGCTTGAATACTGAACTAAAAATCCTAACTTTACGCAGTTGCTTCTCTTATCTCCCCTTTTTGTGTGCGCGGTCCGTACTCATATAAACCCAATGTATATGTTTCATGTTATAGATTGTGTATTTAGTTCTTCTAATATCATTTATTTGTATTGCTTTCTCTCTAGCTACATTGCTGGCCATTAACATTACATCACTTGTGCGTGTTCACAATAACCATGCGAAAATTTTGTTTTCTGGTTTCGTTGTTTGAAGGGGTCGTTGGGATCCTTCACGTCCGTGTGTTCGTCCTACTTCGACCCATTGCTCTCAAATTCGTTTCGCTGTGAACACATTTCGTGCAACATGAGTACCAGTTTCTCGATGAGCCATAATTATCCCTTGGTCAAATTCAGATACCTGTTGGTATTACTGTCGTGCTTTCAATTAGTTATACTCGTTATTTCAGAGAAAATGTGTGGTCGGTTAAATGCGTTTCTTATAGGAGGTGCAATTTCAATGGCCAGCATTGTATATACAAATCCATTCTTGCAAAGAAAATTGACAGAGCTTTGTCAGTAAGTATTCATCAATCAATTAAATGTATACTGAAACTGAAACAATGACAGTGTGTGACCACAGCATTTTTAGGCATTTCTGAAATATCGCAATTATGGGACTCTTCATCCTAAAGATTGTCCTTACAATTAAGTCATAACTGATAACATTCTGAGGAGAAACATACACAAACTCCAAGTGAGTACAAAATGCACTGTTGACATTTTAAAGCATATTTAGCTGAGTACAGAGCTTTCATTTGGACGCGTGGCTGGCTTGAGACGGGCATTTTCCTGCACCGCTTACTTTCCATATGCCGACTAATCAGTTGACGTGAAGTCTTTGACTGTACAGGAGTTGACAGTTTGAGATCACGTGTTTAGTGTTATAGTGTGTTAGTGCTGTTATAGTACCAAAAAGTCCGTATACTTTAGTACAAAGAATCTTCATTTATAGCGACACAAAACATTAGATACTGGAGGAGTGCAGAAAAATCCGATCTTATACACGAAATGTCATTGGTGTTTGGTGTGCTGTAGAAATTTAGGCGCTTTAATTTAAGGGCCTATGTATATCCGACTGAGCCGGAAAACAGCCTGCTTCCCGGTACCAAGCAAATCCCCGTTAAAGCGGCCACGAGTCCAAACGAGGGCTCTATATGTGCAAAAAGAAATTGGTTGATAATGTTTTCGAACTGACCTAAGCTTGAAAACAAACACTTGAATTGCCACCATAAAAACGGATGATTCCGATTCACTTCTTTTCTTGAAAAGTTTTAACCTCTTCCGGTAGTACGGCTTATCCCCTAGAACTGAACTCAAGCCAATGTCCGGGGCAATTACTTGCAGGGAGCTAATTGTCTTTGGACCTACATGCAGTACACATACACTGGGGGATTCCCTGAACGGGTGTCCAATGTCGCAACAGTCTCGAAAGTATCATAAACACAGAAAGAGCAGACGTACACATAGAATTGGAATGAAGAAGAATGCTAAAATGGTATATGAATCCGCGGCAGAGAAATGCTAACCGGGAATTTGCTCTCTCTGAAAAACATCAGTCAGGTTAATGGACTTGGCACTTCCCGAATACGACTCCGTAGCGTTACTGCCCGAGTCAACCCGCTTGGTTAAACGAGGTAATTACAATTGAAAAAAAAAAAGTTTTCTGGTGTTAAATGCGGATTGTAAATCTTTGTGAAAAAGGGAGATATTTTCCTTCATGATTGCTTCCCATTCAGAGATACTGAGTTTAAACATGTTAGGAACTTTTATAGTATCTCTAATCTTGTGTGTATTTCTATGCACTTCTTCGTTTATTTGCACAATCTGTTCATTGCCACGAAGAACTTTGGTCGTCCGTATGGGACGTTATCGACTCTAAGTTTGAAGTTTTACGCAGTGAAATTGTCTGAGGTGTAATAAAAGTGGGAAATACTATTTTACTCCTCTCGATACAATGTTATTACACTTTATACAATTTCTGTGCCGAAGTTAAATCCTCACATATAGTACTTGCACTTACACAGTTTATTGCTTGCGCGTTAAAGCGCCGTTTTATGTCATGGGGCAAACCAGTGGCTGCTATTGATCCACTATGTTCTAGATTCCTTTGCAGCTGAGCTCCTGCCTCATGGAGATGGAAGGGAGGATAAAAAGGTCATGAGAATTATATATTTGTATTTATTATATAGCTTACCCTTTCAGTTAAGTGCGCAACCCGAAGACCTGGGAGCCTCTCGTCAGTATTGCTTGCCCTGCACAGAAATAATACATTTTATCAAAGTAGGGTAGTTTATTTCTCCTTTTAGTTTTAGTTGAACAGTTCCTTGAGGAATATGAAATACTTCTTAAGAGTACCATATACACATCAGCAAGGAATACAGTCAATATATTTGGAGAATATGACACTGCAAATATATGTAATTAGCTCAGAGTACATTTTAAATACGAGGTCTGTGCAAAAAGTATCGCAAATTTTGTGTTTTTTCAAAAAGTAGTTATTTATTCATGAATATCTATTTTTTCCCCTTCAAAGTAATCCCCACCAGATATTATACACTTGTGCCAACGTTTTTTCAAATCCTCGAAGCACTTTAAAAAATCGTTTTTTTGATCTTGATCAGCTCCTCCTTCGATGTCGTTTTTATCTTCTCAATCGTGGCATAGCGTTGTCCTTTCATGGGCCTCTTCAGTTTTGGCAACAAAAAAAGGTCACAGGGGGGCCAGGTCTGGGGAGTACGGTGGCTGCGGCATCATAAATGTGTTGTTTTTGCCCAAAAATTCGCGCACAAGCAACGATGTGTGAGCAGGGGCGTTATCAGTGTGCAAAAGCCAATTTTTGTCCTTCCACAAATTCGGGCGTTGGCATTTCTGGGGGATTGCTTCGCGCAAATTGCGCATAACTTGCAGGTAATATTCCTTATTTACCGTTCTACCCTGTGGCAAGAACTCATGATGCACCACGCCCCTGCAATCGAAGAAACTGTAAGCAAAACCTTCACATTCGACCGAACTTGGCGCGCTTTTTTCGGTCTTGGCTCGTGTGGGAGCATCCATTGGGATGAATGAGCTTTTGTTTCCACGTCATAACCATAAACCCATGGTTCGTCACCAGTTATGACCCTCTGGAGCAAATTTGGGTCGTCGCGGACAGAGTTCAACAGCTCCTTAGCAACGTTAATCGATGGTGTTTTTGGTCGAAATTGAGCAACTTTGGTACGAATTTTGCGGCGACCTGTCTCATGCCCAAATCATTGGTAAAAATCGAATGGTACGAGCCAATCGATATATTTAGGTCCTCAGCAACTTCTCTAACGGTGATTTGACGATTGGCCAATACTATTTTCTTCACTTCTTCAATGTTTTCGCCTGTTATTGACGAGCTCGGGCGTCCGAGATGCTTTTCGTAGTTCACATCTTCTCGACCCTCTGAGAACATTTTGTACCACCGATAAACGTTGCTTTGGTTCAAGGTAGCTTCACCATATGCCAAAGTCAACATTCGGAATGCATCCGCGCACTTAATTTTGTTTTTCACACAAAATTTTATACAGATTCTTTGTTCCATTTTTGGAATAGGCAAAAATCGAAGACGAGCCAAAACATGTCCAAGCAAAATAGCTGTCAACAATTAACTGAACATTCAAAATGGCCGAGCTTGTCAACATAAGTGAGGGACATGAGTACCAACATAACGCCACAAAACAATCGAATATACGTAGCCCGCGGAAATTCAAAATTCGCGATACTTTTTGAAGAGACCTCGTATTTTCATGTTTCTACATTCATATTTACCATTTACACACAATTTTAGGAGTATGTTACAAAAACGGAGCTACCTATCCGATTTATTGCAGCAGCACGCCATTGTTTATTGTTTACTGGTATCGCTATTTCTTATTTCAAATTCTGAATAGAAAATATTAAATAGTTTGCTAAAATACGCTGTAAGATTTAACAAAGTGTTATACCAACCACAATTTTATTAGCAATTTTTTCTTGGTTACTGTTAAGTAATTAATTCTATTAATTCAGGGAATATATATGTGTGTGTGTGTGTGTGTTTACAGATTAATAAAACATTTCTCTACCCACTACAGTCTGATCCTTTTCCATATATTCTGCTCTTTTGAGTTCCTTTCCCTCAGTGTTACAAAATGCTTGAATCCATTTTTCTTTCTGTTCTGTTATCTGATGGTACCCATTATATGTTTCCTTATTTTAGAATGTATATGTTATCACCCAGCGTGGTGACTGGGACACTAACCCTTGGTACTCGCATTCGAGAAGTCGCGGGTTCAAACCCTTTGGACCTTCGACTTCTTTACGGTTTCCCTTAGTCGCTTAGGCGAATGCTGAGATGGATCTTTTTAACAAATTTTCCGTTTTTTCATTTCACTCCTTAGACGTGTTGTTATAGGGTCTAAAGCGCCAGCCGATGCGAGCTGGTGCTATGTGCGGTGTTGTGGTGGCTTGCGCTTATGAAAGGTTTCCACCTTGGCGTCTGGTATTGGGCTCCAACTCCGAAGGGGAGAATTGCCAAAGTCAGGTTATTTTACCTGGAAACTTTAGTAGGGACTCCATCCCTCAACTCATCCCTTCCGCCCGAAGGAGTTCCCCTAGGGCGTAGGCACAAACGACCAGTCACTGAGCTATATCCTCTTCCGTCCTTAATTGTGCAATACAATTCCATAATAATCCAAGTTACTTTGTAAATAGGGACCTTCTTTTGTAAATCAATGTTCTTTTTCATTACTTCAATAGTTAACATCCAAATATTTATGGTCATTACAATGTTTTTTCTTCTTTTAGAATTAGATATTTTCATACTTCTTGCAAAAAATTTTTTTTTTCCTTTTTTAAAGTTAGCTAAGTGAAAACAGTTTATAATTACCTCAGGATCCTGCAGGTTTGAAATTGACGCCTCAGGCCAGGTAATGTTCCGCAAGCTTGTCAATGGTACACAACTAAGCAAAGCAAGTAATAAACAATGTCAGAAGAGGGATAATTTTGTATTTTTAGTAATTTTTCTCATTTTATAGTTCTGTAGCTGTAGAATGTCCGACAATGCATAGCGACCTCTGAGTGTAGCTGTAAAATAACTTGGTATTGTTCTAGATTAAAATTCAATTTTTGAACGTCAGTTTTTTATGAAGTATTAACTTAACCTGTGCAGGATCCCAAAGCTGTATTCTTTCAAACACATTTGAGTTGGCTTTGAATGCTTGCCTACGGTACCACAAAACCCTCACATGCGGCTTGGACATTGGAGAACTCAAAGAATCCAACAACTCAATACTGTTCACAGAGATCTGGATTCCCGCTTTTTCATTAGCTCATATTAAAAGTTCAACATTTAACATTTTCTTCCACGTAGTCGACCAAGTTCCTTGATTTATAGTAATCAATTTGGTCAAGTCAAGCCTTCAGCACTGATGATGCAAACTTTTTAAACCAACCTCTTCATTTTTATCGTATTTGTAAATCCTTTATGTTCCAAAAGACACTTCAAGTCATTCTGAATGAGACAAGTCCGTGTCACCTATTATCATATACTGTGTGACTTTTATTGAAGTATTGCTGGCTGACCGTTTTCAACAAAACATGCTGATAGTATGATAGAGAATGGAAAATAAATTAATAAACGTCTTTTGTATTATGTATACTATTTTTGTTTCAAATAAATATATCTGGTTTTTCTGTGAGAATGGTTCAACAAGCTGCTTAGGTCTAATTCTTTGAAACGTAGTGTCTTAGTAGTAGCCAACTGATGGAGAAGGATGCAGTTCATTTTAGTAGCAGGTAGGCGAATGTTAGTATCAACAAGGCTTTTATATATCAGAGCCAAATATGCGGCAGAAACAATAAGCGTGTTTTAAAGTGAAAAATATTTTAATTTGTAATATTTATTTCTATTTCTATTACCTTGCCTTAAAGTACAGCTCTTGGATATTGGAAAACACTTTTCAATATGTAAGATTCTCCTCGCGCTTCTATGGATTTTTTTGGGGTGTAAAAATCCTAAGTATGGCGTCTTTTAGAAGTGAAGTAAAGCTGTGGGTCCCGTGTCGTAGATTTACGACACATAAAAGAATCTCAAGCCTGAAAGAAGAGGCTTCTGAGCAAAATTTATTGGTCATTTCACACCCTGAATTGAATGGGACTTTGATGACCTGAGATGTTAAAGACCGTCCATAAATAAACCAAATGAACAAAAATACAAAAGGACGGGTACTACTGTGAAATCCTCTTTCCTCCAGCCTTTACTTTCGTGTGCACTAGGCTGAAAGTGTGCGTTCGAAAGGTTTGAGAGTAACATAGTTAAACGCTAATAACTGAGAAGTGAGAACGATTCAGAGCACTGAAACTAATATGCAAATGAAACAACAAAGCGTTCGCTCTATTTAGTTTGTACATTGCATTCTTTATTTCATAAAAGTTGCGTCAATATATTATATTAATATCCAAATTTATTTCCTTGATGTTCCTAAACAATAAAAAGTAGACCTAAATCGTTTGCGAAATATAAAACAAGAAAATAAAAACTAAATTTCAAAATAAGCAATGAGAGTTAACTAATGTTAACGTTTTCTTGGTCATAACTTGGTAATAATTTATCTCAATGGTATTTTAGTTTATTTATGACGCCATATACTAATAAAATGATATAATCAACAAAAATGTTAGGAAATATTTAAAATAAAGTATATCTTATATGCTATATAATTTTTATTAGGTGACCAAAAAGTTCCTTCTGTCGTTTAGGAAATAACTTTAAAAACCAAAAGAAACAAAGTAACTTTACTCAGTTAAATAGTCCCTATTACAATCATTGCACTGCTGATTACATAAAATCATCTGGTAAATGCTATTATTGAAAAATGTCTGGTCTGTAGATGCGATAACATGTGTTAGAATTCTTTGCCTATTATCATTTCTGACATGGAGTTCGTCCAGGCAGTTCTGCAAATGTGACTACCCGTTGGTGAAGGGTCTATAGAATACGGAGGATGAACTCGACTTTCTCATTCTAGCATCTCTGGTATCTTTCACATTGTTCAGCAACATGCATTTTCACATTGAGTGACCCAGATTGCTTCTGACGAAGAATTTCGTTGACTCTGTTCAGCTGGACTGAATATTCCGAGCAGTAATAGTTTAGAAGCTTATAATATTCCTGTAGAGGTTCACGAGAAAACAAAATCCTCTGTTGTCAAATCGACGTTCTGGCATGTGTGGTTGTGCTTTCCCGGGGTGACAGCCCCTTTGGACAGTTGGGAGTGTAGAAATCATTTCTCATCATGGCGATGACAGCTAATGAGTGGAACACAAATCACTAATCGTTCATCTTTGCAATGTTGGGTCAGTTCATGGGAAACCCATTCTCCTCTTGTTCACTTTTCCTATTCGTGTACTTGTGAGCATATTCCTTCACTAGGCGCTAATGACCATTGCTGTTTTGCGCCCTTAAGCAATAATCATCATCATCGTATTCCTTCATCACTGACAGAATTCCGCAAGCTCTTCAATTCAGTCTTTAGTTCGTCGTAAACGATGATGTCAGCATCCCTCTAGCAGAAAACCTTTTAGTGATTCGTCCCCAATGTCTTGAACCACTTTTGCGCTGTTCTTTCACGTATAATTTTTTTCAGTAAAAGCATTGCAAATCTTTTCAAGTTATTTCAGTCTCTTTAGTCCCAGGTTTGAATTTGTAAAGTAAAAATATTCATATTACGTCTTTAGACAACCATTTTGTGTTCGCTTTCTTTCACTAAATATGCTAATTTAACTTTTTTTAAAGGAAATAAAACATTAATACTTATAATTTATGTTTCACCTAAAAAGTTCGGATGGCCATGCTACGCAAAAATTAAAAGGATTGTCTTGGTTACCTAACAATTATTATATAAATAATATTCAAAACTACAGAGATATCAATATACTTTCACTAACATCTTTATCGTATCGGGTTTTTAATGTACCTTACACCCATCCCTTCTAGAGGTGCACTTTCACCTCTCCGTTTACAGAGACTCAAGGCAGCACGTGAATTCGAAGAAATTTTGCAGTCATAGTAAACGATACCTAGTACGTTAGTATAGTACGTCCCAGAAATATGGTTTCGTTTTCTACTCAGGAAAGGGCACAAATTATCGAAGCTTATTACGGCACAGGTAGGTAGCCTATCTGAATAAATGTATATATGTGGATCGGGCAGGAATTAATATTGGAGTTATCATTTTTACGGCATCCTATAATACATTTTCCTTTATATCTTCCTGATTGTGCCACTACGGAATATTTTCCTAGGAATATCATCAATCTGGTAATGGGGTGTACAGAAAGATAGAAAAATGTCAGACGGCCAGATGCTACTGTTGAATGTGCTAGAGAAGTTCTAGTTAGTCAAGAAACTAGCTCCAGATATTGGGGTTTCGTACGGAAGTGCTCACACAATCCTCGAAAGAAATTAGCAATGTTCCCATTCACGAGCTTTAAAGCTGTTGACTTAACTGCGAGATTGAACACAGTCATTGGTTTTAACAATACGTAACAGACGAGTCCCTTACCTAACTTTTTATATAGATGAAGTTTGGTTTTATCTCTCTGAGCGAGTGAACAATCAAATTTTCTAGATATGGATTATAGAAATTTGGCATGAAATTGGTGAAACATCATTCCATTAACTGAAAATTGGAGTTTGGGCTGTCATATCATGGAGAAGGATCACAGAACCAATATTTTACAATCAAACTGTTAGCGCTAGTAGTAAAACGAAGAAATTCTGAACAAATTTCTAGAAGACGTCCATGGTTATGAGTTGCAAGAGGAATATTTCCAACAAGATGGTGCTATTGCCCATACTGCATACACTACAAGAGCATTCTTGGAAGAATGTTATAACCATTATTAGTTATCGCCTCCAAAGATGCCCTCTTCGAGCCTTTTAGGTAATTTCTTATGGGGTTACAGTAAAACATTTGTGTGCGCTAAGCACCCGAAGAACCATAGAAACAAATTCAACTAAAATAATTAAATTTCGGTTGAAAAGCTTAAAAATGATTGATAATACGTATAACGAATTTAACTATTCTTTGAAATGAACGGAATATGTCGGATAAATTGTTAAAAACCCATAGTGTTTATTCTTCAATTCACTTGCAGTCCCTATACTGAATGGCAGTATGCTGTACAAAGCATGCATTGCATAATAAATACGCCAAAGTAAACAGTTCAATTCGTGATAAAATAAATTCAAAACGTAGTGTTGTTCACTGTATTTAGATTAAATAAAAACCTGAGAGAATGATATAAACCGTACTATTTCTTTGTAACGTAAATGGATACACTACTTTCCTTCCCTTCTATACCTAGTAGTCTTTTGTTCAAGGTTCTAATTAGCTATCATAAGGTATAGCCAGGTTAATGTTAAAAGTGTTAGTAAAAATAAATAGAAGTGCAAGTTATTCATTGTATATTAAGCAACCAGGGAGAATGTAATTCACCATACTTCTTGTGAAAAAAAAAATGCAAAAATATCGAAATATAATGAAAATGAAATGTGTGATATTGTAATGGCTGGAGTGCTTTTATAGCTTGCAGAGGTTATTGCACTGTAACGTTTTTCCGTCTTTAACGGCCCCGTAAGCCCGCATGTATCAAACTGACACTAAGCTCAGAAAACATTAGTGCTTAAAACTCTCTCACATCCTTGCTTTAAGTCGGTGTAGGTTTAGTCCGTCAGGATACACTGCAACATTCAGTATACATGTGTTAGAAGAAGAAAACATAATTTATGAAACATCGCAAATACATTTCAATAAAGTAAATATGATTCATTACATTGCAATATGTGGTGACTCGACTTAGTAAATAACCTATAGATAAAATAATACCGATACTCAATGGGAATGGTAACATGTTAAAAAGCTTCGCTACATTTAACGATCTGAAAGTAACACATATTCATTTCATTCACAGAAATATTCCTAAATTTACGTCCGCAGCAACAGGTTACAAATTACTTATTGTGTTCCAGTAAGTAGAAAGTTAGCACTATTTATTTTTGGGCAGACGTTTAATGAAAACATAATTAGTCATGTCCAAGTTAAAAACATAACAAGATGGAAAAAATTAAGAGAAATATTTCAGTAGAATCTAAGAACGCCTACAAAATTAATTTGCTGCAACAAAACGGAAACTATATTACGAAACATTAAAGCTGCACATTCATCAACGTGTATTAAATACTAGTCTAAATCAAGAATCAGAAGACCTAAAACATGTAATTGAAAATGTAGCTAAAAGTTTATCTTAAATATATGCAGACTAAATTTGATGAGGATAGACAATATTCATATATATATATATAATAGTGAAAAGAGAAGTAAGGAAATTGAATCATTAGTTTATTTACAAGGTGTTAGAGCATTTAAATAAACTTCTTAGGCTTTCGCGGTCGGTGTTTTAATTAAAACAGTCCACTGATGATACCAACCGCAGTAGATGGTGAAAGCTATGATAGCATATTAAACTATGGACCACAGTAAAACAGCCCGGAAGATTTTAACTGTTTTAATTAATTAATAAAGCCTACAAACATACAGATATATTTAACTACAGCAAAGTTGTTGAATCGCTCAAATACAAAAATGGTGGACCGTGGTTTGGACTTTGAAAAAGAGATAAAAAATAAAAGTGTAATGGACATATATTTAGTACAGTTTGATGAAATGGAATCAATAATAAACTCTTTTCATAATAACAAAATATCATAAATGAACAAATGAATTTGGAGCTGTTGAAATATGCTTCAATGGAAATAAAACAGATTCTTGAATATAACCAACACGTACTGGACAATATTTCAGATACCTGCTGAATGGATACAAACCGTTGTAATCCCAATTTTTAAGAAAGGCGATCGATGTAATTGTAAGAACAACAGAGAATTAGCATACTTAATGTAGCCTACAAA
Source organism: Metallyticus violacea (assembly GCA_030762175.1). Lineage (NCBI taxonomy): Eukaryota > Metazoa > Arthropoda > Insecta > Mantodea > Metallyticidae > Metallyticus > Metallyticus violacea. The sequence continues at coordinate 108,600,227 of CM060846.1, read as the reverse complement.
TTACATGCTAAAATAATTAGTACATAATTGAATTAATAACCTTAATTAAACTAAGAGAAAACAAATATGGGCTATGTCAAGGCCGATCATGTTCTGGTTGAGTTTATGTGGTACAGCAAATCACTCAAGACATACCGGTCCTGGTGGTGTTGTGGTAACCATACTTGCCTCCTAAATCCAAGATCGCGAGTTCAAACCCGGCCAGAATCGATGGATTGGGGGGGGGGGTAAAATTCCTAAGTATGGCTTACTTCGGAAGTGAAGTAAAGTCGTGGGTCCCGTGTCGCACATTTACGGCACCATGAAGAACCTCAAGCCTGGAAAAAGAGGCCTCTGAGCAAAATTCGTCGGCCATTTCACGCCCTCAATTGAATGGGACGCTGATGACCTGAGATGTTAAAGAGCGTCTGTAAATAAATCAAATAAAAAAAATATCATGTCGTCAAAAGAAAAAAAAAAAGAAAGAAAAAAAGAAAAAGAAAAAGAAAAAAAGAAGAAGTAAATTCAATCTATGGAAAACGTAATGAATTATGGGATGTAAAAACCTCCCAAACTATTTAATAAAGATAATTTAAATTTGCTATAGTAACACAGAAATATAAATTAACATTGGAAATAAGACAAGTATCAAATAGAAGATCAATCAGGATGCTAAACAGGGATACTCATAATCGCCAGCTTTATTTAATATTTATATTTACACAGCCATAGTGGTAAATTGAAAGTATAAACAAATTTCTTCTCATTGGCCTGCCGCAGCGAGCTCTGCTTCCTCTACCTCCGTCTTTACAACTTCATTGATACACGGCAGTATTGCATGGGAGCTTGCGATCGTATAACGGCATGCAGCGGCTCCCTGGATCAAAGGAGGCTCCCTCTTCATTAGGTAGCTTCCCAATTGTCCTCACGAAGCTGGGTGGACCTGTTTCTAGACCTCCCTAAATTAGAAAAATTCCCCGGGAGACCCAGGGAATCCAACCCGAGTTTCCCGGCCATCAGTAGTAACGTTAACCACTAGACCAAGGCGATGGTTATAAATAGACTTAGAATAAATAATTTATTATTAAACATGTGATGTTTGCTGATGATCAAACGATTTTAGCTAAAATAGAAAATGAGTTACAACGTTTAATCCATAATATTCACACATATATTATATCTTGAAATTTTTAGCAAAAAACTTAAAACAGGGGCATTTACACCCACGCTATATGCCAAAATGTAATGAATGGAGAATGTATAGATCAAGTGTCTTCTTTTAACTATTTGGGCTACAATTTCCTCTATTTAAAAGTCAGGATGTCAATATTAATTCAATAAATTTCAGAACATGAATGGAATTATTGTAAGGAGATTACAAATAAGCCATTGCCCGGAACACAGTTAAATTGTTACAAAACACTAGATGTTCCATTACTGACTTATGGGTGCGGGAATGGGTCACTGGGCCGAAAGAGTAAGACAAAATTAGAAAGTTGTGAAATGAAATTTCTCCGGAGAGTTGCCGGTCTCACACTACTAAATAGACACAAATATGAACACAAGCGACCAGTTACGTATATTCAAGCTCTAACAACAAAAGCAGAACTGATATGAACAAATACAACGCATGCGGAAACACAGACTTCCTAAAATATTCTTCAGTAATAATCCCGCTGGTAAAAGGGGTGTTGGGAGCTCAAGAACGCACTGGCGGGATAGAGCGCCCTTGTTGAAGATCCGTGTCTACCAACTCTCTATGTCCTGATGTGACTTTCCAGGCAGTGCAGAGGCCAGTAGCAAGAGTACGTGAGTGTATATGGAATTTGTTCAAATACTTTCCACTGCAATGTGATTGCGGTTGGTAAAAATTATGACTGATCAAGATACTCTTAATGCGAGACCATCAATTCTAACATTTTTTTGCATGCATGGGAAGAATTATTCTTATATACTGAGTGCGGTACAGGTCTGGGTCCGTACCAAATACATAACTTTAATTATATTTTTTCCTATTTTACTGGGACGGTCAACAATTTCCCTAAAACTTCAATGTTATAAACGTAACTGTAGTTATTTTCCATTACATTGGTATACGCCATTTTTGGTGATATTTTCCGATTCCTTACCACATGGAATCTCACAAACCAGCCTCGATTTTTGTTTCATTGGGTTCCGTTTTTCAGAAATCGATATTATAGAAAATAACAGTTTTTGTGATTTGCTCATTGAGCAGAACATAAAATAAATATTCTGAGAGATTTAAACAAAATAATAAATGATTCACAACTTAACACATAAGTGCCTTCCCATCCTTGGATTCTGTTTCCTTTCATCCATATTTTGTTTAGGAGAGAAGGAATTACCGACCCCAAACCCCCACCTCTTACTTTTATTTCCAACTGGCAGGTCCTTTCACTTTATTCTTAGTAATAAAAGAGAGGCATGGAATATTTTGCTTGTAAAACTTGCATTCCTAAAGAATATTTTAGCTTTGCAAACGGTCTGGCTTCAGTCAATCGAGTTCGGAATCCCACTTAGTTTGGATTTGCGCGTGGAAAATATGAAACAGGGATTTCCCCTTCCCCTTAAAACCAAGGTAATTATGAGCGATGATATCAAATTCAGTATGCATATATAAACGAACCAAGTTATAATTCTCATAAGCACAGTATATTTGACCCAACCATTTGTAACATATTAATAGTTGGATAAAGCGAAAAGTTGTTTTGCACAAAATTATGGAGGATGATACAGCATTTGGTACCCCATCAATCGCGAAAAAAAGATTAGAATATATCTTTCATTTCAGCTAGCTTTAAGTGAAGGGTTCTGTTTGTAAGAATGTTAAGAAACGCAGGAATTTTGATCGGACAGCAGATAGACCGTTTTGGCAGACAATGGAGTTTTTGTTCATTAAGAGGACGGGTGGTCGCCCCGGCCAGGTATGCTGGGGAAGAACAACGCCATGATACCGCTAAGGCCGTTGATCTGTAACGTTCAGTAAAACTTGAAATTAGATGCTGGACGAATCAACGAGTGGTTAAGCTCAAATAATCAAACTGGCCAATAATATGAGAGTGGCATTAAGTCACAGCTAACCTATGAGGATATCTAAATTCATAGTGGCGGGAAAATAGAGCGTTCCTGCATCACGTGGTAAAGCGTGTTATATCGGGTATTTAAGGACGTGAAATCGCCCTTTTCGAGGTCTTTTGGTCGTTTTGGTTCGTCTACTCCGTTACTCTGGGAACTATGATCTGTTCTCGACATTTTGGTTCTACAAGTATTCAGCGTTCAGATGTCATAGGAATGCCCATGTTCGAGCGTCACTTCAGCTCGACAAGTCTTCCGAGCGGTCAGCAATCAAATTGCTAGTCAAATATTACAGCTCCACGTGTCTGCCCGACATCTCGTCACTGCGGTCCGAACAGAATCGCTATGGGGTGCACTCTTTGTTAAATAAACGACGTCAACCTGCAGATAACAAGGTGTTCTCTCTAGCCGATATAATACCTTAATTCCCTTCACTCAACCCGGCACTGCCAGGTGCCGAAAACCAGCTACATCCCTGTAGATCGACGAGGAGAGTTATTGAATGGTGAGCTGCATGGCAAATAATCAACTTCTATCTTCATTCTTCCCGCCACCTATAACCCCTTCAAACTGTGGTCTACCAACGTGGGGCATTATAATCTTCAAATATATGGAAATTCCCCCTACGCCGCACACCTATAACTCCATCACCGTAAAACTATGGAGGATTTTTCTGAAGACTACGCAGGGGGGAAAGAGATTTCTCTTCTAAACAGTTAGCTTTTGGCGCACTCGACTCCAGTTTCTTCCTCAAGGACATGTAAACAACTCCTATTGAATGCATTGCTTAGAGTTAGGTCAGAGAACTCGAGTGACCATGCTGAAAAAAGCGCGAAATGAAGTCAGCAATGGAAAGGGAAGAATTGCAATCAGAACGCTTAAACCGTAGTGACGCAAGATGTTTGCGGCTGTCATGAGACGGTCTGACTGAAGTCAAATAAAATTATCGAAAGGCCGGGAGTTAGGGACAGTTCACAATTCTCCGCCAGTTTTTACACTGATCGTGCTCCGCTAAGTTCTTCACTGACTTTGTTCTATTGTGAAGTGAGATATCATTTGAAACAGCCCGGTGTCGTCGTGGTTGCTCTACTCTTTCTGCCCATTAAAGAAGTTAAATGAAGAACCAAACATCGGTGATTAATTATTAATTTAATGCTTTTTTATATGTGCCTGCAATTTGTTTACCCGAGGAGGGCCGAGGAATCTTCCAAAATGCACTAGACCTCTCACCTTAGCCAGGGTAGCGAAGGAATTTTCCCTTCGTATTAATAGAAGCGAGAAAGAAGTGTGAAGTTTGGAACAGAGAAGAGGAAGATCGGGTAAGCAGGGGAGGTTACGAGGTGATTAACTCCCCGTATTCAACAATCTATCTGCTACATCTCCCATACACACCCTGAGAGAACCCCCTAAGACAAATCTGCTCCCTCCCCTCCGATACCAAAGCTCCTACCCTGCCAATAATAATTCAGTAAATACCTTCACTAGTCATTTTCACCATTTAATCATCAACATATCTAGAAATCCCGCTTCTAATATCTGATCGTCGCCGGTGCGTAAGCAGCCCGTGTTGTTTGCTAGAAATGTGGTAGTTATACATCTCAAAAATAAAGAAAAATAAAGTAATTTTATAAAAATGTATATAAAGCTTACTTTGGCATGCCTCTTGGTGATTTGGATAAAAAATGGGCTCCCAATTTTGTGTGCTCATTGTGTACCGAAAATATAAGGAGTGAATTTATGACAAACGGAAGTCTTTGGCGTTTGGTATACCAATGTTGTGGCGTGAACCTAAAGACCACACTAAAGATTGCTATTTTTGATGTGCAACATTGATGGTATAACGAGAAAGAATAAAATTGCTTTAAAATTGCCTACAAATTTGAATTCTGCAATCCTGTTCCTTCCCGGCCTGAAAACTTGGTGGCGAAAGCAATTCAAGCTCCAGCATTGAGGAACATGAGCCACGGTCATCCGACATGGATTATCAACTTACTGGTGAACTTGAAGACTCAAAGCAGACTCAGCAGCAGACTGAGTTAAACTTTCTGTTAAGAGATTTGTGCCTTCCGAAGACCGGCTCGGAACATCTTGCTTCAAAATTAAAGGAAAAAGGTATGTTAGCACCTCGAACTTCTGTTTCATTTTACAGACAAAGGGAAAAATATTTCTTACCCTTCTTCTCACTTGCACGCCTCATATGAACCTCGTGAGTGGAGAATTTTTATTGATAGTTCAAAGACAATTTTAAAGGCGGTTCTATTGCACAATGGCAATTTACTACATTCTCTCCCTGTAGGTCATTCAGTTAACTTAAAAGAATCATATACTACTGTGAACGTTCTGTTAGAGAAGGCGAACATAAGTGTGGTGTTTGTGGTGATCTAAAAGTGCTCTCTGTTCTTTTAGGCCAACAATCAGGATTTATAGATATCGCTGTTTCGCTTGTGAATGTGGCAGTAGAGCTAAATCAGAGTATTGGATACCGCCACGAGCGGCTGACGTCATTGGGCGCGGACTCTGGAACGAGAGGTCAGGGAATCGATTACCGCTAGGACTGTCCTCCCTGACTGAGGTTTTTTCAGGTTTTCTTCAGTTCTCATGAATGACAAATACCGCGGAGATAACCAAAACTTAGGCCTGCAACTTATATTTCTATTCAAAATAAATCCTTTCTCAATTTATGATTTCATCTCACGTATCATGTACACCGTCTGTGATGCCTCTGCAGTAAAAACGGGCGTTAAACATTGTTAAAAAAACATTGTACCAGAAAAAAAAAGAACAATTTAGTTTCTGGAGAAAAAAATGTGAAGTATGTACTATTGGTTTCTCCTTCTAATGCACTTCTTCCACCATTGCATATAAAATTAGGCCTGATGAACAACAATTAGTTACTGTTCTGAGTAAGGACTGTCTTGTTACAAAGTTCCCGCAGATAACTGAAGCTAAGATAAGATTCGTGAGCATATGCAGGCATGAGACCTTTCCTCAGTCGATGTCCAAGTTAGAGAAGTCGGGCATGATTGGCACACAAATATGTGACAGAAAACTTTCTTGACAACAAGAAATGTGAAAACTATAAGAAAATTGCGGAGGAAATATTAAAACATTTCAGAATTCCAGGGAGGAGAATGAGTGTTAAAGTGCATTTTCTCAACAATCATTGATTATTTCCCTGCGAATCTTGGTGCAAAGAGTGAAGAACAAGGTGAGTGGTTTCATAAAGACATTAAAATAATAGAACCCGCTATCAAGGCCATTGGGATGTTCCATTGATGTTTCATTACTGCTGGTGTTTGAAAAGAGATACCACTAAAGGAAATACCATAGCTTCGAAATGAATGGAAGTTTTCTTCTTCCTAACAGTGAAAAACATTTGGAAATGTATAATTATTGGCACATAGCTCTCTTCTTTCAATCCATTAATATTTAAGTTAAAATTAAACAGTTATATGTTTATATGTTTAAAACTTATAATATTTCATCAAAATATAAATATATATTCTATTTTATGTAATTTTGTTTAAAATATTACCTCGATAGAGTAAAACTGAAACAGGTTTGCATTAAGGGCATTCATACTACATAGGAGGATAAATAAAAACAAGGAAAAAATCTTATTTGTAGATCAGTGTCATTTGTGACACAAGTTTGCATAGGGTATAAGTTTTGTGTATTTGCTTATTAGATTACATTTTTATGTTACAAATATAGATCAGTAATTTAGTAATGTCTCTTATATTATGAAAATTGTATGCAGTTATATATATTTCCTAAGTATTAAAATTTAATATTTTGACTAACATGATTGATATATTCTTGTATATGTTTATTTCCTATAATAATATTTATATTCTATAAGTTTTAATTCGCGAATCAATATTATTCCACAGTGTATATTTTTGTGTTCATTTGTTTTATGAATATCCATGGCAGGATATTCATAAAACATTTTATTATACTTAAAATATTAATTAAACGAAATAGTGTTACATAACTATATGTAGGTAACAGTAAATTTTGCATTAAGTAGTAGTGAAAGTTTTGCACAAATAAAATTTATGCAATATTTATTTATAATTAAAATATTATGAATAAACAATTTGATTCCTGATATTAATATTAACAGTTTTAAACAAAATAATGTTCAACATAACTTCTATTTGTTTAGATTTGATTTATTTTCGCTTTTTAACATCTCAGGTCATCAGCGTTCCATTCTATTCAGGGCGTGAAACAGCCGACAAATTTTGCCCAGAGACCTCTTCTTTCACGCTTGAGGTTCATTTTCCTGCCGCAAATGTACGACATAGGACCCACGGCTTTGCCTCCCTTCCGAAGGAAGCCATACTTAGGATTTTACGCCCGAAAAAATCCATCGATCCTGGCCGCGTATGAACCCGCGATCTCGCGTTTAGAAGACAAGTATGGTTACCATAACACCACCAGGACCAACTAAATAACGTCTAGCATTTGGGTATATTTACCTGATAATAAAATCAAAGCATTTCCAATTATACAATCTGTAATATTAGATCTCACACAATATTTACTAATATTGCATGCTAAATAAAAACAATATACACCTGTGTGATTCGTGTTGCATATGAATGCCGCTATTGAACAATGAAGCCGCAGAGTGTGTTGTGAGATCGCTCCGCTACCGGAGACAAAGCAGTGCCAGGCAGTGCTCTAAATATGCATTCCTTGCTCGCGAGGCAGAAAAGCCCTGAATGCTGACGTCACAGAGCTGTCTGTTGGTGGACACTCGAGCAGATAAATAGAAAATCTACCGCAAATCGTTTCAACACAACCCATTGTTCTTTTCTGATTACCTTCCTGCACTTTTCCCATTAAAGATTTTGTATTGTTCCTTGCGATTTCCATGGAATAATTTCCAATCCTTCACGTTGACCAGTGACCTATTTTCTTTTATGTGAGTTGTCGTAATCGGAGAGTTAGATATTTTAACGATACCGCTAAATATTCATAACAGAACTAAACATTTAAAACCAACAAGTTGGTAAGAACGAAATGAAATGAGGTGGTTTAGGACCCTATTTACGCTCAACGTATTATCATAAAGAAATACAATCGTGGGAATATGTTTCACGGATGAGCGGAGAGTGCAAACAGGTACTACTCTATTAACTTTATGAACACGAACGAGGAACAAACAATGTCGACTCTCACTCATCCAGATGTTCCATAAGCTTATGGAAAAGAAACTAATTTTCGTGCTCATTGTGGAAAATGTTAATTCCCTTCTCTATTAATAAAATGTGCCATGCATTGCCGTATTTCACTTCGTTCTAGTAAAGTCTGTTTGTTCCCCTTAAATATTAAAAATGCCAACTGTTATTACACAAAGAAGTAATAAACTTAATACAGAGAACATGGGAGACTCTGAAACCGTAAAATAATCACATGTATACATAATAGGCTAGGTCCTAAAACTTTGCATCCCGTTTGTTAACAGTACGGCTGAGTTGCACATCATAAATTTGCAGTCAACCATAACAATAAAAAAATTAAAAATTAATAGATCAATTTTGTTCATGATGTTTTCTGTGCTCAAGCGTATAATGACTGTACTGCAGTAATGATGTAATCTCCAGCAGCGAAGAGGGGGCAGCAATATGGTGGTTTGGATAGCTCCCAAAGTACTGGCAAATTCCCTTTAACTTTTGAATTTGAATCAGGAAACTTAGCTATACGTTGTGCCTATTGTAGTCTAATCTGCCTAAGGTTTGCACAAAGAGCTGCGTTCCTTGGTACCTAGTAAACTGACTCATACGTTGTGTTCATGAGGTTCTAGGTTAAATTCTTGTGGCCAACAAGTCTTGAGTTTTCCTTAATTTTTCTCATTCAATTTTAATTAGCAAATGCTGGGTTAATATTTATCTGCCACTGATTCACTTTCCATTTTATCACTCATTTTCATTCCATCTATTTGCATGTGTCTGACTTCGATGTTTGTGGTGTCATCTACGCTGTCCTGATACAAGTATTACTGTTTATTCAGGAGTACATGTCATATATGTACGTTTAGGAAAATGTTTACAAGAATTATGAAATATATATATGTATATATAATTACCATATTGTAAAAGAGTGATATATTTAAAGAATGTTTCAATACTCAAGAGAAATGTAAGTGAAAAAGATTATGATATCTCAAAGTGCAGGAAGTTTTGCAGCAAATAGGTATGAGAATTCATTCATTCGTTCATTCACGTGTATTTAGAGTAAATAACTCTCCGACAGGCGACTGACCAGTAAGTCCCAGAGGGTACAAATCCTGTAAACGGAGGAAAGTAAACACAGCGAAAGAGAAAGAAGTGTGCTATGGCACGCACTTGCGCTTTTAGAGAAATTGTCGAAGCTGCCCGCTGAATAAGCTCATTCTGTTTTGATTTAGCGTTAAGCAATTTTTCCCTTTGACTCATTTTTAAAACTTGCACACATCTAAACACAAACACACCAGTTTCTTACTGCTAGTTAACTCACACTTAGCTTCAATCTGTTAGACAAGTTCTCACAAAGCAAGTTCCGAAGCAATCAACCATGCTCAAGGAACGTCAGAAAATTTTCTGCACTCAGACCTGAATTTGTTGATTGATATTTGTGGATTAAAAATATTTTGGCGTATATTTTGCTCTTTTTCGCTCAAAAGACAGAGAGAGAGAGAAAATGAGCACTAAAGCAGACGCATGAATGTGAATGTCCAAGAGATTTCTCGCATTTGTCAGATTCTGCAGGTCCTTGATAGTAAATGAAGCGCTATATAAGACACACGCTCATACCTGCCAGTGGATTGCTTAAAGCTGTTTACGAACTGAGTTTATATCTTACCCATCATTAACTCCATATGTCCTTTACTCGACGTTTCAAAAGCAAACTCGATGATGAATGTATGCCCCATAAGACTACTATGGAAGCCATCGGGAAATATATCAAATGGTAACACGTATTCATAAATTTCAATGACCGACTTAAACGTATTCTATTGTAAATTATCCACTATTGTATAGCAAAATATTTTAATACGTTCAATTTTTTGCCAAATGTTTGTCGTGTGAACAGAAAGCAAATCTTAAATGCTCTTTTATCTCAAAGGAGAGCTTCAACTTTTGCATACCATACAAGAGTACAATTACTGAATACATCACTATCAATGATGAACAAGTTTGAAGAAAAAGTCACAAATAAAGACTACCTCTGTTTTACCAAACAGTTGCTTAAATGTGGTGACTTGGAAGTGTCGTGTGCAAGAACACTTTTCCTTTTACCTTTGAGTTTATTGTTGTACAACGCTCCAGCATACAAAATGGACAACATCATTTGTATCCGCTCAAAAAGCGTTACAATGAATTTGATTATAGCAGCCTGTGATTTTAATTCCTCTTTCTGGAGTGAATGTTTTTATTGATAAGAGAATAACTAATTAATTTTTGGGATTCTACTAGATAGAAAGTCATAACTCACCAACTCCATATTTATTTATTTTCGAAGTACTCTCCTCCCCCCTCCTGAACGAACCATGAAAGCAGCCACGTCATAAACAGAAAATCTAATAAAACAAAAAATCACAACTAAAATAAACTTATATATTCAGATATGGCATTAATCTTCTGTTAGTTGAACTAAACAGCTTCTTCACAACAACTAAAACTGATGGCCCCTCAATTTTTTCTTGACAGTTGGAAACAGGAAAGAGTTACAGGGAGCTAGAACAGAACGGTATGCTGCATGTCTCATCAGTGTCACTCCGTATTCCTACAGAAATGTCATTGTTTCCAAAGCGTCTGTGCCGAGGCATTGTGGTAGTGAAGCATCACTCCTTGCAAACGACTTTCTCTTAGTGTTCTGAAGAATCTTGGGGGCACCAGTTGGCAGTGACTGTTGTTTGTTCTCCAGGAGTGTAATACGGCCACTACGTAAAGAAACTGTTAGCTGTCTTTTGGCTTACACTTCAACATCGCTTCGGCTTCACTTGAGGATCTTTATTTGAGAAAACCCACATCGTATTCGTTGTACATCAGCTTATGTTATCTGTGAAAATATCGACCAAGAGCTGCCGTTGTCCAAACGACAAACTATTTTTTCGCGTTTTTTGCTGCCTTTTATTCTTCTGTGAAGTTTTTGGGTTACCCAACGACAACGAAGTTTACTCACATGAAGATATTTCTGAAGATTTCTGACGCTTGTAAGTCACCCGTGCATCTTTATTCACTATGGCTTCCAGATTTTTTCATCTTTTGCTGGATGCCCCTGTGTTCCTCATCTTTCAAGGCTCGTTTAAATTCTTCAAATTAGTTATGGAAATTTGTACGTAAAGGAGAAGAGTCTAGAAAAGATCTGTTATTTTTTCAAACACTCTTACTGGCTTAGACCGCACTGTGATCGCAAAAAATCATTGCAAGAAGATGCTCTCGAGTCACCTCCATCTTAGATCATTAAACAGTGAGCGCACGACCTTAATCAACATTTTGTTACAGCTGCAATAATGGGTGCCGCGCGCTAATTTCTACTACAGTTATTAATCAAGACACGCTCTTTCTAGTGCAGACAACATGAAAATTACATCTTTTATAGCTTTTTTCAAATCAGAAAATTAATTATGGCGTTTCATATTACATTGATTGTCATTAGGTCTCTAGTTCACACGGTAACTCCATTTTATGAAGAAAAGTTTCACTTCGTCCACAAAAATTCGGGAAATGCATTCAATTATGTGGTGACTGTTTTTTTACTGCAGTTTACAAACAATGGTGGAGACAGAAGTAGTGAGTAGTGAGATGGGGAACGTTTATGGCAAAACGTTCAGTTCCTAAGAAGCCAAAGTCAACAGAAGCAAACGATGAAACATTCACATCATAGAAATACATAATAGCAGATTAGAAATTTGGCTCATAATCATAGACAGCATCAATTTACGAGTCGATCGTTATCTCCAGTTAACTACCCTTATATAAGGGTTTACATCGCTCCAAAATGCTCGTTAGGGGTAGAATTAAATGTCAATCTAGTTATGCATAATGCTAAAATGGAGGTAATATTCATACTAAATATCCTCCTGTTATGATTTTCACTCGATGTGGATTACAATACAAAGACTGAAGCTTGAAGTGCTTGTATTCAAATTGCAGTAATTATTGTGGACCAATTAATTTGAAAATATTATTTTTTATTAAAATGGCATTCAACTTATGGTGGTTATCACTTCAACAAGAGTATAATTCAATATAGTAATGGCTTACATTATCTTAATAGCAGTTATATAAAATCTCAATTCACTTCACAACATTTCTGCTATGGAAAGTTGATCCCTTGTTATATCGTGTATGAAAAATATTTAAATCCCTTATAGCAGCAAATGCCACATACCTGTTGGTTCATTAAATTTTCAAATAACCCCTACCATCTCATACAACTAATTCCTGCGTGCAAAAATTTAAACCTACAAACATGCTTGTTAAAAGGTTTGGGTACCTTGATATTAAATTAAGGAAATGAATGTATAATGAAAAGTTTTAAAATGTGACAATGTTCCATATGCGGACCAAGAAATTGGGAGTTAACATGAAATATGTTAAAAAGAGAATTATGCATAATTTATCCACCTCATCTTATGTCGAAAGCATCGTTTACTGTTCTTCAATAAAGATATGGCTCACAGCTAAGTGTGGATTCCACCTTTACTAATTAATGTATTGAAAATAATTTAGTATTTTCAAAACATAGAAATGGATAAGATAGAGACATAGGCTCCAAATAGGTACATCGTTCGAAATGTTGTGAGTTGAAAAACCATTAAAGGATAGGCAAATTGAAATGTTGAAAACTACATAAAACTTACAAAAATAATTTTATATTTCAATGAGATGCCGTCACATTAAGCTCAGGTTCTAAATGAACAAATTGAAGTTTTCAAATATTGCAAGTTACAACAACAAAGATTGCAAGAGTATACGTAGAAAGGAGCTTCATATAAACATACATAAAAATATAAAATACTTTTAAACTGCAAAAATATACAAAGAAATATGAAAGAAAATTAGTTTTCAAATACATATAGACTGTGAATGACAATTTTCTAAAAAGACACCAGAAATGTGTACATGTAGCAAAACAAGATCTCCAATATATATTATAAGACGTGTGCTTAATTTCATCGTATTTGTAATTGTAGTTGCGAAAACATATGCATTACATTCGCTTTGCCGGGAGTATCAAAGCATAAGTTTTTATAAGAGTTCTCTTTTGATGAAAATAAATTGAATGGAAATAAGAAATGTGTCTTAGTAGAGTTTTCCTCTACACGTAAATCACTTTTGACAAGTACTCCAAATCCTTTGTCTATACTCGAGTCAAGTTGTACGCTCAACTTAAATTGAAGGTTAGGAACATAAAGTGGAAATTATTTAAGCATTAAAAACATCCTCTCTTTGCTTTAATGCATTTGTTTGTATGTGCTACATCATCTTCCTTCCTGTGAGCTGTGACAGATTGCTCGGGCATCCGCTCTCAGTAGCTCCCCAACTATATAATTCATATTCCCTAATCTACAACGTATCCTATCCGTAAATTTTTAACGTGTTTACGTTTATTCTATACATAAAAAGCATGCCGTTGTACCATTATGCCAATATAGTCGCTTTCTAACATCTTAATAGGCCGCCACAGAATGTGGTTTGGGGCGGAAATACTTTCGGTACTTGAAATTACCCATGGCTGGTCTTTGTGCCTACGCCCCACGGGGGCACCTCAGGGAAGAGATAATTTGGGAGAGACACAGGGCGACCGGGATCTACAGACAGGAACTCTCAGAAGGTCCGCTTCCATTGCAGACGTCGGAACAGAAATCTTTCCAAAGCGCAAGCCTCCATCACACCGCGCCAGCCCATCTCGCTGTGGCACTTTCGATTTTGTAACAGAACCAACCGAATGAAATGATGTGAAATGGGAGAACGGGAAATTCCATGCCAGCATTCGTTTAAGTGGCATAGGAAAACCCCAAGATCAGAACGACTGTCCCAAAGGTATTTGAATCCGGGACCTGCCGAACGTGAGTCTTTAGCGTTTCCGCTTGGGCCACCGAACTATTTCGTTCTAAATTGTTTTTAACTATGACGAACTGGCTGAGATTCAAAAGTGAGAATTCTGAAATACGAGGTGGATGGTATGAAGTTAAATTCTGATTCATCAGCAAATGTTAACTTAAACAACTTCGTGTTAAGGTAACATCACCTTTCCTTTTTGTCAAAGGCTTAACTACTACTAACGTTAAAAAATGGCGGCCGTTTTGAAATTATATCCGAATATATTACAGTCGTTCATAACAGAGAAAAGAGCTCTAAGATGTAGTTACCTTGAAATTTTTACGCAAAGAGCAAATTTTAAAAAAGTACAGATTACGAATAACAATCGTCAAAGAATTGTAGATGAAATACGAGAGAGGTTACAACAGCTATGTGCCTCTGTTCCTTTTAATATTCCTTACATGAGCCTCAGGTTTTAATTATTCTATGCAAACAAAAGTACGTTGGAGTGTGTTCAGAAGTTTTTGGGTTATGACACAGTCTTCTCCATCGCTGAAATTTGCAATGCTCGGGAACGGTAACAACGTGTTAACTAACATTATACTGGAAAAACTGAGTATGACGCAGGAGTCTTAATATATTGTTAAAATATTAACACAGTGTTAACCAGCAATATGTTAGCGTATTTTTAACATGTGTTGATCAAACCGGCTCTAAGATCGCTCCTTTCAGGCAGGAAAACCGGAAATGTGCACAAGACTTCGGAGTGCAATGCAGACATTGAAATAGTCGTTACCAAGTTCTTGATATGTGAATGTATTCAGGAGCTGAAATGGAGCAACGTCGGGTGGGAAATTTTCTGCTGTCAAGTGATCCATTTTCTTTAAAAAAAAAAAAAAAAAAAAACTCGGAGTCCAGTCCCGTACATTGTGAATTATTTCTTCTTTTTTTGACATTTTTCCTCTCTGGGTCCAGTTGGTTACTTTAAAAAATTTTTTGTCATTGTCTTTCAAATTGCTGAACGATGATATTAACCAAAACTATATTCAACAGCATTCAACAAATCCATGCCTATCAACTGTTTATACGCTCTGTCCAATTCTTTTCCGATTTGCTAGTAAACAGTTTGCTTTGTTGTAGCTTTTGGAGAAAGTACAATTCAATATTTAATATTTTCACTTAATAAGATTTGTAAAGCGGAGTGAGACACTCTGTGTGAGTTAATCCATCCCAGGGAGAGGTCGCCACTGTCCTTTTGCTGCCTCGGCAGGTAGTACCTGTCAAGAGTCCCTCGCTAGGGACACGGTGAACACCTCAAAGACAAAAAACAGTGGGAAGAGAGTTCCTTGGCATTTCATTAATTTCTGTTTAAAGAAGAGACGCATCTCCGGGATAACAAGGAGAAAGTCCTCAACGGTCTAGAGAGAAAGTGATTTGTTTTATTTATGGACGCTCTTTAACATCTCAGGTCATCAGCGTCCCATTCAAATCAGGGCTTGAAACGGCCGACAAATTTTGCTCAGAGGCCTCTTCTTTCAGACTTGAGGTTCTTCATCGTGCCGTAAATGTACGACACGGGACCCACAGCTTTACTTCCCTTCCGGTGGAAGCCATACTTAGCCCCGAAAAAAAATCCACTGGTCCTGGCCGGGATCGAACCCGCGATCTTGGGTTTAGGAGGCAAATATGGTTACCGCTACACCATCAGGACCGTCTCTAGAGAAGAAGAATTAATCCTCCTATTCGGGTTAATACAATAGGTGGCATGTCATTATGCCTAAAGATTGCAATGACATTATATGATTTTTTATTTGAATTGTGTTTAACGCTCGTTTTAACTACTGAGGTATCGCAGGCGGTGGACACTGATAATGCATGAGATGAAATGGTAAACTGTTTTTTTTTTTTGTATTTTTTTTTTTTTTTAAGGAAGGAAGCGTTCCAGGCCTAAGTTTAGGGCACATCCCCGCCATTTCCCATTTATGAGGATTGAGGAAAGCCTGAAAAAAAAAACTCAATCAGGGAGGACGAGCCTAGTGGGAAACAAACCCCAGACCTCCCGCTCACTAGTCCACGCCTTAACGACCTTGGTAGCCCGTGGCGGTGTAATTATATGATATCCCAATAACCTACCCAAGGGTTATTTCCAATACCAAATTGTTTCAAGTACGGAAACCGACCACGAAAATTAATCAAAGACAAAAAGACTTCAAATATACGGGAGAAAAAAAAACACTGAAATTAGATGCATGTAATATACGAGGACTAGCAAACGAATAAGTAGAGCTATAAAAACTCGTAAAAAAATGATGCAGATATCGTCTTCCATAGTAACCATGGTACTTATCATATGCAAGCATAAAATTGAATTATGTTTGCTGTTTGCATATGACAAGTGCCGTTTATAGGCTGCGCAAAAAATAAAATAATGCGCCGGTTATGCGCTCATCTGTTTACCAGGATGGATATTTTACTTCCTTCTTACATTTTCTTTACCTTCCCTAGTCATGATGTAGACATAGTCTTACGTTCGAAGCGTTCGCCTATTGGCTGAAACGTCTTCTCTTTTTACGAACATGAAAGATAACTGTCCTTGCTACGCATCGAGGGGAAAAGGCACTCTTCCTGGTATTCTTTTCAGAGCAGACATTTCCTAACTTTCTCCTTCACAGATGAAACCAAGAGGCTCCGGTTTTGCGGGTAATTTTTGACCTATGTAGCTAGAAATTTCTAAGGAGCCTTTTGGCTGTGATTCTCAGTGACCTAGGTATCTATGTACCTAGAAATATAAAAGGATTGTGTTTTTATATAATTAGGGTATTCTTAAAGCAAGGTTTTCTCTTTCAGACACATTTTTAATGGTTTGTCAAATGGTATTAAGGCCATTATGTGATGTATTTAAACTGAGCTTCCCTTGGAAATGGAATTCCACAGCATACAATTGTTACAAATGTTACTTTCTTGTTCTATGGGTATGAACCAAGTTGTATGTTAGTACATTTTTATTGTTTTGTCCAAGACTTAATGTAGCCTGACAGTTAAATGGGCCCGATTCTTTATCACTTGTGAAGGCCTTTGTTATAAAGTAACAAGGTAACAATCGTTTTATTATTTATTATGCTTCATTTTGCTGTACGTTTGATCCATATTATATGAATAATTATGCTGAATAATTTTCTTAACAACTCTAAAATAATTTTGTGAGAGTTACGTAAAAGAGTCATGTTTAATAAATTGTATTTAAATAGTATTCCTAAATTTAGTCAAGCTATCCTTCTCCCATGTTAATCTCATCTTTACAGAGTCCCTTTAGGGGTTATCTCTAAGACACATTCCACAGATCGTCAACAGGAGGTTCTTGCTAAACATGTTTTGAAATAATGTTGCAATTGATAAACAAAAATGTTATGTGTCATATTTCAGGTAAATGAATAAATAATAGTAATGTGCCATTTTGGCAAGTCGGTTTTTCTCCGATCTTCATATGTTCTTCCTGCATGCAACTGTACCTAACAGTACATACATAAGACTGTTGCCTGCGCATGTCTCCGTATCCGGTGACTTGAGGGATGGAAGCTTCGACATATAGCTGGGAGAGACTAACAGACATCGGCATTGAGAGAGATAGCACACGGACAGCACTGCGGGGATATCGCCTGGGCATTCCTTCTCTTCTGTATAGGTTTTCTTTTCTTTTCTCCCCCCCCCTTTTTCCCTCCTGGAAGGAAATATTTAGGCTGTAGATTAATTGTTGAGTTGCAACGTTTAGCTTTTGTTTCTAAATGCATTTTGCTCACGATGATTTATGTAAACTGTATATTATTTTATTTATTTAATAGAAAAGTATACTAAATTAAATTTAGGAAGGAAAGGCGTTTCATGCAGCATCATAATTGTTCGCATTTCCCATGTTCTGTCACTTTGAATAGTTGTATTCCACTTTCAATGGACCGCCACGGGTGCCCGAGGTCGTTAAGGCGAGGACTCGTGAGCGGGAGATCTGGGGTTCGATTTCCACCACGACCGCTCTTCCTGATTGAGGTTTTTTTCCAGGTTTTTCTTAGTCCTCAAAAATGGCAAATGCCGAGGAGTTATCCTAAACTTAGCCCTGGAACGCATCCTTCCTTTAAAATAAATCCTTTACCAGTTAATCATTTCATTTCGTGTACCATCAGTGTTCATCGCCTGTGATGCCTCAGTAGTTAAAACGAGCGTTAAACACTAAAACAAAAACAAAAAAAAAGTTCAGTGGATTCTTATACAAGTTATTGTAATGTAACTATTACTTTTGCCGGCTCAGTTTCATGATATAGACTGAAAAACTATTTCAACACGTATCAAACCTTATTAGTTAGGCTGGCTGATTTAACCATTTATTTAAGGAGCTGTTGTGATTTAATTGTTTTGAAGTTTGTAATAAATTTGATCATTCAGCCCATTAATTAATACTGATAATTATGTAATTAATTATATAGTTCCTTATTCAGACTGACTGCAATTTATTATAATTAAAAAATAAATTAAAACAGCCCGGTACAGAAAATGGTAGCTGAGTGTTGTTTTGAAACACGGCCCTCTTGGGCTATGAGACTATACGCTTGCTTCCACGTGGAATAAATTTTGATAAATCGGTGCAACTCAACATCAGTTTATAAAGCCAAAATGTTTCTGTCGCGGAGGGGGGAATGGAAAGCTCGTACCGAAGAGAAAGAATGCTCAGGCGATATCCCGCCGTGCTGTACTCATGAGTGTCAATCTCTCCGAACTCGAGTCTAAGCTCCCAGCACAGATGTTCATGTTGTGAAGGATGGTTGCATGCACAGTAGAACGCATGAAGGCCAGAAACCGCTGATTTGAACTGGGCGTACCAACACGGCTCACTAATAATACGTCAATGTTAAAGTATCAGCAGAAAGAAATAAAGATGCAAAATCAAAATAACTACCAATAAAATTTGAATTTATTACGTATACTTAACACATACCTGTACATAAATTTTCCAATACTCTGAGAGAAAAAGCACTGGTTTATCTTTTCATCTTTACTTAAACATCGCCGAAATTTGTAATAAATGTGTTCTAAAATTGGATTGCGGTTCATTTTCGTTAGTATGTAAACTTTCTGAATGTCTTACATAGAAGGTCCAGTCATCTTGCGTCAGAAGGGAGAAACTAACTTATTTATGCCGCGCAGTGTTCCCCGTTTCACTTTACCTCTTGTGGGTTGCACATTTACTAAGTTTATAAAGGGATTTTAATTACCAAGTTTAGCTTTCGTATGTGTGTGTGTGTTAGCATGCGAAATAATGATTCAAATAAGACACTGGAAGATGCTATATCTCATTAGAGTTTGCAATCCAAAAACTAGATGTAGTTAGCATGCAGCAAAACAGCTCACTGGCAAGCGTTTCGACGGGAAGTGGCGACATCATGGTAACTTCGAAAGCTAGACTGGGGCTTTCGGAGTATTTTACTTTTTGTGAACGCGGGCTGGGCTGTATGCGGGAAGGAAAGGAAAGCCTGTTTGAGACACCTGCTTAGGTAATCCTTCATTAGTCGTAATTGTAATCTCC
The DNA here is from genome assembly GCA_030762175.1 of Metallyticus violacea. Lineage (NCBI taxonomy): Eukaryota > Metazoa > Arthropoda > Insecta > Mantodea > Metallyticidae > Metallyticus > Metallyticus violacea. The sequence goes on along the minus strand of CM060846.1, from coordinate 108,580,535 downwards.
CTTTTCACCTGGAAAAGGACAAATTCTGTTGGATTGTGTTTGCAGTGGTAGGATGTTAATCCGATTATATTCCAGCTTCCTTTATTAGCTAGTCTAACAGGAATTGTTTCAGTTGGTTTTTGTAACGATGTTTTTGTTCTTTTTTTTTTTTTTTGAGCAGTCATTGTTGTTTCTCTTTGGTTTATAATGTCTGAAGTTCTTGTATTTGGCACTTAAAACTCTATTCATTACAATAATATACAGGGTGGCCATTAAGTCCGAAACTGTAAGAAAATATGAACTAACAGCATTAGGGTTTTTTTTTCTAAAATTTCTTAACAGAATATGGGCATTTTAAAGGTGCTCATGCATCAATTGTCAATATTTTTGAAAAAGTTATCTTGCTACGTACATGTTAATTGTTCATGTATTATGCCACTACTAAAATACATATTTAAACGCTACAGACAAAGAAATAAGGTACTCGACGACGTAGTGGAAATAATTCGCAGAGAGACGTTTCGGAAGAGTTCAATAGGAGGCATCCGGGGAATGTACTAACTCGTGCAGTTCGAAAAATGACTGAATAAATTCGTGAAATGGGATCAAAAATGAAAAACGGGTTTCTGGCAGACTGTCGGTATGTAGTAATTGCTAAGTTTCGTGACAGGGATACAAAATCATTAATGCGCACGTGCATGGAAATCAACGTTCTTCGAGTACTGTCCAGAACTTTTTTAAGGTTGAATAATTCCACACTTAAAAGTTGCGGTCTCTAACGAAGGACTACCCTGACCGAAGGGTTGAGGGGTGTGAATGCTTCCCGGACAAATTACGGCAAATCCATCTTTCTTGGAAGGAGTGATTTTCACCGACGAAGTAAAATGTCTTTCTGAAGAGGTTAACAAACAAAATGTAAAATAATGGTCAAATGGGACCCTAACTGGATCACGACAGCAAAATGCAAGGGTGTCGTTTATTGATGACCCATTCTTCTTTGAACCATCAAGTGACCGGATAAAAGTACCTCAGCATGCTGACTGATGAAATGGTATAGCAATGAATATAATCGGCGACTATCCAGAGTGATTTATACAAGACCCCTTGACCTTATTATGAAACTTTCATACGCCATTGGTTGGACGACATGTTTCCCGGACGCTGGACTGGGAACAGTGGACCTAAGGAATAGCTGCAGTCACCCGAAATTAATCCCGCGGATATTGAAAACTTAGGTATTGGAATTTGAAAGCATAATCGCGACAACGGCTGCTCCGGATCTTTGCATGCTGAAGGGGATTCAAAGAAACGTCATAAAACATTTGAGAAAGTGTGTTGAGAATGGTGGCGAAGCAGTAGAAAAATGCGCTGTTCATCACTTCTGTGGTTCCAGACTTTATAGCCCCCTGTAGTTATCTTCCGTGTAATTAAAGAATAGCTACGTTAAAAAATTCGCATTTGAAACATTTTCACACTTATTTCTTTTTTATATTTCCCTGTCTTTTTCGATCTAAATACCCATTTACTTTCCGGAATAAGAATTGTACTGGTTGATCCAGCATAGAAAATAATTCATCTGCTCTTTCGTCAAAAGTGTTTTCAGCGCACTCTTTTTTGTCAAGATATCTGTAAGAGGATTGTTTTTGTTGTCTCTACTCAGTAAAATATAGGTCAAGAGTCGCCAGAAGCCCTTATTTTCTCCATCGTCTGTAGACACTTCTGCATTGCGGCAACAGTGTCATCTCTTTCCATTGAACGCTTTCAGCCGTAATTTGTCGTAAGCGTATCTAAAGCCCAATCATTGCAACAAAGAGTTAGAACCATGGCATGAAACATTTTCTTCCAGTCTAGCAATTAACTTTGTAATTTCTGGTGAAACATTTGTCACAGAATATGTGTTTTACTTCTGTGCATAAACGTGACTCTCTTAATGCTACATGCTTTTGTTAAATTAAGGTGATACCATTTCTCCTCAGATTTAATTTCTTTGAGAGACCATAAACCGCAAAACAACTTTCGTCTTGCTTGAAAATTATGCTCAGAAGCAGAAGCGCGGCGTTTTCCCTTATCTTATACAAAAATTATATTAAACATTAAATTTTAGCTTTTTAATTTAAAACGTCAGACTAAACTAATATTCTCCTGACCAATAACCAGATAGAAAGTCGATCTTTGTCACGTTATAGCTACTGACACACGTCTTTATATATAAGACGATTAAATGCTGTGGAAGGTTATGCACTAAATAAATAAGTTCATTAGCTGTTTATTGGTGTGAGGTAATAACATTGTGAGGCGACATTTTTCTATAATTCTATACTTGAAAGTTGGTTGCATCGGAGAAAAGAGCCCTGTCTCATTAAAAATTCTCTTCGTTCCAGTACATACAATTGTGTCATTTTTCAGCTCTATTATATGTGGAATAATAACTGTAGAATAGAAAGACAGTACCAAACTAAGCATGGTTAGATCATGGGATCGCAGTTGCAATATAATAACAGGGGTGTTGAGTGATCATAATTGAAATCCGACGTTATGAAACATCTTCATTTGCCAGTCAAAAAGAAATGTAACTCACTGTGTACGTACTTTCTCAACTAATGAGTGCTGGTGCAAAATGAGAAACTAAATATTTCATGCGCGTACTTAATTGATGTCTCGTGGAGGCCACCATGTTGGTCCGCCACGCCCGATCCATTTATCACCAAATGTCCTGTTTAAGTGATTTAGAGCTGCAAGGGAAAAATGTGCAGGGGTGCCGTCATGTTGAAACGATAAGTTTTGTCTACTTTCAAGACGAGCGTTCGGTATTACCGTACCATCCAGTAGGCTTCAAAACACAAATGTTACATTGAACATCACACACACCTAGCAACAAGAGTGCGTTTTGTTTACATCTGAAACGCCACAAATAAGTTTCTCAATCTGAGACTAACACAACGGATTTAATGTTGAGTGCAGTAAAAAAGCTTCTGCGATCCCTTGTTCCTATCTTCAAAATGTTTAGTTTAGTACTTTCTTTCTGCTCTATAATGTTGTGCTCACTGTTTCTGCGCACCCAGTATAAGTTCTCCAGTGAAAATATAAGTTTCTCGGTTAAAATATCTCCCTGCAATGTCCCAAAATAACCCATATGATGGAAAAGTACAAATAAGCTTTAAAAAGATATATATTTTTAAAAATAATTAAATGCGTGGAATTTGAGGTACTGAGTTTTTAATTCAAATTACGAAATGGCCTACTACTGCAGGTGGAAAAATTAAGACTAACGTACAGAATAGAGCACTGTGGAACAGTTCGTACTTCTTTCCAAATATTTTATGTTTAAAATATTTTCACTAATTCTAATCACGACATTTCGTAACCATTCTTGTCTGCTGAGAATTGCTTTTCTGCTCAAATATTAACTTTACAATATGAGTGCTTGATAAAATATTTCTAAAATAATTTAACATTTACAACTAATTACATTTCAGTTAATAAACCATAATATGTATAACAGTTGAAATACTTCAATTATAAATTAAATTTGGAGACTAAAAGAAATGATATCCTTTATATTTGATATAATAGTTTTGAAACTATAAGTGCTCTACTTTATCTCAAATGCAGTATCTATCAGTACTCTGAAATAGTGGAGAGGTGATATTAAATGGAGGATTTTTTTTAAAATATACTGCCAAATTTTCTTATCTTAAATGTTGAAAAACTATTAATGCCTTTCAGCTATTACGTATGATACAGGGTCTAGCGTAAGGTATAAAGAGATTCAATAAAAGCTTTCCGTTAACTTAAAAACTGCTGTAGAAAGTACCAACAAGGAAAACCCCAGTGTTTGAACAAACAAACTCACAAACATTTACTATAGGCAATTTACTTTACTCTGAATTCAATGTTGATATTCGATTTTGTATAAAACGCGCAGTTGACCAGTAGTTGTCTTTGAAGACAAGACATGCGATACAAATACCTGCACAATGTCAAATGACGTAGGATAAGACGAGTGAAGGATGACTAAACGGAGTCCTGTAGTGAGCAACTGCGACTTTTACAGAAAAACGAACATCACTATTGAATTCAGAGGTAAGTAAATGTCTTAAGCTGCATTTTGGTGCAGTTGTTTGTTTGAACCCCAGCGAAGAATGGGTAAATAGATCCCTTTGTTGGATAACTGCAGCATTTTACAGAAAAACGAATATCACTATCGAATTCAGAGGCAAGTAAATGACCTATAACTGAATTCTGGTGCGGCCTTATTTGTTCAAACCAAAGAAAATGATGACTAAACAAAGCCCTCTAGTGAGAAACTTCGGCATTTTAAGAGAAAAAAAAAACTATATTACTATTGAATTCAGAAGAAAGCAAATAGCCTGTAACTGAATTTTTGAGCATTACTCTTTTTCCGAACTTGTGTGAGCAGCGGCGGCGTTTTACAGAACAAGAACGTCACTGATTTGAGAGGTAAGTAAATGGCCTGTGATTAAATTTTGGTACATATTTTGTTTCTTTGAGCCCGCAAAATTTCCTAAACAAGTGGCCCAGAAATTGTGATTTCCACCGATAAGCGGAAATTTTGAAGAAGTTGCTAGCAGTATTTTGTTCAGATGCTTGGAACAGCGAAATATGTAAACTGGAAAACGTTGCATAACTGAGGCATTAGGTTAAGGGATAATCTGATCCCTAAATTGAGTTACTTGAATATTATAGTAACTCAGGACAGAGTTTTTGACGATTTGCACTCGGTGGAAAAACAATCGCAGTGTTTTAATAACTAAACATAAATGTGTTCACTCCAGGATACACCGCCACGGGTGGCCAAGGTCGTTAAGGCGCAGACTTGTCTGGGGTTCGTATCTTGCAAGGACCATCCTCCCTGATTGAGGCTTTTTCCAGGTTTTTCTCAGTCCTCATAAATGGCAAATGCCGGGGAGGTACTCTAAACTTAGCCCTGGAACGATTCCTTCCTTAAAAATAAATCGGACGTTAAATAGCATTCATTCATACTCAAGGATACTGTGAGAATTAGAAATCAGACTGCAGAATAAATCGGTGACTGGTTGGCTGCCAAAAAAGTGCAAATTGTTCATTTTATCTACAAATACATACGCGGTGCAAGCGTTTTGCTCGAAGGGAATTCATGGAAACAGTGAAGGCACGAATAATAACTGCAAAAATTATACTGTCTTGAACTACAAAAATCAAAGCGAGCATCTTCAATGTTCAATTTCTTATCTATAATTTGAAGCAAGCCTTTAAGACACCATAACATCTATCCTAGGGGAATAGAAGCATCAGCGTTTTTATATTTTCATCTTCAAAACAGGTCTCTAAAAAGATGTACATTTTTCTCTTTTTATACTATACCTACCACGTAAAATACACTTGCTTGATGTCAGAGCGCAATCAGCTGGATGTCTACCACTTTTAGTAAACCTATTTACCAATTTCTTTCATCTTGGTACTTGTTCTTTTGATGCGATGCTTCCTTCAGCGGTTTGAGGACATATAACAGGCTTAGGAGATTACATACTAAGAATAGAAACCCTTTGAAAGCACGTAATCCCTATCATCGATCCTCCACCTTGCAACAGAGTAGCATTCAGCAATTTATGATTACAGAGAAGCGGCATGGAATAAGCAGAGGAAGCTCGTTCAGAATGCACGTAACATAAAGTGCTTAAACTAGTAGAAGTTTTGCCGTTAATGACATAGACAACTATAAAACGCGTTGGTTAAGTACAGGCTTATATTCGTAGTGGAAATATTAGAGAGATTCGTAGGATGTCTGAAAAAAACTGTAAATATGATATCTGAGAGAAAAGTGTAGCCACGTTCACTGAAGTAGCAATAATTAAGCCCCACGGCGCTGGTTTTTAGCAAAATAAAGCACAATTTTCCAAAATTAAAGTTTTATTCTCAGTTGGAAGACATCTAATTGTGGCAATCGTCGCATTTCAGCGTTGTCTTACCACACTAATCACTAATAGATCAGGGTTTGAAAACTTAATTATGGAAATCACAGCTGCTCGCTTTTCTAACTTAACACGTAGAGTGAGGTTAACCAAAAAGTCAACATTACTATCCTAACCCCCACCGAGGTCTAGGAAGTGTAAACTCGGGTAGCATAGGCTCACAATAGTGGTCAAGGACAATTTTTCCTAGTTCGCTTATCAACCCCATCATTCATTTGTTTGGGCCTCGTTTTACACAGCACAATGATCATGGAAGTGATGCATGCACTACAAACGCCTTTCAAGGCCGGTAAGTTATGGTACAATTAACGATTTGCAAAGTATAATAGATGAACACACATTTAAGTAAATCACATACAATCGATGTATTAATGAATGAACGGAAAGGGCTAAATTAGTAGAATATTCTTAAATATAAAATTTGTGTCCAAAAATGTTACTTTGCCAAAGAGGAATTGGAAGGGTAGATTAGGATAGGGGTTGTTTCCACAAGGGAGGATAATTACAAGGTTTTACAAAAGTTCTCGGCCTAACTCAGAGATGTCGTGAAGATAGCCAAATTACTGTGATAGTTAGGTACCATCGTTTAGATGCCGCACTGTAAAATTTCAAAAGCGTAATGTAGTCACTTGTTTTTGTGACGATCGTGTAAACAAACTAGTGTTAACCTTTTCTACAAACTGGATAAACATGAAATACTAGCTGTTATAAAGTACTTCATTTTGAAGGGTTTAGCCCCAACATAAATAAAATACGAATTAGATTCCACATTAAAGAATTCTTCCCCTTGGTTTTTGGCGGTTAAAAAGTGGGCTGAAGAATTTAAGCGTGGTCGTTCAAGGTGATGAGCGCTAAGAGCGTCCCAAAATTGTTACGACTAAGTAATGTGATAAAAATTCACAATACCGGACTCAATGATCACCGATTGAAGGTACGCGAGTTGACCGACATTGCAAAAATCTCGATAGACCGTGTCCAGTGCATTTTACCCGAAGTTTTGGATATGAGAAAGCTTCCGCTCAACGGATGCCATTATTGCTAACAATTTACCAAAAACGCATTTGAATGAACATTTGCAAGAGTATTTATACTTGTTTAAACCAGTTCCAGTGAATTTCTCCGACGTTTCATAACGGTAGATGAAACATGGATTCATCACTACACACCAGAGACAAAGGAGCAGTCCAAACTGTGGGTGGCAAAAGGTGAAAGGGCACCAAAGAAAGCAAAAAGGGTACCATCTGCAGAGAATGACATGGCTACTTATTTCTGGGACTCTCATGGTGTGCTGCTCGTAGACTACTTCCAGACGGGCAGAACTATCACCGGGGATTATTACGCTTTAGTACTGCACTTACTGAAAAATGTTATTCAGACATTAAACTTATACACCTCACGAAAAAGAAAGTTCTCTTTCGTCACGATAATACCTCTTTATACACGTATGGAATTGTTGCTGGAAAACTGTATGATCTTTGCTTCCAAGTGATTCCATATCCACCATATTGGCCGGATTTGGCTCCCAACGATTACTTTTTGTTCCCAAACCTGAAGAAATGGCTGGGTGAACGAACATTCACATCAAATGATGAAGTTGAATCTTAGACGGACGCTTATTTTTCACAGTTGGGTAAATTTTATTTTACTGGGGTTATTAAAAAGTTGGAAAGTCGTTGGACTAAATGTATTGATTTACAAGGTGACTCTTTTCATAATAAAAAAAAAACGTTTCCTTAAATCTTGCGATTTCTTGTTCAGGCCGAGAACTTTGCGAACGCCCCTCGTAGACACCTCGGTCCTATGAGAGCGCATTTTATACTTACACTCCAAAAAGGGGCATTTCAGGGGTCGATGGTATTGAGTAATACACCCGACGGGAGGGGGCGATTCGTCGACGTAGCAGAGGTTCCTTAACATTTTTTAGATAATTAGCCGTAGACGTCTGCAGGACTGCGGGAGTCACGTAATATCACTTGAAGCTTTCCAGTGTGAACATCAAGCAGAACCCGCCAGACGCCAAAGAAAAAACTTCTCCAAGCATAAAGCCACCGCTACGCCGCACAGCACCAGCCCACCACTACCCTGCAATCTAGAACTGAATCTATGGAATCAAGAGGAAAATTCATTGAAAGGAAATATCCATCCCAGCATTCTTCTAAGTGACCAGAGAAACTACGAAAAAAAAAATCCAAGGTCAGGAAGGCCGGACCAAAGGGATTTGAATCCGAAATCTCTCACATGCTATTCTCAAGCGCTGTCTGAGCAGCGTGGCTCAGTAAGAAGACTCTAAAAACGTTCACTCTTTCTGTAGCGCTAACAAATATTAATTAACAAGTTCCAACTCCACTTAATTCGACATTTTATATATGAACTGCAAAACTTACCAGCAATATGAACCAGAACTGTAACATATGAGCCAAATTTTTATTTAGAGTGTGAACATTTTCATCTTTTTTTTTAAAACAACATTTTTAAGTACGCTTACAAAAAAAAACATTCTACCATCAACTCTGTAGGTACTTCGGTTAATGCTACGGTCTATCTTGCATGTTCTTCATTACCTGCCTCAGAAAGCAAGGCCCAAACAAATGGGTAGAGTGATATAAGATGACAGCGCGATGTGGCCTGTTTAGCACAGCAGGAATACTTTTATCCTTATCTGGCTCCCTTCACTTCCAAACTCCGCAACGGTTACTCTAAAAGTTTGAACAAAAGTGACCTCTAACAGAAGAATTTATTTTCGTTACATTGGCGCCGTGCTGTAATGTCCTTCATGAATTTATTCGTAATACCCCACTTTATTAATTTTATTTATAAATATTGGTGAAACAATTCATAAGTTTTAGAAACACTGTACATAAATACATAAAGTAAAATTGCATTAATATTGATCTTCAAATTTTATAAGCATAATCATCTCTATAAGCATAAAGAAGATTATTACACTACTTATTAATGTAGCGGAACCTGTACAAAATAGAACACGATTGTTTCGTCTTTTTTCTTTTTCTTTTTTCCCAAATTTCGGAACTTTCCGTTTTGTAAACGGGGTGTTGGAATAAAATATACTTAACAGTATTTATTATGAAGAAACACTTTAAAATTAAAACTAAAACATTAAAATATTTAACTTTATATTACAGACAATTTAAGTTTTTATTGATAGTTTATTTCTTCAATGACCATAGATTGCAGGCAATGTTAATTGGACACCAGCGACTCCTAAGTACCACAGGGAAGAGCAATATTCCTACCATTAAAATAAATCAAACTGTAATTCCCTTCACCGATTCTGCGAAAAACCTTGAAGTCATTGTGGACAGCAATCTCTGTTGATAAAAAACCTACTGAAACCTACAAGAAAAATGTTCTCCATTTGACACGTTTAATAGCAAATTTGCCCTACTCAGAACCTCAAAAATGATCTGGGTGCAATTGCTGATTACGTTTTACTTCAACTAATACGAGTTTCTTCCTAACAGACTTAAGTTGTAACCTAACGTAAAAACTACAGCTTGCTCATAACACAATACAAGGTTTTGTCTCCCGTATGACGGCAAACTGTGCTGCAGTGAGAGCGGATGTAATATCCGTACAAGTGATTCAAGTTCTCGCAACAATAATTAAAATAAAAATAAGCAGGACAGGAGATGTTGAAAATGTTATCTTACTACATCCACACATTTCTGGCATCTTTTCAGTTATTTATCACTGACACGCATCAGTTCACCTACTGAAATTGAGGCAATTTAAACTTGAAAGCATACAAGGTCACTGTGTTCATGTATAGCATACAGCTGATCATGATGTTTCGGTAAATTTCTGCAAGTGTATGCTACCCGAAAATTAATGATAGAGTCATTGATCGATGTTTAATTTTTTTTAATTATGAAGCATAATTAAATTTATGTGGTCATGTTTCGAAGCTAGGACGTCAGATCTGAGCGACTTTGGGAGCACTTCATTAGAAATAACGGATTACCTTAGGTTTAGATCCCTAATGTTACAACATAGATATTATTATTATTATTGTTAATAATAATAATAATAATAATAATAATAATAATAATAACAATAATTTTACTATCACCTCTATATACGTTAGATTTTCACTCTTTTCATAGGTTTATAGTAAGTAAATTCTTTTTGTTATTGCTAGTATCATTCTTATTATTCTTCTTTTTGTTATGTTTAATATTTTCCATTGCTCATTTTCATTATTCGTGTTTAGAATCACAATTGTTTACATTTTATAGTTGCATTAAATACAATTATTAGGTCGTTTGAAAATTAATAGCGGTTTTATATATAATTAATATTAAACTGTAGAATATGAATATATACCTTGCGGCTACGACTGGTTTAATATACTGTAGTCTTCTGCATCGTGACAAAACAATTACCTTGCAGAAATATTGTCCAGCAATTTACAAAATGCATCAGCAGTTGCAAGGAAAACGGAGCAGCAATTGGCAATTTTCTTCTTCGTGATGACGGTTCGCCACACATCTTGCACAAATACTTCACATGCTACGAAGCTATTTTACCTCATCCAATTTATTCACTCAACCTTTCACTTATTCAAATATCTCAACACTTTCTTGAAAAATAAAATCTTCAATAACTAAGAAGGGGCAGAGATGGCATGCAGAAACTGCATCGCATCTATAAGCCAATATTCTTATTGAAATGGAATAAATGAACTTGGCACTAATTGGCAAATTTCAATACATGTCAGTGGTGATTATTTTGATTAATAAAGCTAATTTTGCTTTACTGAAATTTAAATCACAAAACTGTGGTTAATTTTCAAACAACCTAATATATCTAAACACTTTCTATAAGTTCCTTAAAATATAGTGCTTGTTTTGATGCATATAAGCGTAAACATTCATGTAATATTCATTTAAGACCCTGAATTACCACAGATTTTGATTTTTTGTTTGTTTGTTTCTTTTTAATCTTTCAAAAAATTTCTCTCACACATTCGAGACCGAACATTAGTTCATTATAAACTTCGCCATGCTCATACAAAGTACAGCAGAACATACAAGAGACTCAGTTTTAATATGTTTAATAACAAAAAGTACTTATATGCCCATTCCTTAATAAATTAAAGGAGGCCATCGGACAGAAGCCGCCAGACTCTGGGAACAGCAACTTTATCCTAATCGCAAGCCATCGCCACGCCGCACTACACCAGGTCGCCTCGCCTGACGCTTGCGACACTTATCGGATGCTAAGTAAAGAACTGAGAAACAAGAGGAAAGCGGAAAATACGTAAAATGTAAATATCAATTCCAGCATTCGCCTAGGTGACATGGACAAACAGGAAAAACCCACAGGCAGGATGGCCAGCCTCAAAGGAGTTAGACCCGAAGCCTCCCGAGTGCGAGATTTAATCGTTACTGCTGTCGGAAAAAATGAGCACAATCGTCACAGTGCTCTGCTTTTTGCATTAAAAAGGAAATCTGTCTGTTTACAGTCTTACCTTTCCACACTTTGAAGCAGGAGGTGCTCCCTCTAGGTTATTTGCGAATTAGTTCATTTTATTTTTCAATTGAACTATTAATCGCGAATATTTTGTGACATTTGTCAGTTCGTGAAATATAGCAGTGGGACTGCATAAAACAATACATTATAATATTATAGTATTATAGAGCACATACTAAGAGATAAAAATACAGTAGACAAGTGTTATTCAACAGGTGGCCTCAGGACGAGATACGGCCCCCGGCTTTCACTGGGCCTCAAGATAATAGCTTATTACATTTCTTAAAAATTAAAAAATAAGTAAACATTACACCCAAAGGTAATTGTATTTAAATTTATTGAAATACTAAGCATACATAGTAACCTCCAGTTAATTCTGGGCCAGGCACTTCTTAGGGGTGGCTATTTTCAAACTTTACATCACAATCAATATTCACAAAACAAATTGCAAACTACTAAATATGACAATTATTATAATATAGTACTCATACTAGGAATGTTTTCTTCCCATCTCTAATATCCTGATGTTTTCATTATGAACTAGCCCATCTTGTTGTCAGCATATTCCTCTAATACTATATATCTAACAGAAACCACCACGGATGGCCGAGGTCGTTAAGGCGCGGGCTCTTGAGCGGGAGTTTTATGGTTTGATTCCCACCAGGACTGTCCTCCCAGACTGAGGTTTTTTCCAGATTTTCCTCAGTCCTCATAAATGACAAATGCCGGAGGGGTACCCTAAAACTTAGGCCTGGAAGGCTTCCTTCCGTAAAAAATTAATAATAATAATAATAATAATAATAATAATAATAATAATAATAATAATAATAATAATAATAATCCTTTCCCAATATTTATTTCATCTCACGCATCTCCAGTGTCCACCGCCTGTGATGCTTCAGTATTTAAAACGGGTGTTAAACACTATTAAAAAATCTAACAGAATTCTACAAGCTTTTACTAAGGCCACTTGTCCTGTAATTCCGCGCCCCTTCAACGCCTTACTACTTGGTGACTCCTAGTTACGTCTAATACCGAGCTTTAAATAAGCTTTAAAATTATAAACTTTCTTCACTTAAATCTACTGCATGCTCAGTAAGTTGAAGAAGTGTGCGAGAGACAGAAAGATTGAACTCAGATCAGATACCTTACTTCGCCCTTTCTGGCTCTGTTGTTTCTGATTCTAAGAAAACTACAGATCTTTGTATTATATGAACGAAGCAAACCCCAGTGCAAGGTCGCTTCAGCATCAAGATGAATGTTCGCGGGAGGGAAAATCTTGACATTTACAACGGGACTAGGGATTACAGCTAATTCCGAACTCTCACCTTGTGCCTTCGGTCTTTAGCACCGTCAGTCATGAGCTAGCGGAGCGTGTGTGAACATAAAATTGTTAAAATTGAACAGTTAATTATTTATCATTTCAAGTACTTCGAGCAAATATATACATTTATATAAATACCGAGAGTGCCAAAAAATGTATGCATACTTTCACAGTAGACATCTATTTTATATATTTCAAAGTTGAATCGAAAAAGGAACTGTAATGTGCAGTATGATGTTCTGTAAACGGATGTGACTCACATACATTATGATAGCGTTGCTACGTAACAGGTAAATCAACAATGAACAAATGAAGTCAAGATTATCGTAAATCAACAATGAACAAATGAAGCCAAGGTATGATGTTCTGTAAACAGATGTGACTCTCATTACGTTATGCTAGCTTTGCTACAGCAAAAAGGAGCCAAGATTATCGTTTGAACAGCGGAAAGCAATTTTGAAGTGATAGTGGAAAATCGAGAATGTTGTTGAAGTTCAAAGGCAATGGGAGACGTGTGTACAGAACAGAACCGCCAACGCGGGTAACAATTGCACACATTCGAGACAAATTTGAGACTCATGGTACCGTATGCGATGTTCACAAGGGCAGATCTGGGAGACCTCGCACAGCAACAAGCCCCGCGCAATGGATCCAAGGCACTATCCAAAGCACTGGATAGGACGAAGAGGTCCTATTGAGAAAACCAGATACACTGGCAGTACTTCGGGGAGAAATTGAAACGGCATGTGCTGTAATCACTGCGGGCACTTTCGCAAACGTTGCTCAATCAGTAGTTCAACGTACTCTGAAGTGTATCGACGCCGATGGTGGGCATTTTGAGCAACTGTTGTAACTGTAAAAGTCTAAGATGATTAGTGCTCGTCATTTTCTGTTTGTGTGAGTTCAGTATTGTTATGTAACACAGTTTTTTATTTGTTTGAAGTGTGTATACATTTTTTGGCATCATCTGTAGATGTATTAAATAAACATACTCTGCTGGCCATTAAAATTGTAACGTTTATAGTATACGCGTTAAACCAGCTCCACATTTTCTCAGAAGGCAATATCAGCAGGGGTCTGAATTTGATCAAGGGAGAATTGTGGTACACCGAGAGTGCGAGATGTCATTCTGAAAAATTTATGCTCCTGTTGGACGGAATATGTCCACAGAGAAACAAGTGTGAGGTCAGTGGATCGAGATAGAAGGAACACACAGACGTGAAGGATCCTAATGGTCCATTAAGCTACCGAACGTCAAGACAGAGATCATTTCCGCATGGCTATTATCAACATGCGCAATGTGTTACAATTTTAATGGTCGTGCCTGTATTATGACTTAAAGTTGAAAATCGTACTAATCATTTTCAGATTATTATTATTATTATTATTATTATTATTATTATTATTATTATTATTATTATTATTATCTTCATCATCATCACTACTATTAAAATATAATGGTGGTCCTCCACACATACTTCGAAAAAACTCGGCCTGTGACTGAAAAATCTGGATCTAGCTGCCGTAGATTGTGTCACAAAATATTTGTATTGTCAACGCTCAATACTGTGTGTTCTGTGGACACGAATTTGTCATAACAGTACTTTATATTTATTTATCATTATACATTCTTACCAATTGCTTATAACCTTAAGATACAGATTGGTTTAATAATTACCTATGTTAATATGGAAGGATTCCTAATAAAGACAGTAAAACATTTTGAGTCGAACAAGCTCATCATATTTTCTTCAAACTTCAAATTCGTGTTATTAACTGAGCCACGAAGTTGGTTCACTCCTGATTTAGAGAACCCTTTAACAGAAGACAAATTGCAGATTGTGTATCAGATATTAAATCTTTGAGTGCTCAAATATAAAAGAGAGAACATCGGGCAGATAGTCCCTTGCTCTCTAAAATGAAAAAGTAATAAAATATAGCAATAATGTTTCATTCGAACTTCCAGTATATTCAGGGGGAAATAAAATTTATCTCATTCTATGTCAAAAGCTTCGAACCAATAAAAGTTGAAGCAGCAAGTTCATCACGTAAAACCGTACAGTTTTTCTCGCATATTTCCCTCTACTTGTTCAAAATAAGCGTTCCAAAGTTTTCGTTCCCCCTCCAAAGATCTACATAATTCTGGAAGTTAAATTTATTCAACGCTACTCTTCTTCTGATTCACTTAGAAAAAGATTACAACTCTCTAATTCCTAATCAAATATATCCACTTTGTTTACCAACTCAAGCGTGAGGAATGCAGTCATTAAATCGCAGTAAGCAGTAGCATAGATGAGAGCTGTATACGCTGCTGAACTGAAAACATGTACTCACCTGAAACAAGTGGTGCGGGCAATGCATCAGAGCTTAATAACACACATTCACTACAGGAAATAGGAGAAGAGGAAAAGGAAGAGTCACTACTGTCCACTTCTAATGATACCACAATGCTATCGATCACATTTTCCACAATACCAACCCTCTCCCGGTATTCACTTTCCAGTTTTTCTACGTGTTTGCAGAAACCTTGCAATCAGTTTTTGTCACGGGCGAATCACCATGGAGGTAATGTTTTGTAATTTTTGAAAGGATAAATCTCCTTTTACATTACTCTGTTTCTCGCTCTAAACTTTTCAGTTTAGCTCATGGTAATTGAATGGGATTCGAATGTCACAGGAGTCATGTATGTGTCCTAGGAGTTCAAATATGCAACCAATTAATACACCCTCTATGTAACTTTTTAATTTCAATATGTTTATTAGGCTCTAGTTTGTTCTGCAGCCATTCTATCATAGGGATTTCACAAAGTACTTAGTTGGAAATTTGTCTACTTGTACAAAATGATATGGCTCGTTATTTATGATCACAAATGAATATGACGGCAAATTGGGAGCTAATATTTCTACAACCTTTTTCAAAACTTTTTTTGTTTACTTGTCCATAGTAGTCCCCTGCAGCTGACCTAGCGTTGTGAATCAAATGCGTATTTTCGAAAAACCGTTCATATTGCCAGCATGAACTATTATTAGTCTCTCTTCTTCGTTAATGTTTATCTGGACACGAAGTTTGTCATCACTTAGCGAGAGCTTACCAAACGTAAGATAACTACACTAAACATAGTTGTGACGTCATCTGCAAGCAGTTTGTTGCCGTCTAGTGCTGAGGCAAGTGGAATTTCCAATACATTTGTAAGGAATATAATGACTTTTTTCAGTTAGAATACTATTTGCACCATTAATAAATACTTACATCTCCTTGCAGATTCTCTCTACTATGGTTTCAGAAACCCCAGTATTAACAGAAGTTTTTGCACTGGCTTGACTTAGAGGAAGTTTTACAAATTTGATCCTACTAGCTCCCTCATTGCCACATTCAATAACTTTCCTAATTATCTCCGCACTGTCAGAGTGACTCTATTTTGTGTTCTTAAGATCTCATGTCTCATGCTCTTAACTACGAAATTCACTGCACAACTGCGAATGAGTCCAATGTCTTTAGGCAATGACATCTGCAACTATAGCAGTGAAGTGACCCAGTCATAATTATGGGGCGGATTTTAGCTAAATATTTTTTTTTTTTTTTTTTTTTTTGGCAGTACCTGCCTTTAAATAAGTTTTAAATCTCATGCATGGTATCACTAGTGAAAATACAAACATTTATTTTACATACATTTTTTCGGAATAAAATATGTAGATAATAATTTTATAATTCAATTATTAGCACACATTTTTCACAATTTTTGGTCATTGTGCTAGATTTTTTAGTATACTGCACTATTGTTTTGCGTGTACTTAAACGGAAGAATCTTCAGGTGTTGTCATGTCGAGTAGTGCATTATGTAGTGTAACTGCGTCATAACAACAGTACCGTTTCCTCCCCTCCTCAGACTTTGCTGATCACGGGATTCCCTTTTCTCCCTCCATACGCAAAGAAAATGATTATGTGAACATACTTATGTTTTATTCAACTCACTATGATGTGTTAAGTGTATCCATTAACGTTAAAGTATAATCTAGTGTAAGGTGTTTTTTATAATGTTTAACGCCCGTTTTAGTACTGAGGCACCACAGGCGTTGGACACTGATAACACATGAGATGAAATGAAGAATTGGGAAAGGATTTTTTTTTTTTTAAAGCATTTGCCTTTTATGAGGACTGAGGAAAACTTGGAAAAAAACTCAGTCAGGGAGGACAGTCCTGATGGGAATCGAACTCCAGACCTTCCGCTCACGAGTCCACGCCTTAACGACCTCGGCCATTCATGGTGGTCTCTAGTGTAAGTATCCGGTTGCATATACACGTGTGTATGTGTGTGGAAGAACTAAAGACATATTCACCAGAGAAGGAAAAATGCTACAGTTGTCCGGGAACCTCGTATATTGACGTTAATTTAATGAATTTAATATGAATGTACTTAGTTTAGTGATGAGCTTACGGCTAGTTACCTAAGGGATTCGTATGAGCTCTTATCATGTTGGAAAAATCCGATTTGCCTCCAAGTTCTTCGTGACATTTTCCCAAAACTGCAGGTGCGATCATAACAAAGGAATCCCGTACTCACGAACTTAACAAATCACGAAAGGTAATAGCGAAGTGTGCTGAAACTCCGTCTTGCTTTATCCACAGCTCTTCCATTAGTCCTCTGTCTTCCAATTGGGAATGAGTCAAATTGTCAGCATTCGTAAATATGACACAGTATTCACAGGCCCATAAAAAATACGGCGAAAAGAAATGATGCAATGTCATTCCTTTGACCAAAAAAACATATTTCTGTTTCGCGCGCTGTGGTGTATGTCACAATCATCTGTTGACCATAGATTCACTTCCTTCTTTATGCGAGAGGATTTAAAAAATTAAAAGAAAATTGTATGCTTTGAGGTATAGAGTTCAGCTGGAGAAATATTTTTATACGTTGTTTTTTACGTAATCGCCCTCCTTTTCAACACTTTTCACCCCAACTCTTTTATTCATTAACAAAAAACAGTTTTATTGTGTCCGCATCTAGGTATATATAGCACATTTAACCTTGTCATTTCCAAATCATTCTGTCAAAGCGTTCTTCAGAGTGAAAACATACAATAACCTGAGGAAGCAAGCTCAAAGATGTATTGGGGATGCTGTAAGATCTAAAAAGTCAGCTTCCTAAGGCTTCCGGGGCCTTGTGAAGGCATGCGTTTATCATAGACAAATCCCTTGCTGTAGGCTTGTACTGCTGTCTTCGTCACCTTCAAAATTACGTTGTATTGGGCACTATTCACTCTTTCACCCTTTTCTCTCTATAATCCTTTCTTATCCCAGAAGAGAGTCAAAGCGACCTCTCCGACGAAAGGTGGAGATTTGATCTCCCCGCAGTTTTTAGACTTGTCTATTGTTTTGGTTCTTTTAAAGATGCTCTTGGACCTTGATATGTTGGCTTGGAATGTTGCTAGAAGAGATCGATATGCATCAAGACGCTTGTTCATATCTGCTTCAGACAGCTCATTGATGAAGGTCGGACGATACGGCCTCACCTGTAAGTCCTTCTTCATGTAATCGAAAAGAGTCAATCGTGGAATGTCAAGTTCAGCAGTTCGAAAAGGTTTTACGGGGAAGCGCTCAACTGACACGTCCGCTTCAACACGTCTTCCTGTCTTTCTTTTCCAGGAAACCATTGCCCTTTTTATCGGTGGGGGCTTATTAAGCCGTTCCACTAGTTTGATGCTAATTGCCTCTCCTGTGTGAGGAGTTCGTGTATCCATGCACTCGCGACTGACCTCTCAACAGAAATCAACTTGAGTCTGCCATTTCAACTCATAGAATAACGATTGAGTGACGCTAAGGTCACAATAACAACAATAAAACCAACAATACCCTACAACATTACTAATAAAGACAACATAATAATACAATACGATAATAGGAAACTAGTAAAGTACAGGAGTATACAGACACACTGTATATTGCTAGCCTTGTGAAATGTTCACTAAGACCAATCAATGCTTCAATTTATACAGCATTTATCTGGCAACAAACACATTGCGACTTTACATTCTAGTTAGAAATAAGTGCTTGTAGGTAGAATATAGATACCCCAGCTCACACTCAAGACCGTAACAATATCCTGAATTTTATTTGGGTTAATGCAGAACTATTTTTGGTGATATTCATAAATTTAAAGGGAATAGTTCTAAAGTTAAATTTTTTCGTATGGAGCACACGAACTTCGACCCATCAAATGAATGTACTTTATGGAAACACTACCTTCCGGAAAGCCACGAAGAAACATTAGAAAATATCAAGAGTTGCATGCAAAAATAAGAAAATATGAGTGAACATTAATGAATATACAAACTCGAGAAGAAAATTGAGAAATGCTTTCTAAACGTTCTTCTTTGCTAGCTTGCAAAGAAATGTCGGCAGAAAATGCATTACTATCGCTAGGTTTTTCAATTAAAATATTCATATATTGTAGCCAAATGGAATTAAATTCGTTACCGATGTAGGGTCCTATAGGAAGAAAACTGTGGAAGAACTCTGTGCGAGCTATATGAAAATGATATATGTGACTTGCGTTGTGCATTAGCTACGTAGGGTGTGCGAAACACCTTTTTATCCTAACGTGTACAGATTTGTGTCCAATGAAAAGAAAGTGTTTGTTTATATCTTCAGGAACAAAAACTCTAACATTATATTACCACCAACCCCATTGTCACTTGCTGAAAGACCAGAATATCTGCAGTAGGGTACTATGCACATAATGTTGATACTTTTAAATAAGCTATGGATGAACAGGACAAATATGATGCTTCATGAATTCATTGTGACAAAGTAGCCTGTATATCTGCACGAGTTGTTATGAGACTTTATTAAAAACTAGAAGAAATAACGAATATTAACAGAAACTGTTAAAGAAGTCAGCAACATTGAAAGCAAAATCAACTTACTCCCAGGCTCAAAAATGGAAAATTTAAAGAAGAAATATATATTTGCATTTGAAAAAACGTTGGATTTAAAATGATGAGCAAAGTATTCTAAGTTCTGGAAGATCAGAAAGTAGATATTGAGAACTTAAGTATCAGTGACATTTCTCTTCTGAAGTATGCCAGCTCGACTTCATGTGACGTAGAACGATTGTTACAGCAATACTCACTACATTCCTTGATAATAGATAGAGATTTGTTATGAACAATTTGGAGAAGGCATATATTGTTCGTTGTAATTTCAAATAGTTTTGATGTTTTCCCGGGAAGTTAATCCCATTTACACTCGAGGAAAGTATTTTAGATTAGTATAATTTGATCTATGAGGAACGTAGAGAGCAATTTTTGTAATATGGCTGAAAAATGGTTTTATTTTAGTTGCAAAGTTTTCATTATACATATATTTGATTGTAACCAGATAAAATGCTACTATCTTCGTAATACGAATGCTAGTAGTTTATCGGTAATTTAATTGAGGTTAACGAATGTTTATTGTCATGACCTTCGGTCTCGAAATAATCATCCAATAACATGCGTGAGTTTAAAACTCAATTAAATTACCTAAGAAAAACTATAAGCTTTAGGGGATTTCGGTAAGATATTTGCAATGCGAGAACAATGCAGTTTTTGTACTTTTAGTATAATCATTGAAGAGATTTAGCTTACCTCTTTGATCTTTCTGAAAATATACACTAGTTTTATTAACTTTTATACCACGGAGAATAACATAGAGATTTAAATTAAATAAAATACTACTGAACTATTATAACAATTACCATTTATTACTATTTAGATATCAATTATATCATATTTCGTGTTGAGTGATGAGAACTTCTTAAAACAAATGAATGTTTGAGGTTATAATAATAGCCCAAAATAAATTTACTTACTTTAACAGTAAATTAAAAGCAAATTTTCAGTTTTACTCTTTTTCTGTTTATTATTTAATTTAAATCGTGTTATTTAAAGTATGAGAATAGGATTCCTAGATCCCTAATCCAATCGAAGAAAAGGTTATATGAATAAATAAATGAATGCAGGAGAAAAAAGTACCACAATTGAGCACCATGCTTTTAAACTATCGATTAAGTTCCATTCCGATTGGTGAATAAGTTAACGTTAAGACCGTACATTGGGTGAAAGTTGCTATCGTGCAATTATAACAAGTAAGATCACAAGAGGGTCTGAGATTGCGGATAAATTCACGAACATAGTGAGTGGAAAGTTCAGACTCTCGAATGATATTTATTGGGACTATTTCACGGATAAAATAAGAATTTAAATATAATTCCAGTAACCTTGACTTACAATATTGCAATGATTGTACATTTGTATTATGAATACTTAATCTTTTCAAGCCATCTAGCACAGACGAATGTTGATTGTCAGTAATACAAATAGAGAAGAGTCAAATACGAGTTTGGGGCTGTTTCATGAACAGAATAAGAATAAAAGCAATATATATTTTCAATTCGCGCACGGATTATTAACAACTGTATAAAGTGTTTTCTTATTTATGAATACGTAACTATTCCGAAACAGTGCAATGAAATAGACGAAAGTCGGCTATTACAGTCGCAACCGTTAGATTTGCTAATACCAACTGCGAAAAATAAAATAGAGAAAAAAGTTTCACATTCAGAACAAGTGTTTATTGCGATTTGTGGTTGCTTGGACAGATATTGTTACATAACTTACGTGATTTCAGACTGTTTGACTGAATGCGCAACCAATTTCTTGAGTGAATACACTAAGTAAGTTAAATTTACAATATTGCTGAAAACACAATCAGTGATGCGTGCTCGAGAATTATATAGTGGAGATATAGAGTTGGCTACTCAAAAGCACGTCGCGAGATAAAACAAATTTATAATTTATTTGAGTGATTTCACTGCGATATAGAGCTGTGACTGGTCTTTTTTTTTTTTTTTTTTTTTTCCCATTTCATTGGTCGATTTTAAGATGGTGTCACATAGTGAAAGAGTGTCATCAATCATGCAAATATCACAATATTGCGTCCGGACCCCTATTGAAAAATAACAGTTTTGTATGCCTTCCATTTATTGCAGTTTCCTTTCGATAGTGAAGTTGATCCAGGTATACTCATATGTAGGATTGCACTTATAACTACCGTCGATGAAGAAAGCACAAATCATTAAAGAAACAAGTTTCTAGCTTTGTGTATGTTTTAATACTCTTTGTATGAACCTAAAGAGTAACCGCATTTTGAAATAATAAGGAAAAACTGTGTTCTCCGGATTGCTATGCTTTTCTAAATGTTCCTTTAATCGCCTTGTTTAACAGTTCGAAATACCAGAATTATTTTCAAGTTTATTAATGCTGTGAATCAATTCGCACCCTCTTTCAGAAGTTCTGTGCACTCTTTTGGTTTTGCTTAAGGGCTTCGGTTTGACCGGAGTGTGCACATTATTATAATAGTTCCTTTCAGTGACATTACTGCAGTCTGTTATCTCTGAAGGGTATGCAACAACTCCCTAGCTTTGCAACAGAATCTGGAATGCTACGTCCGCAGAATGTCAGGGCCATGATGTGCTTATGACCCGGTTGTGCCTTCAGGTCTTGTTGGCTTTGTTAGTGAGAGAACAGAAGGCTATGCAATGGCTTTAAGTAAAGTGAGTAGAAGTGGCGAATTTAGTGGGGGTGAAAATAGCGATTCGTAAAGGCAGGTACTGCGAAGCCAGGCTTACAGTATTATTTTAGAGTGTATAGTTTTCTTCAAAAGATGTGCTAATGAGAAAGAGGGAAATAAAATGGGTTCTAAAAGTGCTGAGCACCTGACTACCATAGTGTAGTGTGTCTCGCATTTGCGGCGAGGCTAGAAAAGTGTATCCTAGTGGTAACACCGTTTTGTGTCCCCTAGAAAACACATTAGACCTCCCAAGAGGGTTACAAACAACTTCGACGCATACTGTAGTCCACACCAATATAAGGAGACAAATGATGTGCATCATTTTTAATGCAGATTGTTTTTTTAATGGTGTTTAACGCCTGGTTTTACTACCGACGCACCACAGGCGGTGACAATTACATGAAATGAATGTTAAATTGGGAATTTTTTTTTTAAAGCAGGCAACATTCCAGGCCTAAGTTTAGGGTACCTCTTCGGTATTTGCCACTTATGAGGACTAAGGAAAACCTGGAGGAAAACATCCAGTCAGGTTGGACCGTCCTGGCAGGAATCGAACTCCAGTCCCTCCGCTCACGAGTCTGCGCCCTAATGGCCTCTGCAACCCGTGGCGTTTTTAATGCAGATGAGGGACATTGTCGTCTCAATAAGATTTTTATGTAAAATATACGAAATTCCAATTGCTAATAACACGAGACAAATTTTCTTTAGAAGAGACTTGTGTTAATAAAACACACGCACAAAAAGTCTCCTGCAAAATGGATTGCTTGAAGACACTATTGAGAAAGGGAGTCGGCTAAACTTTTAAACTGCTCTCACTGTGTAACTATATCCACATTTAATAATATTCAGTTAGTTTTAACTATAACAAAGGGGACCTAATGTTTAAATTCCTCAAGAGTGTGAAGTTTAGTGGAATATACTCTGTTTATCAATTACCCCAAAGATGAAAATGACACACTGTAAGATGTGGCAATTATGCCATGGATTGAAGAACAGTCTTTCAGTCATAGAACCTGTTTCATTAAACTTCTATTCTAACTTTAATGTTTTTCGTGTTGGAACCGGGTTGCTAGAAAATTTACACTTAAATGTCTGATTCGTTGTGCTACATGACTTTCTGCGCCTTGAAAGTGAATATATGACGACGTAGTGAATATCTCACCACTGCACAACACTAATGCAACATTTAAAGAAATCTCACTCTCTACTGCACAAAACAACTGAAAGGGAATATGACGCCGAGTGTACCGCGGGGGAACATCAGCGATTGGGGGGGGGGGGAGCAGGTCCGCTGATCGGCCGATCTGAGATGGGAAATTTTAACTGTTCTCACTGTAGAAAATTAGTACACTAATATCATTCTCATAGGAAAATTTTTGGTCGTAAGAGAAAACTGAAATCAACCCCATTCTGTTAAGAAGCACCTTTGTTATCATCTTTATTAGTCAGTATCTAATCGCTCTAGACATTTTCACAGCCAGCTCGTAAAATTCTTTAATGATCTGATTGGTCTATATATTTTTCCATGTAAAACGAGATTCAAAATTCTTTGTTGCTCTGGAAGAGTGTCAATAATAGCGGTTTTGTTTGCAATATTTACCTATGTAATTTATTTCCTTATTTATCTTGTGTAAGTTTGTTAATTATTTTTATTGTTGTATGCACCATTCATAACACACAATGAGTACTCTTTTCAAAACAAAACTTAAAATGTTTTTCATAACATATTTAATGCTGTTTCTTTTCTTTTTTTCTTTTTTTCCACTTTTTATTACAGTTCAGTTTTACGTCAATTCGATCATATAAATGGCAATTGACTAAGCAAGAGCAAACTTTTGCTGTCAAGTGAAAACCACATTGCCAATACGAAAATTGTAATTTCTCGACTCGGAGAGAGATCTGGAAAAAAAAGAAGAAAAAAAAGAAAAGAAAAAACTGGGTAAACTTTCTCTCGTATAACGGAGAGCATCATTGAAGCGGAGTTCTATTTATAGCTCTACTCCAAGCGAAAATCACATGAATGCCGGTAGCAAATGACTTTCCCTTTCAATTTATTCCCCCCTGTTACGCGATAGATTCAATCAACACCCTTCGCCTGAGGTGTGATTTCTGCAGAGTAGCTTCACCCCATCACAGGCTCCTGTAATGTACACTTCTGACTTGTATTATTTTCTGGATAAGTGCTTCTTTCTTCTTTCGGTGAGGATATTTTGCTTGCGCTTTTAGAATATGTTAATGCATTACCAAGATACAAACTTTTTGATATAGTATTTTTGTTTGGCAATATTTAGAAAAGTAAACTAAAGATAACGGGTGTAGCATAACATTTTATATATTATAGAATATAGGAATAGTCACATTAAGAACGGTGATGTCCGTCTTTGTAAAACAGTGGCGGCTCGTTTCATTAATGGACTAACGTCATCACTCTCATTTAAAATTCAGCAGCAATTATTAGCTCTTAAAGACTTCTAAACTTTTGTGACTTTCATTTTGCCTTTAAATGATTTCTATGCTAATATTACTTTCTCAAGCACGCATTAAATTTTAAGATATACTAATGTATTAATATTCGGTAATATTTGAAACTCAATGCCGGAATTTGTTCAGTTTCAAGATATTTAAGTTAAGTAATCGAAATCAACTATCGATACTATCGCTACTAAATTAAGTGTCTTTCACATCCTCATGTACTTGTTATGGCAATTTTGCAAATCTGGGAAAGAACTAATGAGAACGATATTTATTAGAATTCAAAAGTCAGTAGAAACGAACTACGGCAAGACCAAATTAATGATGAATGGCCCAGAAGTCAAAATTGAAGTAGAGAGCAAATTCATAGGATATATTTTCGACTATACCTATTTAGGATATACTATTTCATTGCAAAACCAAACAGAAAAAAAGTGAAAAGAAGAATTAGTTTGGTGTAGAAAAATTTCTGGGCACCAAAGTTTATGTTGCTAGATAAATCCCAGAGGAGGGAAGTGGTGGAACGTCTGTTTGTGGTTGTCAAAATGGTCCGTAACAACTACAGAACTAAAGATGATACAAATGGAGAGGAAGAGAAAAGGACAGAATCAACAGTGCCGAACTAAGGAAGAGGGCCTCTATTCAAGACTTTGGGCTAATGGCAGGGAGCCTTAAATGTAAATGGAGTGAAAGTGTGGCGAGGGTGAACCCAGATTAATGGACCTAATGCAGCAACACTGACTGTCAAATCTGTCCAAGAGAATGAACATTTTACAGAAGCTAGAGATACAGAATATTAATATATCGGTATTCATGTGTTAGAACAAAGTGAACATATGGAAAGAACCGAAGTGCTGAGACTGCTAATGATAGAGATTTTTACAGGATTAAGACACTCTATGTAAGTTTTAGATTTAAGTATACATAATGATTGATTAAGCAGTATAAACACTTGTGTAGATTAGCTCACCAAATGAGTGCAGGAGGCCTTTGTGCTAATGGTATTTAATGGCCTATTCTCATTCTAATATGAATAGAAAATATATTTAACGGATAAACACATAATTGCAAATAACTAAATATCACGTGTTAGTAAATTGAGACCCTAATGAGCATGTATAATTTTATGAGTGAAGAAGTGTACAAACCTACAAGTTGCGTTGATAAATGTTCCAAAGGCATGTATAAACTTGTTAATGTTTTCATGATCGATCTACAAATATTGAAGACATCACGGGGAAATCTGTTGAGTTCTTCTGTAATTTCCGGATCACGAAATACAAAAGTTGAATATTGATAATTAAGCAATTTATTAAAGAGGTAAAGTTTACTCTCTAAAATTAGTTTCATCATTTTAACAAGTTCCTAAGAGAAATAGGACTTAAACGTATTTTGGATGGCCATGTATTTTTCAAAATGTTTCAGGACAAAAGTGTTGTGCTCTGTGTAGGCTTTGTGGTGCACTCGTCAGGGTAATTGTAATGTCTGGTTTGGATTAAAAGCACATTCTTTCCGCACCATCATGCCCGGAATTGTTGTAAGATTTTCAACACTCTGTAGTTCACTGGATTTTTTAGTCGAACATACAACATTAAAAACATTTATTAAATAAAATAAGACTAAAACAACCACATGTTTTTTAAAAAATATTTTCAGATTGACCAATCATAGTATACATAAGCAAAAGGGTGGCAAACGGGTGGCCGAGGTCGTTAAGTCTCAGACTCATGAGCGGGAGGTCTGGGTTCGAATACCGCCAGGACCGTCCTTCCCGACTGAGGTTTTTTCCAGGTTTTCCTCAGTCCTCATAAATGGCAAATGCCGGGGAGGTACCCTAACTTAGGTCTGGAACGATTCCTTCCTTAAAAATAAATCCTTTCCCAATATATCATTTCATCTCTTGTATCACCAGTGTCCATCGCCTGTGGTGCCTCTGTAGCAAAAAACGGGCGTTAAACACCATTCTTTCATAAGCAAAAGGCTATGGACGTTTCTCTCATCAGCTAATGTTGGAGATAAAAACAAAAATTTATAGCCTGTCCCATTTATCTTGCTCACCCAAAATAACGTTTTTTCTGATGCATCAAATCAAAAATTGTTTCAAACAAAACTTTTTAACATCGTGGGGAGTTTTTGCAGAGGGTATACTTTTGTATCTCTATTAATGTAGGATATATAGGAAGAACTTGGATTTTTTAAATAGCACCATGAACATTTAATTCAAGAATAAATTTATGCACTCCAAGAGACATTCAAAACTGCATCACACTGTACCACTTTTGTCAAGGAAGCAGTAGATATGCAAACGGTAAGGACTGCAGAGTTATTGAAGAAACAGAACTGTTTACTGTCTTGCCTACACAAATTACTTACCAAATGAAACACTGTATTAGAGTTCTGGGTTTTGTTTATGATTTCCGATACATGTAAACACAGGTGCCCTGAGAGGGAGGTGGGGGTATGTAACTCATTTCCTTCATGCCATGTCGTTGCTTTAGCTTACATAGTAGTGTACTGTAGTCATTCATATAAGTAAGTTAGTAGTGCACTGAGCTATTTTAACTACAATTTTTCTTACAAGATGTACACGCATGAAAAGAAAGTGCAAATGCTGCTGATCTACGGAGAATGTAAGTTGGCATTTATGCATTTATCATTTCATTTCATCATTTATCATTTATCATTTCCATATCTACTGTTTTCTTGACCAATGTGGTACAGTGCGGTACATCTCTGCTAAGGGAAAGTTTAAGTGTATTCTGGAATAAAGTGTATATGGCGCATTTAAATGAACGAAGCTCTTTTCCGTATCTCCTATATTAATGGAGATATAAAAAAGTTATCCTGAGCAAGAATTCACCCATGATGTTAAAAAAGTTTGTTTTATATTATTTTTTATTAACGCATCAGAAAAGAGTTATTTTGGGTGAGTAAGACAAATGGTACACCCGGTATATCCCAATTAAATAAGCGTAAATAATTTGGTACTAATTTTCCGTATCGCTTTGATTAAACTGTGTGGCGCTGCTCCCCATTATAAAGGAAAACTTTTTGCTTTTGATATCCCGATCAATATAGCAGTCGTTTTACCGCCTCATTTTTTTGTCACTAAGCTTTGTGAGCTAAGAATTTCATTCCATAATATAATAGCATGAAATGCTCGGTTAAACTAATGCTGTTGGTTTATTCTTTGTATTAATGTGGACAAGTTTAATTGCAGCGAGAGAGATAGACTAAAAACCTATAACTGAAATTGTTTGTACTTGGTGCTTACATTTAGATCTTCATTCATGCCATAAAATGTGATCAATTTCAATGTCAATGATATTGAGATATAAATTGATATACTTGTTATTTTGACAATGTGGTTGTTTGGGCAGTATTATATCAATGTCTCTAAAATAAAGACAATCCTAAAATTTGGAGGAAATAAATTAGCTATTTGATTGTCGCTAAACATTTTGTGATAATAATGGATGAGCCATACAAGTATCGATCAGTTGAACGGCATTTGCTCCCGCGGTCGTTGGAGGCGTGCTCACTGAGTGCCTAGCAAGTAAAATCGCATAAATTACGAGACAGCAGGCGACTCCTATGTGTAGAAAATTTACTAATTGCGAGATACGGGATTACTAAGGTCCGGAAGATTAGCAAAAGATAATGCTTGCAAGAGTTGCGCGAAGTGTGAGGGTTTATTGTTAACATAGCTATCTGCACATTATTCGCGTAATTTTCCTCTCAAAATGTTTAGCTATTGAAATCTCATACAGTTGTCATAAAGTGGACACTTTAGATTACAGATGTAATACACATTTAACTGGACACAATAATGCATATATATATATATATATATATATATATATATATATATATATTGGATAGTTAAATTTATTTGGAATTTACCGCGAGTCATTTGAAATGAATAACGTCACTATTGTTCGGTGAGTTTCTATCAGTATGTTCAGTCACTGGTTGATCTAGTTCCAGAATTTGCTGTGGGGGGCAGGTGTGCGCTTTACCTGCAGTTTCATCATAGTTATTACCTGTTTATTTTTCGTTTGCCAACTTTGGTGGGAGCGCTGTAAATTGTTTTACATCCGCTCCTTTTGTGCCTTTACCGCTAACATGACATGACGCTAGTGCAGGCATTAAGGAATGCTAACTGAAGGCACAAACGCAGATACAACTATGACAGACCGCGTCGTTACAGGTCATAAACAAAAAATAAAACTATCAACAGTTAGTTACGATTAAGGTAAAGTAGATAGAGCCTTCACTCATTTGACATCAATGAGATGTCAGATTACCAATCAGATGGGTAATGCTCAAGCTCGTGTGCTGTTCGTAGCACTCGGTTCAAAACAAAAACAATTCCTCACTTATAGTAGGGGAGACATTACTTTGTGATTGACACTTGGGCCATGTTTATGCCAGTGACATAGCTGGCGAGAGGCTCCTCCAATCAGGTAACAAAAGCACATTATCATCCGAAGTATGACATCATTGACGTTGCAACAATTATGGGGTTTGAAAGTTTAAAATTACCAGTAGTAACGCGTTTTCAAGTGCGTGTTCTGATCTAATTTTTCGTATGCAAGTGTTTTATTAAGAGTAGTGGCTGTGCTTTGTATCCTTTATCAAGCAAAAGTGATTCTGTAGGATGTTTTGATCAAAAATGCATATTTTCCTACTAGTACCCGTCGTTTTCATACACGCTACTTCTTCGCGCCAATACATCCAATGCAGCTAATGATTTCTGCCGCTAGATGACACTGCGTAGGTTCTGCTGTATTTAAAGCAAATTTGCCATAATTACAATAATTTTGAAATCATAGCAGTGGAAAATGTTTAAGATAAAGTATTCATTTATTTAAGGTCATGAGTTTTTGTCATACATGTAAAAACATATACTACACCAAGGATAAATGTGGAGTGTAAAATATGTTTTAAATCATAGAGGAGCAGGAAGAAGTTGATGATGATCTTGAAGTGCAGCCGCTGAAGACGGATAGCGAGTGATGGGATGTGGCAACAGTGTACTGGCGCGGCCAAGTGACAATAGAAACGTCAATCACAAAGTAATTTCTCCCGCAGATTAGCAGTAATCATTAGGTTGCATAGTATCGCACTTTCGAGGCCGGCACCCTTTTATCACCCGTTCAAATCAAGGTTAGCTGACTAGTATTTACTTCTTTCATTCAAACCGAGTCGTGGTAAAATCTGAATAAATTTCAAAACCCAGTAATCTTGTAAAAATGGACCATATAACATTTTGAACATATCTTATTGAACATATACTGTATTGGGGTTTGTTACATGAGGTTATTATGCCTTATTGCAAATAAGTACAATATGCATTTAAATGTTCAAATGAAAACTGTCCTCTATTTTCTGAAAACCATATTTTAGCTGAGAAAAATTTATTTCGACGTCACCTGACGTCATGGGCCAAAATGAAACGCATCCTCCTTCAGAGCCATGTAACTCATCTCGAACGTTATAAAGAATGGAGAACAATTGTAAGTACTGTAAAGAATTGCTCCATCTGCAGATTTATTCTTAACTCTGGGTTGATTAATATGCACCAATTCCACCTTCTCCGATTTTAGAAGAGTGGTGCTTTTTGAAAGGTCGTTGAAAAAAAAAGTTTTCACATTACTTAGTGGCTGTTTATGAGATGAGGCGTTTGCCTATGTTAATTGAAGTATTGACTTCGTTATCAAGGATCTTTAATATTGCAAATATGTTGGTAGTATTTAGCATAGCACATGACTGCATCCCCTTCTGGTCACAACAGGATTTGGAGGTAACAGAGTTTTTGGTTCTAATTCTCTGAAGATTTGTTATTTAGAAGATAATTTCAAAAAATATCTTCTTTAGGTAGGAAATGAAATTATCGCACGCGTTTAGCGGCTCTGTGCAATCAATGAATCAATCTTGCATAACACTGCTGTATGCTTTTAGCTGCTTTTTGCATATATATACAACACCATCAGTAACAAAGAGCATTGATAAATGTACTCGCATAAGAGATGTTGATTGCTCAAATGAGTTTATGATAATTAAATGTTTGCTTTCCCAGGCATTTCTGAATCTAGCAAAGTCCTTTCACCTGGGCTGTCACTGTCAGGATGGAATATTCCAACCACATGTGCAACGACAAAGAACATATATTGTGGTTTCATGCACATTTGTCATACACTTATTTTCATAATGTCGCCTAGAACATTTTCTTAAGTACTTTTTACGTAATGTTGATTCAGCAAACTTTACTTGTGTATTTTTCAGAAACTCTCTGAAATGTCTATTTTCCAATTTCTAGAAAGGAATGTCAGCGCTCATCATCATACTCATATTGCATAGATCGGAGTAGATGGAAGTCTGTCTATCTGAGTTACTTTTTTAGATTGCAGACATATTTACCTTTTTCCTCCTTACATTTATGGAATTCGTTGTGTTTTCCGTGTTTCTTGGTTGTGCAGTGTTAATTAAATTAATTTGCTATCGTCAACCTGTACTACTGTTTGACCTACATTACAAACGATATTCTTTTCATCAAATGAAAAATACTCGTTGGCTATTCGGATAAATTTGCATTTTCTGCACTAATTTTGGACGTTCTCTCTTGTGCATTTTCATGTCACTATTCCAGTAACTCAACCCTCGTCAAGGTCAGATCACTGCCAATCTCTTTGGAACCGCTAACTCTGTGCAGTCAGTCGGTTGTCAGCAACCACAATATAATAATGTTGTGCACCACCATTTTGGCTAAACTGCCGGGTCTTTAGCGATTACAAATATTATTGAATATATATATATATATATATATATATATATATATATATATATATATATTGTATATCTCATTGAGTCGGCTTGTCAAGTGCGAGCGCCTTTTGAACAAAGTTTACCATGTCGCATTTTCAGTACATAATATAGTTAATAAGTGCACCATTGTACAAAGAATACGACCAGAAGTTCTCCCAGAGGGAACACCTGATGACGTCATCCTTGGGGAAAAATCCATTCCGTGACTTCACAGTAGATGAAGCTTTCCTAAGCATATATTTAAAGTTGTCCGCAAATTTCACATTTGTAAGATGTCTGCCATTTATATGTCGGATATTGTAGTCTCAGTTAAGTTTGCAAAACTGATGATTTTTTTATTTGGTTTATTTACGGACGGTCTTTAACATCTCACATCAGTATTCCCATTCAGTTCAGGACGTGAAACGGCCCATAAATTTTGTTCTTTTAGGCTTGAGGTTCTTTTATTTAAGATACGAAACCCACGGCTTTACTTCCCTTCCGAAGAAAGCCATACTTAGGATATTTACGCCCGAAAAAATCCATGGACCCTGGCCGGGATTGATCCCGCGATCTTGAGTCTACGAGGCAAGTATGGCTACGACTAGATCACCAGGACCGATTAAACTGGTGTCCCAAAGGGAGGTAAACAATTTGAGAAAGATCTATTGATATTATATTGGCAATAACATCTGAAAGCCTATCTTAAAGGAGACAGCAATACTGACTCTAAGGAGACCATCCAAATATGTCCTCCATTTCAGTTGGAAACATAAAAACTGAATCATACATAAGCAAGGGATACATAACTCATTAAGGAGGAAAGTAACGAAATGTAGTTGCAATACTGACATGAATAGAATTGATGCAACTAAACTTCGCTTGTAGCTCGGAAGAACCAGATCCTCCTGGAGGAGATACATTGAAATTCAATAAAAATTATTAATAAACATAACCAGCGTTTCGAGCAACTGTGAATAATGCATACAATCCATTAGGTCTGAAACCAGTGAGTTTATTGTTGTTCAAAAATAAAAGGAAAACTTACATATATAATTTGTTAGACTAACAAGCAGTTATTTGTAGAATCCTCCAAATCTATAGAACGAAGATTATAAGAGATAAAAATAACAATGTGTAAAGTTTTCCTTCTCTAAAGCAAGAAATATGGATAGAAAAATATTATAATAACACCAGTTATCTCGGTTACTGTTCTCAATAGAAATATCAACACCAAAAAGAAGTACAGAAATTTTGGGCAAATACTGGCCAAGCATTCAAACAAAGATTGAGTTCCTAATGTTTCCAGATAATAACAAATAGTTTACTGATGTAATAAGTGTCTAAATCGTCATATACATCACGTATTGGGCTACATAGGACTATTATGTCTCCAATTAAAACTACTCCAGCTCTTCTTTTGAATGGCCTAATTTCCTCTTTTTACTTGGTTTATATTTTTATCCTAATATTATCCATTAGCTCTAAATGAGCCCAGCATTCTCTCCTTCGTTTTATTATTATATTATTTTATGTTCTCAATTTTGAATTTTCTAATCATTTCTTAATTTCTAACACAATCAGTTTTTTTCTTATTCCTTCCACATTTTTATGAAATTTCATTTCTGCTGATTGTAGTCTTCTTTCATCTTCTACTTTAAGAGTTCAAGCCTCACTTCCACATAGACAACTAGGAAGGGCGATAATTATACAACTTTATTTTATTTACTAAATTTATTTTTAAATATCTATTAACAGTATCATTAATTGAATTCTTTGTGTATACATTTATTGTCATTTTTAGAGTTATAGGACACTTCACAGCAAAGAAAGTTATGAGTTGTTCAGTTTCTTTTTTTCAATAAAAATTATGTTTCTTATCATATAAGAACCCCAGAAGAGTATAACTTGATATTTTTAAATTATATAAATTTATAATTTTTTAGTTCAAAAATATTGTATAATATTCATTCATTTTCAGCAAGTATAATCTAATCGTCCGCAAATATATGGTAAATAAATTATTAAATACATATTTAATAAAACTACTTACTTCAACTTTATAATCTGGTAAATTTCGT
Source organism: Metallyticus violacea (assembly GCA_030762175.1). Lineage (NCBI taxonomy): Eukaryota > Metazoa > Arthropoda > Insecta > Mantodea > Metallyticidae > Metallyticus > Metallyticus violacea. The sequence continues at coordinate 108,546,798 of CM060846.1, read as the reverse complement.
CAATTTAAAAATTAAAAATCAGGCTACATCCTTCTCTTACTGCCTTATTACCATTATGAATTTTGCACTAATTTTATTTAACCATTTTATTTTTATTTTTGAATGTGTTAATATACACTTTTAACAACCTTAATTCAATGTAATGGTGTTGCTCATTTATTATTACATTTCAAAGACATTATTAAAATCTATAAATAAAATATTTGTTAAATTCTCTCAAATTTTTGGATTAATTGATTTAGAGTGAAAGTATTGCTCATACATCTGCCTTTGCCAAATCCTATCGGTTCTTCTAATAAAATATTTTCTCCGTCTTTTATAGTATATTTGTCATTATCTCTGTATAAATACTATATGTGCTGCAAAGAAAACTTAATGATACAAAATTGTCAAAATTACCTTTATCTCCCTTTTAAAATTTGGATACAACTAGGTATGTACCGGCCCTTGGGTATTTCCTTCTTAAAGCAGGAATCTATACTTAAATTTATATCGTCTATATTTTAAAAGTTCTACATTAACCTGCTCCTACTACAGTTTTCTTTTTATTTTCCTTCAGGCGGTTTCTAATTCTGACATTTCAACTTAGTCTATTCCTGGTATGTCATTACTTCATATTTTTTATTACCACATCACTTTTGTATGTCCAGAACTTTGTATAATTCTTCCTATTTTGTATATGAAAGGGGGTCGATTTTCTATCAGTGACTAGATAAAATAAAAATAACACAAAACAAATGGAAGGCTTTGAGAAAGTTACGTCTACAGCATCATCGTAAGGGTGTGCATAACAACGCTTCTTTCAGATGGCGTATGGCTTGTTCTCTGTGAGCACACATACATATTTATTCGCATGACACTTCGACATACAAACTGAACTTTTTTTTTTAATTTTTGATATAGCTTTTAGGAATTTACATATGCAACTAGGCGTTTAAGATTTTTTGTGTATTTATTTTATTTTTTATTAATTTTTTTAGCAATACTTTTAGCAGAGCCCAATGTTATTGCTTCATAGCTTTACTCAGAAAATAAGCGTTTTTTTTTTTCTTTATCCATGTCTCATTCTTCACTTCCAAAACCTCCATTCACGGGACTCGATCAGAGCTTGCGCATGGCATGTTTAACGCAAGTTGCAGTATTGATTTCCCTCTGTTGTTTACGCAACACTTGCACATCATGATAGTAGTGAAATGCAATTTTCTGCAGCAATTCACCCAAACAGTCACGAAGACAAGCAGGTGATATCCCGCCGTCACCGCTGTTTCAATCATATCATAAAAGGTCGCAATACATGTAGAAGCGATTTTCATGAATTAACATCACTAACTACTGTGTTCTATTTATGTCAATTAACGTACAACTCAGATCCCTGACCTTCCACTAATTATAATTGAATCTCACGTTTGTCTCTACCTTCAATGAATTTAACGTCCCAATATATATGTTACTGAAACAACTGAAGCTCAGAAGCGGTCAGGAATTTCAAAGTATCTTTGAGATATCTAAGCAGGTTTCACCAAGAAAGATCACCCAACTTCTACCCAGACCAAAATGTAAAGATGTCTTCCATTAAGTTGTCACACAGTCAAGAATAAAGTCACATTGCAATAAGTGTTTCGAAATTATACAAATATGTGTAAATATATCAGTTAAAAAAGCGTGAGTGCTCTCAAAATATTTCTCCCCTCCCTTGAACTTTCTCATAGCTACCCCTCGGATTCATTCCTGGCGATAGCTGACTGCGCAATGAACTAAAACGTAGGTGATATGTTCTACCAAAAGTTATAGCGTCTCGATTGTTGACGATACGTTAGAAAGGAAAAGTTGTTATTCTTTCTGCGCTCGACTCTACTTGTAAACAGAGAAGCGCTTTGCAAATCCTTGCTCTGAGTCACTTTCATTCTAACCATGCCACTAAAGAGTCCAGAGAGTTAAGAAAGTCTGAGTCTTGATCAGGATTTTGGAACAATCAGCACATCCACAGCTGCAGTTCAAGCACAGGGCTACGCTGAGTAGATGGACAAGGTTTTCTTTCTTCAATTGAAAAAATCGGTGACACGTACCATCAACTTCGCACTTTTTTCATTAATTCAGTTTCGCCTTCATCAGGGGAATCGCTCAATGGCATGAAACTTGAAATTGTATAACGGGAACTATCTGTAAAACACTCTCACACACATATATATACAGGATGTAACGAAAAGGTATGTCAAAACTTTGGGGAAACATTCCTTGCAAATGTGTTATATGAACAAGAGTCCGAAAATGCTTATTGTTCTTGTTAGAGCCCTTTGTCTACAACTCCGCTTGTGATATGCAAGCTAGAATTCCAGGCATAGCTGTATTGTGGCAATAACTCCAAAACAGAACAGTTGCTTAATTTCATACAGTAAGTAAACACTCTCTTTAATCTCTGGTTAAAAGGATTGGGGATGTAACCGTTCTTAGTTCCTAGGTTCATCGTCGAAGTGGTCATTCTGTACCAAGTACCTTTTATTATGCTACACTTGACGTTACCCGCAGGGCTGAAAAGGCTTAACTGCTTGCTGCTGCTGTTCCTGGCGGTGGTGCTAAGTGCCCGAGAGGCTAGCCAGAAGTGGGCGAAAGCGAAGAGAGCCGAAAATAGTGACTCGCCCAGTATTAGCTACATAATAACGCTTTAGGAATTAACGGTGCAATGGTACAGGCGGTTAGAACGTCATGCTACACGTGTGAAGATAGGATATGGATTCGAGTACTACTATCCATTTTTTCTGCCAGATTTAAAGGTTTGCCACAATTACAATGATTTACTCGCTGAATTAGTTGCGAATTAGAATGAGGGCACATATCCCACCGTTACAATATTTCACCCACCTAATAATGCCTTCATTACAGGGATTTGTCCGTTCCTATGCATTTATATTTACAAAGTAAAGTGCGTGTGAATAAGTTCCTATCTCTCGCTGTCGTTCTCTTCTGGCTATCGCTCGGGCGCTTAGCTGCAGCAGCAGTTAAGTGCTTTCAGCCCTGCGGGTAACGTCAAGTTTATGCTATTCACTTCATTGCTTGAGTAGCACCAAGCAGGTAATGTCAGTTTTGTGTGCGTTTACGGATCTCGTTCAGGTACAGTAAAATGAGGTATTCAAATGCGGAGTTGTCAGATCCTCATATGATCTACTAATTAGCCTAAGATGTAACGAGTCTTCGTGCTCGAATTCTGAAAGGCTGCCGGACAATACAAATACTCAGATATACATCACCGTATCAGGGAGTCCATGCGACGGCGGGTTGGTGGATGTATCCGTGCTAACAGAGGATATTTTCAACATTCATACAAATATCTATTTCCCGCAGGTCTGTTTTTTAATATTGTGCTAAGTGGTACGGATTGAAAAAAAAAATGGGCTCTAACAAGGAAATAAAGCAATTCTGGACCCATGTTCATATTATTTGTTATACTGTATAAGAGAGAAATGTTTCCCCAAACTTTTGACATACTTTTTGTTACATCCTATATAAGCCCTTTTATCTCTTGGTAATTCATTTTTAGCAAAAGATTAACAATCACTGATGGCAACGTGCGAACTGGGTCCATTTTAATTTTAATACAAAGAGCCTGTAGCACCAATTCTGTGCAGAAGATTTCACAGATAATTGTATACGCCAAAGAGGTGAATATAGACCACACCTTTACAACGATGAAGATGTACAGGGACTCTACTGGTATAATTACATTCCCGTGGTTTTTTAATCAACGTTATGACATTTTTAAATGCCCTGTATGTTTATTATTTCGATTTCCTCAATACATGTTTTTCTTCCAAATAAATAAATAAGATCAGCTCAGTTCCATTCTGTCAACTATGCTTTGGCTGCCTTTAACATTCTGGGTAATATCTTTTTACATAGATAAATTACAAATTCATCCAAAAATCTCAAAGCTGGAGAATCAGGACAGAACTATTGTACCGGTTTTCAAGAGTTCTATCAGGCTTGTACTGCTTCGTAATATTTACGGAGCATACTGTATTCTAATTCCGTCACCGAGCATTGTCGTGCGAATGAAAACTTCCAGCCCCTACCCATCAATGGTTTAAATCTGCCCTCCACTTTCCTCGTTGACTTTTGACTACGAAGCTTTTTAATAGAGTTTTAGGCCTGTTTTTGCTACTGTGGCACCTCAAGCTGTGGTCACTGATGATACATGAGACTAAATGTTAAATTGGGAATGGATTTTTGGAGGGAGAAGGAAGCGTTGCAGGCCCAAGTAGGAGTACCTTTCTGACATTTGTCATTCATGAAGACTGAAAAAAGCCTGGAAAAATACTCAAGTCAGGGAGGGTGTTCCTGGTGGGAATCGAACCCCAGACCGTTAACGCATTTGATGCATACATTTTAAATAGCTTCATCAGAAGGTTCTAATTAGAGCAGTTTATTCAGTAATACTTTTCCTGCTCCAACATTGTAGTTTGTGTCTTACTAAGTTTCCTTCTTTATTTATTTTTTTTTTTAATCTTTGCTCTTCTTTCAGTATACCTTGAATAGTAAACGTTTTGAATATAACAGAAAACTGATAGGGAGTAGTTTTCTGAAAATTAGGCTTTGAAACATGTGTTACATTACATTTCCTGAGATTTTGGTTTGAACATTCATTTTTGACTATTTCCTGTGTTTATCTTTACTTAAAGTGTTCCCTAAAGTATACATTTTCTGATATATCTATTGTAGTTATAGGTTAAAGTTTTTCTTTCGGCTTTGTGACAATATGTCTTGATTTCAGGTTATATTTTCAAATTTTTTCACTGGATGTGCTTCATTTGTTAGACTTTTGTGGGCCACAATGGATAGATTAGAGTCAATTGAGCCCGTACTCTTTTCACATGTGTAAATTTATATTAATACATTTATATACAAATATAATGTAACTAACGGATACACGATTTCTGCAATGCTCATTAGAGAACTAAAAGTAGGTTGTGGTATTTAGAGTTGTGTTTCGTGTGATCAGCACACTCCAGAAAAATCCCCCTACTTTATTAATTCTAAAGATATTATACCATAAGCTGTCGGATATTTGTCATTTATATCGAAAAAGATTTAGAAATGAAAGAACCATAAACAGAACAAGAATTTTCGGTAAAAAAAAATTGTACAGAGACTTACCTCAATATAGTGATGACCATAAAAGCATTCATCTGTGTTTGGCTAACACCTCTTCAAAAAACGTGCATTCTCTATAAAGTACATGAGATAACGTGGAAAAGTGCAGTAGGCAGAACAAGCTAAAGCAACTTTTTAACAATCTTCTGAATCATATTCCATAGATGAAAATTCTAATGATATCTGAATTATAGCTATATGTTACAATTTGGGGATTTGTACAGGATTCTTGTAATTGACTGAAAGCACACGGCCAAAACACTTCTTCACAAATTCATGAGGATGCTCCATAAAATGTAACATATTTAGCTTGTGCATGTTCTATATTTTTAGACAAATCAAAATACGCGCAAGAAGGAATACAGATTGTGTAAGGACTCCAGTTGATAATCCCGAACTTTATTGGGAAATGGAGTGGCTATAATGGACATGTACTGTGTTATTCATAATCAGTTATTTGCGATAATATATCCCCTTACTGGATTGCTAGAGATGGAAGGTCTGCTCAACGACAGACTGTTTTGCCTACACCCCTAGTCCGGGAAGAAGACACTGGGCGGTGAGGCAAGAATGTAAGCATTGTTTCCAAATAGAACACTCCGATGCTGGCGGAGCCTCCTTCTCCAAAGAGGTAGAGCCGTTCAGAAGGGCCGCTTGCATACCAGAGGCCGGAGCAGAAGCCTTTAAAAAGCACAAGCCAGCTCACCTGGTCCTATAGCACAACCAATGGAATGAAATGGGAAAGCGGAAAATTCGTATAAAGAAAAGGTTTGTCCCAGCATTCGCCTAAGCGACCAGGGGAAACACGATACTTGAAGGGATTTGAACCCAGGATCTCCCAAAATAGTACGCTATACTTCTGTGTTCGTGAGCGCAAGTCAGACACGTGAATCCATCCAAGTTCCCTTTAACAATGTAATTGACTGTATTTATCATTTATGAAATATGATTTACGTGTAGTTCCTATTGTTCTACTGAAATTTATAGAGAATCCTCTTGCACATTTTTTAAGAAATATATATTGCCCAATATCAATTACATACCGCTGAACAGATGAATGTCTATAGGACCTTTATTATCATTGTGAAAAATCTGCTGTACAAGCCCTTCCCTTGTAAAGAGCTTCAAGAGACAGTAATCGATTCTGCGTAATTAGAAAACGCTTTCCATTGTAGTTCAGTCACAACTGTATTCCATTATTCTACACTTGATGGCTGAAACTTTATTTAGAATGTTTAAGTAAGAAGGACATTTCGAGATTGAATAGAAATTGAGTTGATACAACTCAGTTCACCACTGTGAAAACAAGGTATAAATTGGAAATGGCTGGAAACACTCTGCAACGAAAACCACGTACTCCACTTGAATTACAACTTACATTAATACTGCAAGTAGATAAGCGGTTTTCTCTCGTGTGGTATTGTCATGTGGAAAGCTTCTGTCTACAATTTACATTACAATCCAACCACAAAGTCGTCTACTGAAATCCTTCATTCAGTTACTGTGTGCTCCACGCTTCCATACTATTAACTACTATGGAAGATATAAATGAATATATGAAAGTTAAAGTCCTGTGCCGATTGTTTCGATTTTCGGGAGATGCATTATTCTCGCGCATTATAAGTCCAAACATATGTCGTTTGAGATAAAATTACTTACAAAATCCTAATTGGACAACTTCGAAAACGCCATTAGTTTTTTTTTCCCCTTCTTTTTCTTTTTCCCACAGAGAACTAAGCTAACCCAGTGAACAGAATGGGAGGACAGTAAAGTATAGGATGAAAGCATACGGGAGAGGTTTTTCTATTGTGCTAGAGCTTGAATGATATAAAAATTTAGCTTATGATTAAGCGTATGCCAGATTTATAATTGCATGCTTCAAAGGTTCCAAACATTTTTAGCAATTGCCAGTTATAACTTAAAAGCTGTATCTCTTCTAAATATTTGCTTTCTAAAGTTACTTACGTGTATTCTGTTCCCAATACACACAACTCCAGGTTATTAGTGTATAGCTGTATTGGTGACCAAGGTTCTTATTACTATATTTCCTATCCCTACTTATATTTATATAATCTATTTATAATTAGCATATATAAATGTCTTCTCTGTAAACCGCGACATTGCCTAATATTTTCAAATGATTAGAAACTAAAGTTGAATGAAAAATCTCTTATAAAGTACAGTTATCTACTGTACTTGCAATAAAATCAGATATAAGCTAATGTACATAAATTCAGGGAAAACAATACTAAATACTGATTAGTTTCCTTAAAAGGGATGTTTACACATGTAGGTTCGCTTACACGTAAGAAAATGTGTGTTAATTCCAAGAAATATACTGCGAGTCATTGTACTTTTTTTATTTCCGCTTGATTGCAAGTTATTCACTATGTCGAAATAATATCAGGTCATATGGTGACAGAATAGACCCTAAAGGCAAGCCCAAAACGAATTTTAAACTGTTGAAGTTTTGAAGCAAAATTATAATATTGTGCATACATTTTAAGGAAGTGTACACGGTGCTTTAAGCAAAATTAGTTTTTGAATAACATTTTCTTATGAATTTATTATAAATATTGAGGATTTTAAAGAAACTCTGTGTGTGAAGAGGTATTAATTATTTGTAATAAAAAGTTTGCTTTTAATATTTATCTAAATTATATTGTTTATCTTTTAGCTCTGTCATAATTATATTCAGATTTTTATTTATACATTATAATTTTATATTAAAGTAAAATTATTTTTGTGTTTCAAAAAACAAGGAGTTAAAAATCCACCGCGGTACTGTAGGATCAACATGTCTGCCTCTCATGTTGTGGACCCGGGTTCGAATCCCTGTTGGCTCAAGCTGATTGGCTGAGGTTTTTATTCTGTGTTTTTCCTCCGTCTTTAGAATGAATATTAGATTCTTTTAACTCCCTGAGCTCGTTTGCTTTGTGGTCAGTTCATTAAGCCACTCATCCTCTTAAATGCAAGCAAAGGCTAAATAATGTTAAACTATATATATATATAAAATATTAGTAATGATAAAAATAATAATGAAAATTCACGTTAAACACTTCAAATAGTACATATTCAAGGAGTTTTTGAAAAATATGATGAAACGTGCATTATGTGCCTGTGCGGCAAAAGCTGAAATAGGAAGTTTCTAAGAATATGACGCTAAAGACAATATGGCTTGAAATCCCCACGCTAGTGCCTAACTTTGTTATGCTACGTGTAAATGTTAAATTTCATTAAAATAAATAACCAATTTGAATTCCTTAAAAGTTTAACAACATTTAAATAAAGGCTTGACTTAAGATAGCATACTCAAGTCTTTTGCGACTAAAATTTCATTTCCGGGTTTGATTCAACGCAGGGGGTAAATGTCTGCTTATGAATAACAAGTAAATATAGTGTTTATTTACAGGCAAACATGTAGACTGGGCTGCTGGGCATGCTCTTGCAGTGCAAATGACATATGGACTTTGTTGGTAGAACACATTTATGAATTTGGATTTCAAAAGAATAAAGAGGCGTCACAAAGCAGATGTAAGAAATCAATTCCAATTACCTAGAGACGGAGTACTCTAATTAAGGCAAGTGTGGGAAGAAGATGGCAAAAGCGGGCTGGAGAGAAAAGGGAGAGGGATTATAAGAGGCAGTAGAAGAAAGGAAGGAAAACAGCATGGTGAATATGCAACGAGAAGGGAAGTGAGAGGTGCAAGAGAGTGAGTGGGGAGGTATGGAGCGAGGTATTCTCCAATTTCCTTTCATTTCATTCCATAACATCAGCTATACGGTCGTAGCGTCAGTCGAGGCGGTGGCGTGGCGGTGGCTTGTCATAGCATCTGGGACTTATCATTTATGGAAACGTTAGGAATTCCGCCTATGCCTGTGCATTGCCTTCTCGGGTTCCTGGCCACCCGGTGTATCATTCATCACATCCCTTCCTCCCGGAGGTGCTTTCTCGAGGGTGTGTATGCAATAGGCCCATTAGCGGCTGCAGAAACTCTTCCTCCGTAAGGCACAAGTTATAGAAAGGAACATGATTCTGGGGTTTCCTGCAAATATATCTAGTTAACTGAATCTGTTATGCTGATCTCAAAACTGTAATCTGTTTTTTTCTACCTCGTACCATTTTTTTTTTTTTTTTTTTTTTTTTTTTTTACAATTAGCAATTTTATCCATAATGCAGTTCTGCCTATAGCGCTTTTTTGAAGTAAAGAAATACTGTGAATTTCATTGTTTGGAAACAATAGCACCAATATAACATACAACAATACTTTTCCCTTTTTCATTTCAATCCCTGGAAATTTAATTACGTCTGTAGTTCTTTTTCAAATATTGAGCATCTATGTTTATAAATGGCAGCTTATTTCAAAGATTTTTTTCTTTTGAAATAATATTTCTTCCAGAAAGTGTAAAAAATAACTCTGATATATTGGGCTATATCTGTGGTTTCTCTCTCTCTCTCTTGTGGTTAGAAATAGAAGGCAAAACATTACAGAAGCTCGGAAGCCTGGACATAAAAATGGGCTCCAAAAAGTATGCCACGCTTATGTGGATCAACTAAGGAAATGGAGCCAAGGGAAGAAAACTAGTATGCTCTTTGCTGTTCCGATTATCTGGCAAGAACCTCGAAACCTGTGGATGATTAATATTTTTTATATGCTATGTCCACAGGCTATAACACAAAAAATGAAAGGAATCACTTATCCAGATCCATTACCAGCAAAAAGACTTATCCCACATGGTCCTGGTTTTACTGTGCCTTCTCCATCAGAAAGATTTGGAAAGGAATCATCATCAGATTCTTAAACAAATTCTCAAGACAATGGCAGTGATTTCGATGCAGGATTTTCAATAACCTCAACAGTTCACACAGACAGAACGTAATGAGACCCAGGTTTTCCAAAGACTTCTGCTGAAGTATTGGGATCCAGGCTGAAAGAAAAAGAAGCCTCCTGACTGCGGGAACGTCGTTTTCTTAGTATTGACTTCATGGGGAGGACTTTGTTCCATATTTTTCTCAGGAAGAGAGTCTTACATATTGTCATTATTCCAGGGGATTGGACAATTTTTATAGACTGCTCAAAAATTAGTGTGAAATGTGTACTGTTGTACAATGAAAACAAATGTGCATAGGTTCCAGTTACCCATTAATTTCACCTCAAGGAAACGCACAGCGCTTAAAATTACTTCCAGAATATTCAAATACATTCAAATATGAACAGCCTAAGTGGCATGTGTGTGGAGATTTAAAAGTTATCTGCATGCTGCTAGGTCATCAATCAGTCTGTACCAAAATGCCATGTCTCATGTGTAAATGGGATAGTAGAACCCGATCTGATCACGAGACATTTTAACGGTGTTTAACGTCCGTTTTTAACTACTGAGGCACCACAGGCGGGATCAATGGACAAGAAAACTCAGGAAGCCGAGAGACAATCTCGTGCCAGGAATGAAAAATGTAACTCATCAGAGTTTTGTGAACCCGAAAAATGATCTATTACCTCCTCCATATATAACACTAGCTTAATGAAGCAATTCTCAGACTTTGAACAAGAAGGGCAAATGATACAAATATATCTGCATGAGGTCCCCGAAATACCTGATGCTAAAGTTAAAGAGGGAAGGTTTTTTTTTACCACAAATTAGAAAGTTGATTTATGACACCTTATTTGAGGAAACTCTGACAGATACTGAAAAACAGGTTTGCATTGGTTTTAAAAGTTTCACTAGAAACTTTCTAGGAAATTACAAGTACACAAATTACAAAAATGTCGTAGAAGATATGTTTGAGAAATTTCGAAAGCTGGGTACAATATTGGTGTCAAACTACATTTCATTTGGATTTTTTTCCCTGAAAATCTTGGTTGTGTCAGAGGGGAGCGAGTAAAAGATTTCACCGGGATGTAAAGGAGTTGGAGATAAGTTACCAGGAAAAGTAATGTATACATGAGCAGACTATAAATAGAGATAAAACAAAAAGCGTTCGTTTCAAGATAGCAGATGAAAAATGTGGGTTAATGTTCAAGTATACGTGATTAATTAAGAACAGAGGTAAAATGTTAATTTCTGCTGAAGAATACAGTGCTCAATGCTGTGACTTTATTAACTTCTATTTAATAAGAGGACATAAGTTTGATAGCACCGAGTGCAAGAATATGTGTTTTATCATTTCTTATATTGTGGAAAATTATTACATGAAGGAGGAAAAATGAGTTCATATTTACATTTACCATGGTGGAATTGGGCATATTTACATATTAGAATAGAAATCCCAGGGAAATAGTTGAAATTTGCATACCAGTGTAACGGAAGGAAACCAGGAAAAAGAAAAAGCAAGGAGCCAGTACGACAGCGGTGATGGAGGCCGTATAGCTGCGCCAAAGTAGTAATAACACTCAATTGGAATTTGGAATTTCGGCATACAAATAGTGGTAAAATTTTCTGAAAAGAAGTCCTACGCCGAGCAAAGGATAATTTGAAAAGTATGGAAGCTTTAGTGAAATGTATGAAAAAGAATGCATTTTAATGGAACTTAGGCGGTAACTCTTCAGAAAGTTCCGTATTCAAGTTCCTTGGGGCCGGCCATCCTTACCTTCAGTTTTTTCGTAGATTCCCCTGGTCACTTAGAAGAATGCTGGTATGCATCTTCCCTTTGCCAAATTTTCCGCTGTCACGTTTCTGTCCTGACGTATGGGAAGAAAGTGGACCTTCTGAGATGCCCGAACTCCTTGCGGGATGTTCTGTCTGGAAACATGTTAGGGAACCCATCATCCGCGGACAGGCCATCACCTCATCCCTTCTTCTTGTAGGTCCCTATTGGAGAATAGGCACAGCCTGCCGTTGAGCAAGGCTGAAGCGACGAAGCGTTCTCCTTACGCTATTAACACCAAGTTAGCATAGGGCGATTTTAATCCAATTATTCTTTTTTTTTTAATAGCGTTTTGAATAATTATCTCCTCACTAGAGAGAACTTTAACCTAAGAGAAAATCTCTTCGGAACTTAATCCTTTACTTAACTCAGAGATGTGACTTTTACACTTCGGAAAACATTCGAGGTAACAGTCAAAAATCGAACCACGGCTCCTCGTCTAACGGTACCGATACTGCAATCATAGGGTTTCTTGTCGTTTTATTGGTCTAGTAGTAACCATACTGTCCTGCTAGACCCAAGGTTGCGGGTTCAATCCTGGCCAGGGTCGATGGATTTTTTTTTTCAGGCGTAAAAATCATAAGCATGGCTTCCTTCGGAAAGGAACTAAAGCCGTAGGTACCATGTCGCAGATTTACGGCATGTAAAAGAACCTTAAGCCTGACAGAAGAGGCCTCTGAGCAAAATTTACTGTTTCATACCTTGAATTGAATGAGACGCTGAAGACCTGAGATGTTAAAGAGCGTCCATAAATAAACCAAATCAACAACGCGGTTTCTAAAGTGTACAGGATGGAAAAAAATTAAACAAATTTCGAGAGCTTGCACGGTACACCAAAACCAACATATTTTCCTACGAGGCATTGTTTTTCAAGACGGACTTACAAAACATTTACAATCACTTCATTTTACAAAAGAGGTTCGAAAGAGGATGCATTGACACTGTTTCAGATACGATAACAAACATTGTATTTGTAAAGAATAATGAGCCAGTTGCAGGTTGTGCTTGCGTCGCCTAAGAAATGCTCATGAATAGTGTTTGAGCTTACCATCAACCATATAGTGTAACTGACCCCGAACTTTATCTACCTTTCCGATGTAAACAACTGCAGGTTTCTGCATTACAACCATAAACTCTAACCCTCTCCGTTTGACTTTATGTGTCGTAACTCGTGTCAGGCTTACACCGATATCTTGTTAGCGAAGGAATTGTTCATCTCTACTCATGAAGGACTCGTTCGCATATTATCCGCAACTGACTGACTGCTAACGGAGGGATTTTGCTCCGCTTTGATGAAAGTGCACATTTCTCGCTGTACGCCCTCGTCCCTGCCTTGGTAATCATCTGCCTCAGGCAGACCTTGATACACAGCTGCGAACGTCAAATGACGCGGGGAACGGCGATTCGCGTATCGTTGTTAGGTCACTGCGCGTGTATCGCTCCATGTTAGTTAACAAACATTGCATTGGCTCAAGATGCAAAATAAAATGTATATTTTGAGCAGTACTAAATAAGGAATGCATCTAGCAGCTTTAAAAACACTCACAGGTAAATATGACATTAAGAAAACGTTTGTTTTAATGTCCCGTGCAAGCTCTAAGAATTTGTCAGTGTATTTTTTTTCTCTCTCTCTCTCTACTGTACAGACTTATACGGTAAAATTTTCCAATTGCGACTTAATATAGCATGGTAGCTCAATGGTAAAAGCATGGGTACCGCAAAAGATAATCCGTAAAGTGAATCCCGCCTTTTATTTTTTCGGTAGTGTGTTTAACGCCCGTTTTTACTACTAAGCACCACAGGCAGTGAACACTGAAAATACATGAAATGAAATTATTAATTAGGAAACGATTTTTTTAAGGAAGGAAGGGTGCCAGGCCTAAGTTTAGGGCACCTCCCCGTCATTTGCCATTTATGAGGACTGAGGGAAACCTGGAAAAAACCTCAGTCAGGAACGAAGGTTCTGGCGAGATTCGAACCCCAGACCTCCCGCTCACGAGTCCGCACCTTAAAGACCTCGACCACCCGTGGCGGTATCCCGGTCGGGATCTCTACTTTAATTTATCTGGTTCTGATTTTAATAACCATAGTTAAATTTGCAAGCGTTATGATAAATTTCTCTAAAAGGAATTTCACGATGTTATTAATCCACAGTAAGAAGACTGATATCAAAACCATAAGACAGAGGAAAATAAAAAGATTAAACCTATTAAAGTTTGCACTATAGTGAACTATGGCATTCCTATAAAATGTATCTACCTGTGGAAAATCAATATGATGTAGAAAGTGTTTTATTATAGTATTTATCATCTTATGTACAAGCGCATGTTTCAATATCTACTGCGGACAGAAGAGAAGGAATACTATATTTTCTTATGTTACAAGTCTTACATTTCATCAATTATACCGCAAAATAGAGACTCTTTTCTTCTAGACCATTAAGGATGTAAAGAAAATACATCTAAATATAATTTTCTCTAATGCTTAAGTCTCAAAACTATTAGCATCTTGAACCATACACGCTGCAAAGAAATTAGCATATTCTTAATTTGTATCTTAAAATCATATTGACAGCAATTTTAGTATTACCAACTCATGTTTAAGATTTTAATAGAACCCAAAACATTCATATTTCTTATTTATGGTATTATTCATACATTTGGGAAACTGGTACAACTAAGCTGATAAATCCAAAGGTAATTTATTTCATAATTTAAGCAGTTTCCAAGCACACGAAGCGAAGTTGGAAACAATTGTTACTGCTTGTGCCTGCTTTTAGTAAGTTAACGATTTTGACTAAACCCTCTGGATGCATTTCAAACCTGATACTGGATAAATTATATCGTGTTCAACATAGCTGACCCTTCTTATATTAATATTCTTCCAAAATGTTATTATTTTTTAGAAACGTGGTATGTTAACCTCCTTCTCTCCGTTTCCATTTTCTTTTTATCAGGAATGCCAAATGGCAAATATTTCTCTGTACACAGTATTAGATAAAATTGTTACAGAGTAAAATGTTATTATGTTAAAAAACTGAAATTTTTATTCAAGCTGGGTGATTTATCCGCTGTCAAAGGGCTTGTTGTACCAAGTTAAAATTAACACAAACTAAACTTTTCCTTCTGGCTTTTCTACGTTCTGCATTTTGATATTTTTGTGATTAGCGGTTTGATTTAGAAGCACTGTTTGACCCAGAAATATGATATACTGTATTTAAAAATATACTTCCAAAACAATTACATTGCTAATTAATTTTATTAAATAACAACATATTTGTTTCCTTACGGCAAAAGAAATGTTAATCTCAAAAGTAACTGAGTAGCAGATTAGTGACTTACAATAACACATTAAGCAGACTTTTGCCTGAACTTATAATTGCAAAAACATTTTCCAAGACCGGCTCTTCAAAACCTGTCCACCGGCTCTGGTAGCTGAATGCAGCAATTAAGATACAAGTTACAAGCGATCAATGAGTAAACTTTCCTTATTCGAAAAAAAAAGAAGTCATTATTGATCGCAAACGTGCCACTCATATCTGCTGACAGCAACAGTGGTGTACATAAGGGACTACAGAGTTAAATAAAATATTTCTCCCCTTCTATTTCTGGATTAATTAATGAAATGCTAGCCACAGTTCTAAATGAATAAAATGAGTTGCTATAAATTTATATTATTAGCCTTCTTTGCCAAACCATTCACAGTTTCTAGTATTAGGGTCGTGAAGAATACAAAATATATACTTCTTGTATGTTTTCGCAGTTCAGAGCTGAAAAAAGTTCCAAACAGCAGCTTGGTGGAACATTTATAGATGCGATAAATAGTATAGATAATAAAATTACACTCCTTAAGATAAAATAATATTGAAAAAAATATAAGCTTAACTTTCAAGCAAAATTAATATGTATATGTGCAAGCAGCATGCTTTTAGAAAAAAATGTATAGTATCTAAGTATTACATGTTATGTGACACTAAGGCTAGATAACATTATGTATATTCCGCTCATTCTTTACAGGTTTCTTACTAACTTTGCATTTGGTTTATTTTTATTGATAAAATGTATTTCACTACATAGCTGTAACATTAAGAAAATCAAATTGCTGAAATTTTTTATCTATGCCAACTTTAAATGACTTGCTTAATTTAAGAAAAGAGCATTCAGTCTAAAAAGACATCACATGTTTTAAGGAAATCTTAAACGTTATTTCTATACCCTTCGCGATATATTTGAAGAGAGCTTTACATACCTGAGCTCCGTTCCGAGCGTGATACGTTCCACTTGTCTATCCACCACGAGCGAGGATGGTTAGCAAAAATTGAGCGGGAACCAGCAAATACGAGGAGGTGACATGGCTGATGCCAGCTACCAAGTACTACAGCTAGCACGAAGAATGTGGGATGGGGAACCTAGCGCATGCGCTGTAATCATTTCCACTCTGCGTTGAAAGCGCTGATTTAGAGCTTCATTCCATTGGCTGGATAAAGCATTTGGGATAAACTTGATATCGGCCATCTATTTCTTTAAGGTTGGTGTCGGTAGATATAATTTTATTTTTATTTTTATTAGAAACCTTATCAAAATAGTACCGAAGTTGTGGGTGTTCCGGTACACAACTTCACATGGCATTGACCTCGAGGTGGTGATTATAACACTAGATCATTAAAATGTGGCTCTGTGTGCGTCTGATAAGTTAACAAACGTTTCAATGTCTACATGAATAGGACATGCAGTAATTATGTGCTTCATTCCATTAACACCGAGCAGGGAAGCTCAGACGGTAACGCTGGGGACTCGCATTCGGAATGTCCGGATTCAATTCCCGTTTGGTCTGCCATTCTGACCTTGAGTTTTTTCGTGGTCTCCCCTGGTCACTTATGCAAATGCTGAAATGGATATTTACATTTCACTAATTTAGCTCTTTCCCATTTCATACAATTTCATTTCATTGGTTCTGTTACAGGGTTGAAAGTGCCAGGATGAGGTGGGCTGGTGCGTTGTGATGGTGGCTTGCGCTTTGAAAAGGTTTCTGTCCCAGCGTCTGGAATCAAAGCTAAACTTGAGCTCAACAACACAAGGGGAGGGGACTGCAATGTTGGAGGTTCTATCTACCATTTGGAAGCATTATAGGGATCCCATTTGCGTCTGCCGCTGTCTCCCTCGACTAACCCCTTCCTCCCTGAGGTGCAGCCATTGGAGGCTTAGGGACAAACATGCATGTTCACATTTATCCCGTATTGTTCTCTAGTTACGTATGTAGTATCCATTGTATGTAGCACACAACTTTTCTTAACTATGTTGATTATGGGCGGATTATATAGCCACGATATCGTAATCGTATAGCCTTCCAACTTGAAATATTTATTACTTGTAAGTACGATCAGTTTTGTTTTCACCCGGAGTGTTTTGCTTATGAGCAAGCGCACCGCTCGTTAATCGGTTACCGGCCAGCCGAGTCTCGGTAATTAGAGGGAGAGTAAAACAGTAAAACCAACCAACCATACAACAATAAACATACTAACTTAAGAGACTCGTTACTTACCCAATTATCAAATGAGGTGTTGAAACACCCCGCCTTTATTTTCGACATTTTTTGACATCTCTTTAGGAAATTATTCATCACTCACAATAGTTCATGAGAAATCCGGACTATTTCCTGACGAATATTATCTTTGAGTTCTTGTATGGTGTGCGGGTTCTTCTTGTACACGGCTTTTTTAATTTACCCCAGAGATTTTTAACCGCAGGCTGTTAAATCGGGGGACCAAGAGGGCCAAAAATCCCTACTAATAACTCTGTGTTGAGGAAACACAATGTTCATTGCTCTCATGTAATTATTCGCAATGTGAGCAGTGGCAGAGTCCTGTTGAAAAAATGCATGATCCGATTCCCTATCGATAAATTCCCGGAAAAAAAGTGTTAGTAGGGTATTCACATATGTAACAGAATCAACCGAATGCTTGAAAAAAATCGTGCTATGATTCTTTCATCACTGAGTTATAACACATGATTTTTTTATTTGTTTTATTTACGGACGCTCTTTAACATCTCAGGTCATCAGCGTCCCATTCAATTCAGGGCGTGAAACGGCCGACAAATTTTGCTCAGAGGCCTCTTTTTTTCAGACTTGAGGTTCCTTACCGTATCGTAAATGTACGACACGGGACTGACTGTTTTACTTCCCTGCCGAAGGAAGCCATGCTTAAGATTTTTACGCCCGAAAAAATGCATTGGTCCTAGCCGGGATCGAACCTGCGATCTTGGGTTTAGGAGGCAAGTATGGTAACCACTATACCACCAGGACCGACAATATAACACATATGAACCGTATTTCCAGACACCCTGTGCCGTTGTAAACACACGAGACATAATACACTTTATGTATACTGTCCAATTAAGAAGCAAACAACACAAAACAAGCGGGAACAGCTACGCTACACTGCCTCAGTCAGCAAGATAAACAAACAAGCAAGCAGGCTTGCTTATCCCTCCACGTCACGGTAAACGAGTGGGGGCTCGCTCAGAGGAAAAACCCCGCGGCGCATTGGAAAGCATCACTGATCGCATAGTAGAAAAATAATTGTATGATACGCATTCTTAAATTATTTTACGGCTTCGTCTTGCTTCACTTTATTCTCGTTCAAAAATAATGCCACTTAAGGTGCATTTTTTTATATTAAATATATTATGTCAGCAAAGCTTGTAACTTTGACTATCTTTGACAGATATTGACGAAGTATCCCTGCATGAGTGTAAGAGTAAGCTACGATACACAGTTATAGACAAATAAGGATGATCTAATAAAGCTGGGACTGCACCCCAGGTTGATCCGCTGTCGTGACCGGTATTGTTAAGCACTAGCCGAAAGTTACCATGTTGCAAATAATGCAAAAGAGAACTGCAGGATATACGACAGATTGTTATTATAGGTAAACAGATGCAGGCCCCACATAAGCAAACAAGGGTAATCAATATGGTGGAAGATGGGGATGGTTATTTTAGGCAGCCACAGGCTCAAGAATAAGATTTCCGAAAATTTGAAAGAGAGTACGATGGTAAAATATTAAAATAATGAAAATGAAAAAACCTGCAAGTTTAAGGCTAAGCTTAGCACGTTAACGCAAGCGTACGGTCAACAAATGTGTGTTCCTGGTAATGTTAACATAAACAACTAAAATACACCCACTTTAGCTCCAGAGAGTCAAACCTTCATTACAGCAGATTTCAGGGGACAGTAAAAAAAAAAGATACTACAGTGAGAACAGTTTAAAAGTACCGATATATCGTTCAGCTGGTCGGAGATTAGGGCCCGCGTTACCGCCGGTTTTTTCATGCGTAGACACGCAGTGCAAAAGCGCTTCACAATTTTAAAACTTAGGCACAATATATTAACTAATAGAATTTTGTACTCACCCTCCTAACAGTAGGTGCAGTAAATGCTACCCATGTTTCCTCACATACAATCCACTTCTTCTTAGGAAATCATCACTGACATGCATTAACTCCCAATCACCAATGGATCTATCTTTGTTTTGAATGTTTGTTTAAGTTCCTCCAGTGTGTGACAGAGAGTTAGTTCAATATACTCCATTTTTCGATGTTTCCCCAAGATTAAAAAGCACAAACCGTTAAGATAAGAACGGGGATCATGAACCAGTAATTCTGAGACCAAATATGCGTCATGGATTGCTGAGCAGTCTCCGACCCCCCCCCCCCTTTTCCCGGTCAGTCACGGAATCTGATCTGTAAACTTCTGTACTAACATTAATGTTGTTTTTCATATTGAAACCGGGTTGCCAAATTCGCGCCCAAATGTCTGTCTCTTCCTGCCACACGACTCCCGTACCTGAGGAACACGACACAGTGAATATCTCACGATTACTCAGTACAACTGCCCGATTGTCTAAACCCCCTCGCAACTAACTGGATAAGAGAATAAGATCGTCCCTTGGGGAATCTCAGCGATTGGAGGGGAGTAGATCCGTTTAAACTGCTCCTGCTGTTAAGAGACTAGAGCAGTCAGTCATAAGCATCATAATATCCGAATTCAAGCGTTCTAAATGTTAAATTAGCAAGCATCTCAGAAGCGTTCAAGCATTGGCTGAAATAATCACTTGCCACAGCAACTCCAAATTTGTATATAGAAATATCGAAATTGGAGCTAGCTGCAATGAATAGAAATCTAAATTGAGATCAGTAAATATATGCACCTTTTATAAATATATGCTTTAACCAGCAAATGATTATAACGTAAAACATCGAGCACAGTTTAAAATCAGAATGTATCCATTCGTGGAAGCGCATGATGAAAAAGGCATGCAAACTTTCCTTTAGCGTAATAGGCTTAGTCATTTTAGAGGTAGATGATAATATTATAATCATGCACTCCTGAGTAACTTTAAAATAGTCGATAATTGTTTGTACATACATTCATAGTGTTGTCGATGATATAAATCGTAGATTCACTTATGCTCCAATTCAGTACAGCTTGTTTCTGAATCAACTAAATTTGCTACAGAATTTATTAAACAATTTTTCATCATCATTGACCACGACTTTCCACTTATGTGTTTTGAAGAAGACATAACAAAACTTCACATTGATATAAAATATCGTAAAATAGAGTATTTGTTGTTATATTTCCATTACATCAAATTTAACACCAATATCTCTGATCACAAAGTAAAAAACAAAGAAAAGCATGTTTTTATATTCTTTAAGTACATTTTTAAACAGCTCTGCTAATAATTCTTGCAACACAAGGCGTTAAAACCAGAAACTTCATTTTGAAACATTAGGTGCTATAAACATTTTATAACACTCAAATTTTGCCAAATTAGGTTTAATACCGGATGTAATAATTATTAATCTATTCAAGTGCATACAAACTACATCTTTTATAATGTATTACATTGCGCTTTTAATTTTGCATACCCCGTCGTTGGTTCAAAATCAAAACATAGCGCAAATAGTGATATTAATATGATTCGTAACATATATTTGGACAAGAAACCATGTTGGTATAACTGGAAATATGTCAGGTTGTAAGAAAAACATTATCAACTGATCCCATCATTGTTGTAGTACATCTTCTTTCAGAGAGGGATAAGTACATTTTAACTGCAAAATCGTATAATAAATACAGAATATATATTTTATAATTATAAGAAGAAGGAAAAAAAGAAGAAAAAGAGTGTTATTTTATGATTTTCCCCTGCCAAAATACTTTAAAATCCGCTAAATACCACCACTGCTATACCGGGTGTCAAAAATATATATTACAAGGCTCGGTGGTAAGTAGATGGGTACACGCGATCATATGTTGTTAATAAGTACATATCCAGAAACGCTTTGTTTACGTGCTAGCGTCTGTGAAATGTGGAGGAGTATGTACGCAGTACGCATCACTGATGATTATGGGTTAAGGACGCAAAACAGCGAAGATCATTAGCGCCCAAAACGGATTACAAAATATAGGAAATAAAACAGAATATTTAAATACTGTAAGTAAACAGCATTTTAATCAACTACAGAAGGTGCTCATTATGGTTGCCACCAAATTTGATACATTTTGTGCATCGCCTGGTTTTGTCATGTTAGAAAGATACCCGGCATATCTCGGATGACTCCAGTTGCTATTTGAAGTCGTGATACTACATCTTGTTGTGTTTCCACGGCAGTTTCGTACTCCAGGTTTACAAGTACCCCAGAAAAAGAAATCCAATGGTGTCATGTCAGGTGAGCGGTGGGGCTAGACTATTGCTCCTCCATTTGCAATCCACATGTTGTCAAAGTGTCATTCAAATGGCCATGCACACGTACGATTAAGGTGTGCTGGAGTGCCATCATGCTGGAACCACATCACACGAAGGATATCCAAAGACAACTCTTTCAGCAACTCAGGTGGTTGTGGGATACGGTGTAGGAATGCCGTGCATCATGTAACAACTGAAGCAGTACCACTGGTAAACAGCCCTTAACTAATGAATGTGACTTCTACTGCTTGTCGCGGCGTCTAATGCTTTGTTTACCTAGTCATCCCCCTCCCGTTTGAGAGACCCTAGAGCGTAAACAAAGAGTTTCTAGACATGGGTATATTAACAAAGGACTATTACATGGTACCCATTTGTTTACAACCAGCGCTGTAACATACATTTTTACCCAGTATTGGTAACAAGAGCAATCCATAGTGTATAATTCGCAAACAATCCCCCTACCAAAAGTTTGCAAGATGTGCAAAAATAACCAATTTTTTGGTAACCGTAGGCTCTAATGAGGCGAATTCATTCCAGGCGTGTAATTTATGAGCAAATGAGAAAGTAAACGTAAAACAAATTAAGAATACTTCAATATAATATAATAAATTTAACTACTATATGCACGGGTTAACCACAATTAGATAAACGGATTGCAATAAGTAAATAGAAAGCAAGAATATATTACAGTAGATATTATTTAACCGTCATTAGGAACACAGAATGCAGCTCAAATGGTGTCAAGTTGCCATAAAAGGAAAAACTTAACTGCATACATAATTATATTTTATTTCAGATATGGAACATAATGAAATGCACCCAGGTATATTTGTGGAAAGCTTAATAACGCTCCAAAAGAGGATAAAAGCTAATTCATTCATCCAATAGCATTAATTTCCATTATGTAAGAAAAGTTTAATGGATAGTGTGGTAACTTGAGCAGGCATACACTCCAGATAGACTTTAAGCAGTTGAGATGGTGCAATTTTTATGATTTACCTAAGTCCTACAGCAAATCAGAGTTCTAAAGAAACTCATTCAGATAAGGTTATAACCACAAGACAATGGTAATGATTACGTCCTAGAAAGCAAAATTTAATAGCACTCAATTCTTGCATGTGATAAGGTGCAATTGAAGGTACAAGAACAAACATAAATAAGAACAGGTTCTAGTGAGAGAAATTCAATGATCCAAAATGGCGTAACATGGAGAAATTTGCAAAGATAAACTGAGATGGGCAATAATACGCAAACAGGGACCTCACATTGGCATATACCGTGCCATCATTCCGCTACGCAATTGAAGTTTGTATACATTGTTGACCTTCAATGGACACATGACTTCCGATAAGAATGCAGCTGAAGTTCCGCTGACGCAGGCAATTGAATTTTTTCTCTCGAATTTATCAACTGTTTTAGACGCATTTCCGTGGAATGTGGGTGTTAGACTTTCTACTGTGTATTTGTGTATTGCAGAACATGCCAAAAGTGAGATACACATAAAAGCAATATTTATAATTGTTATGCGCAAAGGAAATCGTACAGGTACTGCAGGAGAGGATTTCGTGCTAAATTTCTAGGAGTAGCATCTGCACCAGGAAAAGTTTTTAAATTTGTGAACAAAGCTCGAGCCGAGACGTTTTTCTTAACATTGACATTGGAGAAATTTGATTAAATAGATTATCAATTAGAAATATCTCCTAGAAAGTATTTAACACTTTTAGCGTGGCAAGTTGGAGTATCTGTCGGCAGTGCGTATAAAGCCACTCAGCAGTTGTATCTTCACTCATATAAAGTTACTGTTGTACCTGAAGTAAAGCACGTGGAGGCTTTAAAACAAAATATAAGGGAAGATGAAATGCTGCGAGTGTCTCAAAATGTTTTTAAATGGATTCAGGCATGTCTCTCAGCGGAGGGCAGGCATGAGCATCTACTATGATGGTGAATACAATAATAATTAACTACTAATAAATAACGAAAGAAACAAAAAATACTCGCTATGATTTCCGACCGTGCTATAAGATTACTCTTGTAAAGTGCAGAGGCCGTTACGTAACGGAATAGAGTGGAAGCTTAAAAAATAATAAAAGTTACATAGTCTATTGAACCACTCTTAAACCACCAATAGATCTTTCAACAGTTTTATTGCTAAATTATTCGGAAAAATTTAGCCTAAAAATCTAAATGCTCAGTAACTCTTTTCAATTTTATCAGAAAGCCGTAAAAATGTACTCATATGCACATATCCAAAAAGTATTTCCATATTGGTCAATGAGAAAATTAAAATGTGCATTTGCATATGAATCCTGGCCCTAATGATGAGCCACATCATCCTCTCCCAGGGTATTTTTTATTGCTGACAAAGCATGGCCAGTCTCTGCGTACGTTGCAGCTATATGGGCGTATTTAAAGGCAGATCGCCTAGATAAAATATGCGATATGGATAGAAATAGACCTGATTATTTGGCTAGATGGAGCTAGCTCAACAGACACCTGAAAAGCTAAAATTATTTACGAAAAAACAGGGCGCTTAGATTTGCAAAATTTTGAGGCTGAAGTGTTAAATTTGAGTTGAGTTCAGTTACTAAAAGAGAACCTTTGGACTCCACGATTTTCTGAAATAATCAACAAAGGAAGACAATCCTTCCAGCTATTTTCGATTAGATCCCCGGCGGCAACTTGCCTTAGTTATTATGAGTTACATTTAATTGTTAGTGCCGCTGAATGGAGCATATATTTTCAAATACGAAATGTACTTACGCTTATTTTAGAAAGTTCTCCTCTCCCATGCATCTATTGCTATTTCTTCGTTCTGTAAGGGATGAATCTTATTGAGGTTCTTTGGACACTCTTAGTATATATTTTTAAGAGTAAGTTAAAATGCTTTCTAGAACAGGCTTGCTCACAGGGGGCAACTTGCACTAAGGATAAATGTGTGGAGAGAGGGCAGAGCAGTTCTGATCACGTAACCCAGCATTACAGTTGAATAATAGATGCTGGTGCGTATATATTTGCGGAAACACTTCCTGGTCATTTATTTGCTGATAAAATTAAAATAACTTAGAACGAAACTATATTTATGAGCACAACAATCAATTTGTATCATTCTTCCACCTTAAGCGCATTTTTCAATGATATAACCGAATTTAATATTCTTCATTGTAATATTTTTTGATTTGTTTATTTACGGACGCTTTTTAACATCACAGGTCATCAGGGTCCCATTCTATTCAGGGCGTGAAACGGCCGACAAATTTTGCTCAGAGGCCTCTTCTTTCAGGCTTGAGGTTCTTTATCGTGCCGTAAATGTACGACACCGGACCCACGGCTTTACTTCCCTTCCGAAGGAAGCCATACATAGATTTTTACGCCCAAAAACATCCATCGATTCTGGCCGGGTTTGAAACCGCGGGTTTAGGAGGCAAGTATGGTTACCACTACACCACCAGGATGGACTTCATTTGTAAAGTATTTAAATAAATTATTGAATGCATTTCATTGAAATAGAATCTCTCCATTTGGATTTTCAAATACCTACGTTCCCATTATATATTGATCTATTCAGTTCCCTCGACACTTCAAATGGAATTAATAGATCTCAGATGTGACCGCTTTCTTGAAGAGAAGCTCAAACTAACTAATGGTAAAGGTAAATTCTTTAATTTTGATTGATAAGATCGTTTTTCAAGTTGAACAGGGATGCAGAAAAAATTAGTAGGTTTGGTATCACACATCTATATGAGCACGTGTTTTCGTTCTAAAACTGTATAACATGAACCAGATTACAGCTAAGTGACAACTATTTATCACCTATAATTCTGCTGCGTTCAAGTAGGTCGATATGTCCAGATATTAAACATCTGTTAGCACAAACACACATGTAATGGAACTACAGAACCTTCACTCGAACGCGTGGCCGGCTTAACGAAGATTTAGCTGCCCTGTCCACTTTCCCGCCTCTCCGCGTGCTGACGCGAGGACTTTGTGCTGTACAGAAGATGGACGTTGTGCGATCACGTATTTCATTGTTATAGTGTGTTGGTGCTATTATAATGCCAAAACTACCGTGTACTTTAGCAGACAGAATCTTCAAGTAATCTTCCTATGTTACAACAAACTAGTGTAGAGAAGTGAGACGGCAATTTATTGTCAGAGTTTCTGCTGTTCCTGTACCTCACACAGAAATGGTTCAAGTATAACGTCGTGCATTTTATTTTATTTTATTTTTATACGGACGAAGCATGGTTTTGTTTACACGGCATGTAGCGAAACACAAAACAAAAATAGATACTGGAGTGCAGAAATCCCCGATCTTGTACAGAAATGCCATTTTATGACCCAAAAATGATGTTCTGTGTATTGTAGAATGCGCTTGACTTTAAGGGGTTACGAATAACTGACTCCGCTGGCAAAAAGCGTGCTTCCCGGTGCCAAGTGAATCCGCGTTAAGCCGGCCACGCGTCCAAACGAGGGCTCTGTATAATATACAAAGGCGTTTAATAAAACATGATCGTATTGTTTATAGGCATAATTTCTCGCGCTTAAATTTAAGTTTACAACATTTTGATAGCTTAACGCGAAGTGCACACGTGGTAGTAGATTTATTGTTGTCACTTTTGGTTTCCGCTTTTTTGAGGTATGCAAGTTGAGACGTGCTCGCCTACAGAAAATTGGAGGTGACACGCGACGAAACATATGCTGTTCTGAAATTCTGCTTTTGACTGAACAATCTTGAGCTTAAACCTTTGAACGCTTGTTCTTCCCTACAACAGAGCTCGAAGATGATTGGAAATTTTTAAAGAAGAGGGGAAATAACCAGTTTCAAAGGAAGGTGGACCCTACGCTCCAGTTTGTGCTCTAAAGGAAGAAAAAATGGAATACCGCTACTGTCATTATGTGCGAGGTCGTCGAATAAATTAAGAACACTTTCAGAAATTCTAATTCTGAACATTTCGCTGGGTGCCACCCACACATTGGTAGATGAAAAGTTGCATATGAGACGTGTTTGTGCACGGCGGGTTCCAAGACTGCTGATTCCCATACAAAAGGAGTTCGCGTGCACGTTTGCATGCAGTTGAAGGTTGCAGGAAGATGCGGAGTTTCTTTCAAAGGTAATCCTGCTGAAGGAACTTGGCAACATCATTTCGATCCTGAGAGCACAGCTTCGTGTGGAAATCCGCAAATATCAAAAATGACTGCTTCTGCTGGGAAAGAATGGTCCTCTCATTTTTTTATATTCAAGGAATGGTTTATTATAATGTCGTTACTACACGCACAACTTTAACTGCGCAACACTACAGAGATATCCTATAAACTGTGCAAGGCTAAATCATACGCAAAAACTATATTTCCGTGTAATTAGCTGGGTGCTGTTCCATGGCTGCACATCGCAAATGTTGCTGCTGAACATCTCACAAAATCAGTGTGAAGTGTATCGCTCACCCTACCAATAGACCAAATATTTAGCCCCTCGTGAATCTTTCCTTTTCCCCAAAATGAAGAAACGGCTACTTGAGATACATTTTCTATCATGAGAAGCAGTGGTGAAGGCTGTGCAAGTGGTTCTGAAGGACTTGTCAAAATGTTTGAAAACCGGCAGAAACGCTGGAACGGGGACTACTTTGAGATAGTTCATCAAAATTATGAGGATGAGTTAAGGGATGTTGTCAAAAACAATATTATCGTTATTTGTTCAGCAGTTCTCCTGAATTTACCAATGTTCCAAAGAAGAATATTTTAATAAAATTATTTTATCAACATTTATATTACATTTTTATTTTGTTAAAAGAACGGAACTACATTTCTTCGATGTATGTAACTTCATTGCATATACGTATTGCAGCAATTATTGTGAAAACAATAGCGTTGTAATCTTCGAAGCGCTTATTTGAATACAGAACTTAGGAGACTTAGGAGACTGCTCTGCCCGTCCTGAGCGAGGCTTCAGAACATCTCCTGATGCTAAAAGAGGTTTCTCTGACACATCAAGACCTATCTTACATTGAAAACCACAGAGGTGGGGGGGGGGGCACCGTTGTTCAGACAAAACGCCTCAGAGCATTCCTATATAAGAAATGGCGTTTTGGTTTAATGTTTAGTTTAAGATTACAATACTTCTCAATCTTCATAACAAGAGTGAATAAAATGCACTATAGTCTTCATCTTCATCATGCGAAACAACACAACACTTTTGGTATTGTGGCGGTATTTATAATGCTTTGTGATGGCTTAGGATCATTTAAGGATTAATTACTTTTGATTGATTGACAGTCCCACGTTATGAGCTATTTGCGATGGGAATTTATTTGGTGTGATTAATGGATTAATTATTTTGGTTAAGGTAAAATAGATTAAGTGTTTATATGCAGGTGATCGAAGTTCATAAATCAATTACTATACCGCCGTCTTATGTTTTGTTCTCGGGTATAAACTCAGTTTACCAGCTGAACGTTTCTGTGATACACCATCACAGGGAAAGGAGATGATAAACAAGCAACAGTAAAGTAGCACTGGGAGTTCTAGTTCCAGTCAGGTCAAGGTAAATTCTTGAAAACTTTTCTACTGCAAAAGCTGATTAACGTTAATTAACCGTGCTATACATCTGCTTTACTATTCACTTACACCGTCTCCAAATAGACTTCAACTCTGCCCTGAATTAACTGCTGACTATCTAACTCGAAGTAGATGCTGTAACTTTAAGTGCCTTAACTTCATAACTTGTGTAACTCCTTGCGTAACTCGCATCTTCGTGCACAACTTGTGATTTCTAGTGTTTTATTATAAACTCTTTCGCAGCCTATGTATCATAGCCACTGCTTTGTCGTAGTCTCATCTCAATCTCCATCTCTCTAAATTCTCTCCTGCAACTGCTTTTATTATTTGCCCTTCCGTCGGTCTTATGCTCTACAAACACATTCAGCATAGCTTTCTAAATGTCACGTGACTTACCCCTCCTATATATATCTTCCTATTGGAGGGACCCTGTTCTATTTTATTATGTTTAATTATCATTGGCTATCTTCTAACATTTTATTCCCGATCTCCCACAGCAGAATCTTAGTCTTAGATAGCAATCCTCTTCACCTGAATAGCTATATATTAAAGGAGAGCCGTATCAGAGATTTTATGATTTTACGATTCTATTTACTTATTGCATGAGCT
This sequence comes from Metallyticus violacea, assembly GCA_030762175.1. Taxonomy (NCBI): domain Eukaryota; kingdom Metazoa; phylum Arthropoda; class Insecta; order Mantodea; family Metallyticidae; genus Metallyticus; species Metallyticus violacea. The sequence goes on along the minus strand of CM060846.1, from coordinate 108,518,092 downwards.
TTCCAGTCACTGTTAACAAAAGAACACTTGTACTCTCAGAATTCTTGGAACCGCTTTTTGTTCCCTATCCGGTCGCTTTCAAAGTCCTATTTGACCTGACCGAAATAAACATTACAAAGGGAAACTCAAAAGAATAACTTTCCTGGCCTTTTTCCGTTTCACATTAGCTATTTGTCATTTTTTCTTATTTTCTCTAAAGAACATGTGAAATCCATATTTATATGATCTTTTGTGACTATATTTCCATATATTATTTCTAAGTGAGCTTGGGATTGATGCTAGACAACAATTATCTCAGTGTTTTTTTTAATAGTGTTTAACGCCCGTTTTTGCTACTGAGGCACCACAGGCGGTGGACACTGATGACTTATGAAATGAATGATATATTACGAAAGGTTTTTTTTAAGGAAGGAAACGTTCCAGGGCTAATTTTAGGGTACCTCCCCGGCATTTGCCATTTATGAAGACAGAGGAAAACCTGGAAAAAACCTCAGTCAGGGAGGACGGTCCTGGCGGGATTCTAACCCCAGATCTCCCGCTCACGAGTCCGCGCCTTAACGACCTCGGCCACCCGTGGCGGTTATCTCAGTGTTAATACAAATAATAATTTAAATATACACAATGATGCTCACCACCCGGTCAGTTTGCCACCCAAAATCGCTTCCATAGTGAAATCCCGGCTAAACAATGGCTGCGGAGCGACTTCTCGATGATCCTTTACTATGACAAAAACTCAGAAGTAAAATTAATCTCTATTACATGTAATTGACTAAACTAAAAGTAAACAAAATTACATAATTCGCGAGCAACTTACATAGGCACCAGCAGGTCCTAGTTTGAAGTACACTCTTAGAAAAAAGGATGAGTCGCTGCTCTGTAAGCACTGCCAAGACCAGTCTCCTCGCAAGCCAGTGAATTTGCAAGAAGAGGGAGACTTGTTCTTCTCCTCATTGGCGAATGCATTGAGGAGTTAACGTAAGATCTGCAACAAAAATAAAAATTATTTTTGGTATTAACACTGAGACTAATAATTTATATTTTTATTGCGGATCTTACGTTAACTCCTCAATGCATTCGCCAATGAGGAGAAGAACAAGTCTCCCTCTTCTTGCAAATTCACTGGCTTGCGAGGAGACTGGTCTTGGCAGTGCTTACAGAGCAGCGACTCATCCTCTTTTCTAAGGGTGTACTTCAAACTAGGACCTGATGGTGCCTGAGTAAGCTGCTCGCGAATTATGTAATTTTGTTTACTTTTAGATTAGTCAATTACATGTAATAGTGATTAATCTTTCTTAGTAAAATCATAGTAAAGGGTCATCTAGAAATCGCTCCGCAGTCATTGTTTAGCCGGGATTTCACTATGGAAGCGAATTTGGGTGGCAAACTGACGGGGTGCCGAGCATCATTGTGTTTATTTAATCACCAAGGGAAGCACACTTCAAATTCCAAACGTTGGCTTGGCGGGTGGATTACCTGCTAAAATGCGGTTTCGAAGGAAGGAATGTCAGAAATGTAGGAGTACAAACTTTCTCCTGTGTGCTGCACTTCAACAAGTACGGAGAAAATTTTCAATGGTCCTTTACTTTATGAGGACGGGGAAAGGGGGTGCATATTACTTCTTTAAAATGTGTGTATGTTTTAGGTGGTCTACTTTAATGGAATCATTGTACATTCTGTTTATATTTTGGCGTGCATTTATAAAGTTCTAAAGTTTAAAAAGGTAATTAATCGTATTCGTTCACGTTGAAGCTACCCTGTAACTATTTTGTCATATTTTTTCTATTTTACGGAGCTACTTTTTAATTGCTTTTTTTTTTTTTCCTTTGCCTGATTTAATATTCTAAAATTGTAACAAAGTATGCACTTGTTAAGCAACATTTTAATGTATGTATAAATGGTTCAGGTTGCAGTATATCTCCACTTTTTCAGTCTTGGCTTCTAAGACGGAGAGGGAGCTCTTTTCCTTAGCTAAGGAGTGAAATTAATCTCAACGTCGGGAGGAGAAAGTAATGTACACATGATCAAAACATTAGATTTCGATTGTAATGCATTCACGTCATGGTCCCATAGTAGTATTTAGTATTTTATTTATTAAATATATAATCCACTGGGAGTAACGCAAAGAGTAGTTATTTAGAATTTGAATTAAATTATAGAAAAACATTTGATATTGCAGATAAAATTAAACTAGCACATTATTATATTCAGTAAAAAGTATGATAAAATCAGTAATAGAATACATGTTATAAGATTTCGCGTATTTAATTATGCGTTTCCTTTTATGCATTTGCTTGTGATAATATATAGTACGTACAAAACGTTTCACAAGGCTTAGACTTCAACATTTATTAGCTTTTTTAGAACTATGATTGTTTACATAACATTGTGTGTTCTGAAAATTAGGTTATTAACTACAATAATAAATTATAGAAATTGCATCCATTATGATACTTCTTAGGCTTTTACGGCAGGTGTTATAATTAAACAGTTTAAATCTTCCGGGCTATTTTGCCGTGGTCCATGGTTTAATATGCTACCATAGCTTTCACAAACTACTGCGGTTGGCTTCAGCAGTGGACGATAGCGACCCTGACTAGAACAATCTAACGATGAACAACACGTCAGTCAGGTTGCTACCGTCCACTGAAGATGCCAACCACAGTAGTTGGTGAAAGCTATGGGAGCATATTAAACCATGGGCCATGGCAAAACAGCCCGGAAGATTTTAACTCTTTTAATTACATTAATTATTTTCTGATGCCCATCATATTGACTGATTTTTACTATCATACATGGACTGTCTGATTTTACGATAACGTCTTGCCTCATTAAGTGCGCCACAGTCTTCATATCGGAAACTGAATAAATTGCCACGAGATCTTGCAACCGTGTCTATGTTCTATGTGTTGAAGTGAATCAATATAGTAGGAAAAATATCTTTAATCAAGAACTAGGCCCTATGGTCTTGGATTTGCTCGTCATAACATACTCCTTTAAATGAAAAGCTATACCTTTGAAATCTACACTGGTGGCCGAGATAGGTAAGGTACTCATTCATGAATGCTCTCTCTCTCTCTCTGAGAGTGTTTTTTTTTTCTAAATTTTTCTGTTCTCATTGCTGACAAATGCCGGAAAGGTACCCTAAACATAGGTCTGGAACTCTTCCAGATCTAATTTCATCCCATGTATAATCATTGTGTGAAACATAGTAAAACACTATTAGAAAAATCTCTCCGTGTGTTTTGTGAACAATACCAGCTGGTTGTTATTTATCCTACTAAGAGATTATAAGGGTTGATATTGTTCAAGGGTGGCGAACGCCGAGCCAAACAAGAGATTTGCAGTCCGTGCTACTTGTTTTCTAAGCGATGGATTGCAATCCAGGGTCTAATAACATAACTGCTATGCTTTGCTGTTGTGCTTTGCGGGCATAGTGTAACTCGAATTTAACTCGGCACGGTCACCACTGCTATAGTATCTCATATATTCGTTTAATAAAAGTTTTAAAAGTACACATTGCTAACATTCACTTAGTTGTTCTCAAAATTATATCTAATCAAATTAAAGAGACTCCTTTGGTACCAAAGCCGTGGGTCTATGAAGCATCTTCACATTATGCGAAAAGAGGAGAAGTTCGATGGAACTTGGCGGATCGTAGACAGGGTCATACGCAGATACTTATCTGAAACAGAAATCCCCACTACTTCTGTTAGTTCATATAACCTTAACAAATAAGCAGTACTTGTACTAGTTTCAACATTCTATATTGCTTTTTTAAATCCGCACATATTTTCTTCAAAGGCTGAAGACCTAACGGGAAAGGGCGGTGGAAACCTTGCATGCATCTCTGCCTTCCACATGAATGACATCTTAGGCCGCCGAACAGATATTGAATTGAAAGGAGAGAATGAAATGCAGGAAAATGGGGAAATCCATAGAGAGAAAGTCCGACTTTTACCTTAGAAAACTTACTCCACTACCAGTGTCCTAGTCAGTCTACCAGCTGAGCTAAAGTACGTATAATATTCTCTGTCACAGCTTTCATCTGGTGAACAAAGAAAGAAAGTAGAAGTGTATGGATACGAACCAATGATCTTTCGAATGCATTCCTCACATAAAGATTACGAAGTAATTACAGGTTTCCCAGAACACCCAAAAGACTTTATGCCTATGGTATTTACTTGTCTGCTGCTTCAATAAGAAGTTATCAGAGTTTATCTGAACATAGGAAATCAGTAATGCTTTATTTACAGCGCATATCCGTAATTATCTTGCTGACATTTCTTCGTACACAATTAGGAGAACATTTTTCAGACGACTGCATTATTTCTTGCCTACTTCCAACCGTATCCGGTAACCAGAGTTGGCAAGGCAATTTAATTTTTATGGTTTTTACGTAAAGTACTTATAATCTGGTAGTAATTTTTATGTGGCGTAGAAAATCAGAAGTTCGGAACAGGAACTCTCTTGTCACTGCTATAGTTAGCGAATTTTGAGTGCAGACTATTCCGTGAGTTTTCAGGCGTTGCCTTGCTGTATTTTTTACAGTTACTTCACAATCATAACACCTGGCGCATTCTAATGCCCAACTTTGATTGGAATAAATTCGAGTTCCTCGTACATGCCTTGAAGAGGTCGACCACCGCGGTTCATGCTAACTACTGCCGGGATAGGCCACTCTCAGAGGAAACGATGTTAACATGAATCCTCTAAACTTACAATTGGAGCCAAGACTACGAGTTGAAACAGTAATACCCTGAGAAAACAGGTGCGGTTATTAAAGAGCTGTTTTATGGGACACAGAGACGACTGTCGGCAAACTTTGAGATGATACAAGGCGTGTCGATTAGCGTTTAAAATTCTCCCTCAGTAATCATGTCGATCTTAATGTTCTATACCGGGATATTCGTTCCTTTGTACATTTTTTTTGAGTAGTGTTTAACGCTCGTTATTACTACTGAGGCACCACAGGCGGTGGACACTGATGATACACGAAATGAAATGATAGATTGGGAAAGGATTTTTTTTAAGTAAGGAAGCGTTCTAGGCCTAAGTTTAGGTACCTCCCCGGCATTTGCCAGTTATGAAGACTGAGGAAAACCTGGAAAAAACCCTAGTCAGGGAGGACGGTCCTGACGGGATTCGAACCGCAGACCTCCCTCTCACGAGTCCAAGCCTTAACGACCTCAGCCACCCGTGGCGGTCCTTTGTAGATGAAACAAAGTCGTCACGCGGAAGCAGAGCAGAGCATTTTGAATTTGTATCGTCTTAGGTGCCGGCGCATACATATGTGCTATCGTTTATGTACAAAAAGAATTGAAGCACATTTGCGCCTCCTTTCGCCATACTGGGGATACTGACTGCTGGGTTCTAAGTTCTGAACTTCTTTGATGACCTCATTCACACCTTATCAAAAAGAAGTTTTTCCCTGTGTGAATGTGACGATTAGGATCAAAATGTTTACCTCCACGGGTGGCCAAGGTCGTTAAGACGCGGACTCGTTATTGGAAGGTCTGAGGTTCGACTCCGGGCAGGACCGTTATCCTTGACTCAGGTTTTCCGCAGGTTTTCCTCAGTCCTCATAAATGGCAAATGCCGAACAGGTACCCTAAACATAGGCCTGGAACGTTTCCTTCCTGAAACTAAAAGTTTTCCCAATTTATCATTTCATCTCATATATCACCAGTGCACACCGCCTGTGATACCTCAGCAGTAAAATCAGGCGTTAAACATCATTCAAAAAAATTAAAGCGTACCATATAACACGCAAGCACCCAAACCGCAAAACCTTATTACTGTGTGGAAAATTGTGCTTTTTATGTCATACACATAACTTTAATTGTCGCAAATATAACCGTTTCTTTTATTTCTTTGTTTTCATGTATTTTACTTTTCTACATATTTTACGCGTTTACGCGTAATTTACGTGTGGCGTAGAAAATACTTTATTATGTATAATATCACAACCCTGCCGATAGCTGTAAGCTAGGCGTCATTGCTATTCTAGGGGGTTTTCACCTGATAGCAAAGGACATTTTACTGCTCTTTAGTACGAAACTTTACATAGGGCATAGGTTCTTTTAACGATCTGCCTAAGGGCGTCCAACGCCATAAATGTTTATGATCGTACAACCGCAGAAATAACAATGATGAGCATATTCAAAATCGTAAACTTTCCCATTCAAAGACCGACATTAAAGCACCCTTGATGGTAAATTGTTAAGGAGATTTTATATGATAACCCTCTATTACATAGCACATAGCGGAAATAATAACTTTTGTGAACAATTCCCTTTCTTTTGAGTTCTCCACGTAAAAGCATAGACGGTAGCTTTAAGAGCCAAATGTACAAAAAGACACCAATATGCAAGCTTTAATAATAAAGCTGGGGTAATACACTGCTTCATTAAGAGCGAAAGTGAACGTGCTCTGAATATTAATGAAGCAGTCAGTAATATCGAAAGCATTGAGTGAACTTGACAAAGAATTTTTTTTATTAAAACGTCGTGGAGTCACTAAAGAACTGTATTTTTGACCTATGAACTTCAGAAGGTATTTACAGAACCATTCTGTATCTTTTCTTTACGCATGCATATACATAGAGTCAACATCTTACTTGCTCTAATGACTTAAATCAGTGTTCTGCAAATTTTGTTCATGCTGGGCACACAAAAATCAACATGGGATTCTTTCTTGCGCAATATTAAAATATAAATATGTATATTATAAGCTACTACATCAATCTATAAGTGTCAAATATGCATGTCTTAACGCAGCTATTTTATTAAGCTGTTTGTACTTGTTAAAAGGATGGCCAGATGTTCTCATTCACCAATACTTCAGAAAAATACGAAGTAAATTATTAATAATTTATACGAGGCTAATAATAAGTACTTGGATTTAAAACTTATATAAAAGTATAATTGCATGCTAAATTATAAATACACAATTTATTAGCCAGGTCCAGAAAAAAAAACAGTGCACAAAGGATTTGCCAGTAAAAGAACTAGGCACCTCAAGAATAGCAACAAATGGTCTCGTACGCTTGTTATGGTGCTGCAGTGGCTAACTCCAAAGCTGCAAATGTGTTTATGAACTGAAAACACAATAATTTACCTTAAACAAATCATTTACTCGGTTATATACATTAATCAATTGAAGTTCCAGTAAAATAATCATGCATAAAATTCACCTTGTGGTTAGGTTGTCTATGATTGCGCCTCAACCAATGACATTGATTTACATTTACAAACGCATGTATATCACAACATAGATATGACGTTGATCCACGTTGATGTTTGTAGCTCTATATTGAAGCATTTGAGACCATTCGTTCCATTCTCAAAATACTTAAATGTCAGGCCCCCTTTGTACTCGTATTGGGTTAAAAATTGAGATATAAAAAGAAATAATGGGATATTTGATCCTGCTTTCTTGCATGTAGACAACTAACTCCTAATGAGGCAAATAATTTCGTCTACGGTCCAACCGTCTCTCTTTTAAAATTTTAATTACATATGGTACTAGATTTAACTTCACATTAATATGTAGTTAAAAATGGCAGAAACATCCTTACGTATACGATATTTAGCCTTCACTGAAAGTTTAAGAGTTATGTTTTCTTTAAATTTAACCAATTTATTTCGAGATTTTGAAGACAGACTTACCTAGGCAGCAATCACACTGAAAGGATCACCAATCCAGTTACATTCTGCACCATAGTTCTGGACAATATTCTGGAAACATACTGTGGCAACTATTTAAAATTTAAACGATTTACCAGCTATCGAATAAGCTCCGTGTCTCATCGGAAAGAGCATAAATTTGGAAACGTTTTCAATGTATTCTAATTACAATTTCAGCAATTCCTCGAAGCAGCAATTTTATCCCCCTTCTAAATATGATTTCATCTTTTGTGAGCATTTTAATGAGAAAATGTCTGAGAATTATGTATGCTAGTTATCTTACCGGGTTTCCTCAGAAAGGAACTTGGCCTACTCCATGGCCTTTTGAAGCTGCAAGTGCTTTCAGCTTCTCTCGACAGTGTTTTACAGCATAATAACCACCTGATCAGGACCCTATTTCTCGCAAACCCATCCCTGACACTCACACTGTCTTCCTATAATAAATTCTTCAGTGAATACCATCATCTGAAAATCGAAAGATTTCTTCTCTCTTTCTACCAATTACGTTTTACAGAAGACGATGCAATGAGTTGGGTCTGTCCAATTACGTCCCGCGACATGTGGTTGCTAGGAGAAATGTCTGTTTTTCTCTCAAGTTTAATTTAACGTAGTTTGACATGTCACCAAATGTACGACAGACAGCAGTAGCATTTTCGCATTTTGTTGTAAGGCTCTTATCTTACCAAACAAGGTGATTTTATTTAGCATCGTGGCTGCTGCGTAAGAAATTTGTTTTGACTAAGAACTTTTGCAAACATATTCGCCCTTAGAGTGGTCAAGATCAAAACAATGTCACTTGACGTGACGGCACTAGCATAACTGTGTGCAGTCGAGTACAACACAGTAGCAATGCACGCAAAAAAAGTAGTTCCATATTAACAATCTAAATATGAGGATGGGTTCAGTAATAAATAGCATTTACTATACAAAAAATCAATACTTGAATTTAATTACTACCGACTTAGTGAAATTGAATTTCGAAGTTGCAAATTGATGTGCTCCAACTCCCAAGATGCAGCTCGCCTGATTCAGCGCTTGTATAAACAAAGCAAGGCGCAAGCAGTTTGCGTTTCTCATTCATGGGCGACGCTAACGAACCACGCGCTGCTGTTTCTACGGAGATATATAAAGCACAAACCATTAATGGAGAGAAAACAATTATTTTAAACTGTTTCCAAAGTTCTCAGAAAAGTATCCGCCACTCGCAATTAGGAGATAGTAAACCTAACCTCAGAATTTACCGGTGTTTTGGCTAAGAGTGTAAATAGTACTCGAAAGGAAGAAAAAACAGTGACGGGGAAAGTAACAACACCCGGGAATAAAGGAAACATGTGAAGTACTTACGCTATGGAAGAGTGTGACAAATTTATGAACTCAGCAATTCGTACATTGTGTACAGTTTCTTTTTCAAAAACGAATCATCTAAAATAGATAAAGTAGTGCAACAAGTAAACGATGACTTAGATTTACCCAATTTCAGAAGTTCAACCTTTTACAAAACATTGTAAACAGAAGCTGAAAGAGTGAGATTGTTTATCTGGATGATATTTTGTTGTGGTGATGTGAAGGCAGTGACTAGCTATAGAGCATACACGTAAGCTCTACTATTTAGATAATACCTTGGTTAATGAGCATTGTTAAAACTGTGCGAATGAGGCAGAATGCATTTCTTTCAGGATTGGGTACTGGCCTAAGAAACCCCTCAGGTAAGAACAAGCGTCTTATATTGCTGCATACAGATAGTAAGGATTGCTTTGCGGAAGGAGATGAATTAACTTTCTAGTCAAAGAAAACTGGCGACTACCATGAAGAGGTTTTCTGGGTTGGTTCGAACAAATTCTGCCAAAGCTTGAACCAAGTATTGTGATGATAATGGACATTGCTCCTTACCACAATGTAAAAGTTGATCGTCTACCGATTAGGCCATGGTTAAAGAATGAATTAATTGCCTGAAAGTCTGCAAACATTTCGAGAGGCAAATATCAACCATATTTACGACAAATACATGTGGATACCTTAGCATAGCAAACTAATATCACAGGTAATTACATTAAATCAAGATGAAATTGTGTGAAGTCAAGTAAAAGACTACGTGCGACAACGTAACATTACGTTTGAAATAAGTAATATTCAAGCCCTAACACAAGCAGCTCTTTTGCACGGGACTACTGACTCCTGGACAAATGCATCGAGCACGTACTGAAAGAAGAGGCTTTGTTCTGCGAATTGAATAACCTGGGCGATTTTCTTGTTGACAGAATTATTATCAACGATGGCATGTTCTAAATTTGTTGATGTAAAGAAATTAGTGATCAATAAATTCCATTCAATTCAATCAACTTTGGTGCACAAAGCAGCAGTGACACCGATGATGACTCAGATTTGAAGGGGATGGAGCTGCTGGCATAGGCGGAATAACAAAAGGTAGTTTATGACAGGTTTATTTTTTTCTCGTTAATTAAACAACGAATTCTTAAATATGTACGTACCTTTTCTTTTCTGTAATCAACACTCTTATTAAACAACGTACATGTTAACTTAACTTGCACATGTGCTATTTACGAGAAAAAACGTCATGCTCTCTCGTCATTAAGTAGTATATACTTGCACGTGTTTCCGACAACTGAGCAGTATTCCTAGCGCGAGTTGCGGAAGGATACATTACGTTTGTTGACGTTAGGAGCGCTCCAAGAGTTTTTTTTAATCGTGTTTAACGCCCGTTTTTACTATTGAGGCACCACAGGCGGTGGACACTGATGATGCCTGAGATGAAATGATATATTTGGAAAGGAATTTTTAATAAAGGAAACGCTCAACGACTAAGTTTAGGGTACCTGCCCGGCATTTGCCATTTATGAGGACTGAGGAAAACCTGGGAAAAACCTCAGTCAGGAAAGACTGTTCTGGCGAGGTTCGAACCCCAGATCTCCCGCTCACGAGTCCGCGCCTTGATGACCTCGGCCGCCCGTGGCATTACTGTAAGAGTGAATAGATATTTGACCCGTGCATTTGCACATAAAATTACTTTTAATTTTCCTTTTTGTCTATGAGATGACGAAATTAATATATATTTTTATCTGTCAGAGGAGAAACTCTCACTATATTGATAGCACAGATAATTAGATTTGTATTTGTCATTAGTAGCTCAGCACATTCATCACTTTCCTTTACATGAATCTTTTTATAAGAAATAGGACGCTCATTTTGAATTCTGATTCACGTAAAACCGCACCCCTCTCGTAAATAAAAGTGAGCATTATGGCACTTGCGTCAATTTATCTGTCAACTTAATAAGGCTTCTAAGCATCGGTTCTTAAATATCCACGACCACAGCAGGTTTAATAACGAACGGGGCTGGATATTCCCCCTCTCTTTCTCTCTCTTTCTCTCTCTCTCTCTCTCTCTCTCTCATACCCAACTGATCCTGTTGTAAGCTACTTTTTCACAAAATCTTGTATTGCTGAAACATTAACACAAGAAAATTTGGTGCAAAGTTTTCCCGCGTTTTCTTAATGGAATCGGTACGCACCTATTGCATTGCTATTGCATTTTTTGTTTTAGTGAGTACATTTCGTATGGGAGGTCAATGAAGACTCCCTCATGGCACTAACCGCTTCTTCTTACCTACAGACATGGAAACAGCCTAAGGTTTACGATAGCACAAGTCCCTTCTTTTCTCCTATAGCCGGCCGGTATTCTTTCAATATCCGGCTTGCCGTGGTCTTAGCAGGAGGTCGGATCGCCATGACTGGGCTAATGTTTCGCGAACCATCCAGGCGGACAACAGCTGTTCTCACTTCTGCTTTTTTGAACTTCGAAGCACAGTTACTATTCATTGTCACTGGCCTGATCTTCCGAACAGTATACCAGTTTGCAGTATTGTATTCCCTTTTAACCGGGTTATTAGCAAACACCCCCGACAAACCATTGTAATAATAAAGAAGGTAGCAAACAGAAAATACAATACCACTGGAGAACACGGGTATGAACAAGCGTGTGTTTTTGGATGTTAAGCATTTTAATATCTATCATTAATTTATTCATTCAAATGTCTAAATATTGCGGCACGCCTCATTAAGCAATGGTGTGGATCAGAGTGCCACAGTCGGTCGGTTGAGCAAGATTGATGTATAGTTTGCTGCTAAGGCTATAGGTTTGGTTTACCTTCAGCCTACAAACCTCTGCATTCTGCGGTCAACAAAACTCTACCAGTTGGACCCTGGCCATTTTTGGTGTAACACCAATAAAGTCGCAAGCTGCGATGAATTTGCACAATATATCTTTGATATAATATTTAAAATAAAAAAAGTGTAATTGTTTATGATATTTAGTTCATATGTTTAATTCTCCATCAGTTGACTGGACATAATTTTCAAACGTACTGCTTGTAATCATGTTAGAATTCACTTATTAAATAAATAAATCAGGTAGTGTTTAACATTTAACAAATGAGCGAATGTGAATTCTTATATACAGTAAATTTCACGCATAAATGTTTTATAATAAAACTACCATAATTTGTCATATAAATTAATATTAACATAATACGAATAAATTAAACTAAAAATAAAACTAATTTAATAAAAGACAGTGTTAAACTCACAAAATCTTGTTTTTATCGATGCACACATCCATGTGGTTTAAATTGCAAGAGTGATAATTATGTATGATATTTACTTTTACTTAAATTTGTAAAGTGTTTGATAAAACTCAAAAATAGATTTAACCCGCAGGTAGATCCAGAATTTTAGCTCTTAACACCTTGCTCTTTTCTACGAATGGATTTATTCCTTGTTTGCTATATAATACTGTCAATGTTTACCCAACTGTTCAACTTGCGTTTCTCTAGAGCGTCTAGTGATGAAATATGCTAGACTGACAACTTTGAATGAAAAGACTAGCAGAAAGCAATGCCCGACATGATAAAAAGCATTAGAAAAAGAATAAAACGACGAATGAATAAGATAAAGGAATGGATTGATGGTAAATTGTCTGCAGAAGGCTCCAAAAGATTGTAAGGTTAGAGCAGTGATATTCACTCTTTGAACACAGCGACTCTATTTTTTTTTTTTTTTTTTGTCTTGAAAATATACACCCAGTTTATTTTTCACTTTGACAGCACGAAAATATGTCAGTTTGAAAAGGTAAAAAACCTTCATTGTTATCACATTCATTAATTGTAGACTTACATGTAAAACATATTTGGTTTCAAAAGGGATAAGTATAATAAAAAAACATATTTGCCTACTTTGCAAGATAAACCAAAGCAAAAAAAAAAAAAGAACATAATTACTCATATTTGAATTGAATTGGATTATTAATATTGAATAATTTTCGGTACTTAAGCCTTGCTCAGCGGCTGGCCGTTTATACTCACGTCCTCAGTGAGAGCACCTCCGGGAACAAGAGTGAGGGGAGAAAGGCATCGGGCGATGAAGTACATACGAATGTAGAGGGGTTTACAAATAGAAAATCTCGGCGGCATGGAAGCTCCACTCCAAGGAGTTTCAGCCCCTTAGAAGGGCCGCTTCCAAACCAGATGCCGCAGCAGAAACCCTTCCAAAGGGCAAGCTACCGTCACAGCGCACCAGCCCAGCTCACCTGTCTCTTTCGATCCTGTAACAGTACCAACAGAAATGACCAGGGGAAACCACGAAAACCCCAAAATAATTTGAACCCAGTTCCTCCGGAATGCAAGTCCAAGGCATTATCATTTTCCTACACCGCCAAGCATTTACCTCAAAGAAAATTTCAATAAACTTCTGCAGATTTTTAATGAGGTAATAACAATGAAAACTCTGTCTTAATGCCGATTATTTGTCAAGCAATGAAAAGAAATGCGTATCTTTGATAGAAGTCTCTTATTGCATACTGAAGTGAGGTGACTTTATCGCAGAAAGGTTTTAAATAGATTCAACTGAGATCGGAAAAGTGTTAAATAACAGGAAGTTTATTCTAAAGAACATGGATAGTATGCATAATAAAAAATCTTATGTCGGGGCACAAAAGTCTACTCAGCAATACGCCATATGGAAATCGAATTGAATGAGCAATATGTATTAGTGGAATAGATCATAAAAAATCATAAATCATAAATCTAATCTAAAACGTATAGTAGAATGAACGTGTCTATAGTTGTTTAAAACGTATAAATGGATAGAAAGATTTAAAATCGGAAGACTAAAGATTCGAGATTAATACCCAGGCTGGAGACCTGTTTGTGTTGTAATTAAAACAGTGAAACAGCAGATCGAATAGTGAATCCTTGTCTTCGAGGAATAGGGCCACACTCTCACCAATAATCCATATAAATGACATACTGGTGAACAAGATAAAGACTGCAATATGATCAAACCGCCGGAGATTTGTCCCGAAAGGAATATTGCAGCTTCACCACAACGCCCGTCCTCATAGGGCAGTGTATGCAGTGGATATACTAAATTATTTGAAAGTCGAGGTGTTGAAACATCTACCATACAACCCGGACTTGTCGTTATCGAACCTTTGCTAGTTTCGGTCTTTCAAAGAATATTTGCTTTCCAAATTATAACGAAGCTAACGGAACAGTATACAGTTAGTCCGGCCAAATTAATATCCCCCGCCTTGAGGGCATCCACAAAATTGTATATTGATGGACCAAATGTGTTACGAATTGCATAACTGTACTGAAGAATAAAGCACAAACACTTTCTGCATATATTCTTGTAAAAAGTTACTATAAATATATTGTTTTTTTGGTGATTTTCTTCAATACTTTTACTCATTACAACCCTCAATTCGTTGGATTGTTCATCCCAAAAAATAACTATGTCATCTCGTGCATTTGGTTATTATTTTACTCACCTGACTTAATCAATCATTAACATTCAAGGACGTGACAGAATCATAATTTGGCTCAAAACCAATTACTGATTTTCATAGAAAACTGAACGTTTGGGTATCAAGAACTAAAAAGAGTAATTTTAAAACCTGTCAACCATTTAACAGTATAATGATTTAATTTCCTTATTAAAAATATCTTTAGTGGTATTTAATCATTCTCAAAGTGGATATTCCAATGTTTAAAACTTCTTCGTAGTCAGTTCAGTTACAATTCTCACAAAGGAAATTTAGATTTGAGATTTAGTACCTAATACGTTTTGTGAAAAAGGCGTAGAAAAAGCCGAGTTGAGTTCAAACTTTCATGATCAGTTGATTCAGTTACCTGCTATCAAATTTGTACAATTTTATTTCAGCATTGAAGAAATGTGCTACAACTTGCCACACTGTTCTAGATTATTATCAGCAGCTTTATGAGTACTGATCACCTTTGACATTTTCTATCTGTATCAGATTTCCTGGAATGATAATTGTGAAAACCAAACAATGAAAAGAACTGTTTCTTGAAAGTGACATTCCTCATATAATAAAAACTGAACTGGACATGTTTATGCAAAACAATGTCAAACTTTGCATTGGCATTTGTGGCTTGTGTGTAGCTTCAACTGTCCTTGTAGTTAATTGTACATCATATTTATGTGGTGCATCAAGAGGATATACACGTAAATGTCCTAAATCTGCAGTGCTTTTAAAAACAGGAATACATTTTTGTTTCAGGTCTGGCTAGTTCGTTTTGTACTGCAGGAGTTGAAATTTCCACCTAAATGTTCATTTACGGCCAAAGTTTGGCGTGCTTTACGCTGTTAAAGTGTACACGAAAATGGAATCAGTTCAGAAAGAAGTGTATTCTGGTACACCGAGTTTATGTTCATTTTTAAGTTGCGAAGGGAGTTCGTCATGTTTGTAACAAACCATTACCAGATGCTACAAAGATAAAACATGAAATTGACAGTTTCTCTCGTAGAAAGCATTTTGAAAAGGCGTGGAGGAGAGCTGTGTATATTCGATGAACAAGTTGAAACAGTTCCTCCGCTCCACTGCTGAAATACAATTATAATATATACTTAGTAGGCCCAATTATAATAGTTTATGTACTGCAATAGGTTATGTCCACATCATGCATAATGCAATGTTAACTGTGACGTCTGAATTGTGTTAGATGGACAAAAGAAAAAGCTCCTTGGTGTTTTGTTACGGTAGCTAGGAAAGGCAGGGCTACAAAACCCGAGTGTTAGGTGATAGACTACTTGTTAAAAAGCAGCTATTGCAGGGTAAACAAACTGAATGATTTTTAAACTGTTTGGGTGTTTGATCCCCCGACTGGCTGTCGAACTGTTAAGTCTTTTAAATATAGCCAATACCAGCCAATGCCGACAAAATATTTTAAAACTTTCAAAAATACGGAATAGGAGCTGTCGTAGGTGAATTTTAACCAGTCAATGGAGAATGTACGTTTGAACTTTTATAGATAGACGCGAAGATTAGCGTGCCTGTGTAAACCCGTGACAGTCATTAAAACCAACGATTGCTCGATTTAAATTTAATATATAAGGGAGATTTTGGTCGACTGAAGCATTTAGTTTTAAGTTTTATACGCGGCGAGACACAGGTAGTCCTAAGTTCTACACGCCACCAGTTGCATTTACTCATTCTTCAGTTCACTAGAGCCAGTTTTTCAGTTCGACTCAGCTGAGCAGTTCGCATAAGTTGTAAAATCGACACGCGGTAGAAGCCTTTCTCAATAAGTAGTTATATGTTCGACGTTGCTCAGGCATGCAGTTTAGTTCTGTTCACATCTAATCATAGCTCAGGAGCAGTTATTAAGTTCAAGTTGCTGAGGTACTCAGTGTGAAGATCTACACGCGGCAAGATACATTCAGTTTTCATTCTTCAGTCCACTCGAGTCAGTTACGCTAGTTCGACACGCGGCAAAATACGCGCAGTTGGTAGAAGCAGTTTGCAGTACACATTATTAGCTCGATTTTTAGATTCACGCGCCGCGGCACTCATCTGTAAGTTTCACACGCGTCAACTAAGTTTATATTTAACGTAGCCAAGTCTATCAGACGCAAAACACCAGAGGACGCGAAAGATTTTGGACATAATAAAATACTAACATATATTATGTCGCATCACATGCTATTTAACACCTCTCCCGATCATGCTGAGTCCCATTGAACAAAGTAGCAGATTTCATCCTGAGAAACTGTTGCCATTGAAGCGTAGACAACAACGCCGGAGCGATCAATAGTCAACCTGTCAAAATTGGCATCACAACGTGAAACCACTCGACGTCAACAACACATAACTTCAATTTTTGGCGCCTAACGTGGCTGTCATACCAAACAGCTTCAAAATACAGAAGGTCAACTGGGTGTTCTAAACAAGTTCCAGGGAGTTAATGCTCAAAACTGTTCCTACGGTTTCGCCCGTGTGCATACAAGTTGCAGATTCTGCACCAGATGAAACTACGGTCTTGTGTGAATTAACGTGAACAAGCAGGTAAATTTAGTTTTACAACTTGCTTAGTGCTAATAACTGTTTACCTCCAATTTTACACCGCACTAATGATACTCATTGTTGAGAATTAATTGTAGTTAATGCTTTTATTGGTAGTACTAGGATTTAAGCAATGTGCATGTGATTTCAGTTGTTTTAACATTTTATTTATAAAGCATATTTTTTATTCATAATGTATATAAGAAGAGAAGTAAGGTCTTAACCCTACATGAATTTAGTAGCATGACTCAGAGACAGATAGCAGCTGAATTTAATGTAAGTTTGGGTGCTGTTAATAATATAATTAGAACGAAAAATGAAATTAAGTCAATTCCACTTCAAAGGAAGCGACGATGGGACCGAAAATAAAGTCCAGGAATGATGATGGCTATGTAATCAGAACCAACGAAATTAATCCTAAAAAGAATAGGTCCGTTTTACAAAAAATATTTGTAGGCTTCAGGAGTAAAATTTGATGCTTAAACGGTGCGTAGGTGAATTCTAGAAGCTGGAAGGAAAGTTCGGAGACCGGTCAGAAAACAGCTATTGACGTGTACTGTGAAGAAAAAGACATTGGCATGGGCTAGAAAATATCAGAACTGGACACAAGAAAAGTAGAGAAGGGTCGTAATGTCTGATTTTTTAAGAGTAGTATTTAACATAGTACTGAGGCTTCACAGATGGTGTACACTCATGATACATGAAGTGTAATGATAAACTAGGAAAGTTTTTTTTTTAAAAGAAGGAAGGGTTCCCCGCCTAAGTTCAGGATACCTCCCCGATATTTGCCATTTATGAGGACTGAGGAAAACCTGGTAAAAACCCTCGCTCAGGCAGGACGGTTCTGTGAGAATCGAACCTCAGATTCCCGTTCACGAGTCCGCGTCTTAACGATCTCGACTCTATTTTGTGATGAAAACCACTCTGAAGTGCAGGGGTTGAAGTCTCGCGTGTAAGCGGAAGTGATGGAAAGGAAATCTCGCTGAAGCACATAAAACAGACGGTAAAGTTTGCACAAAAGAAGATGTTTTGGGGCAGTTTTAAATTCACAGGCGCTAAATATTTTATTGACGGAATGATAAATATTGACAAGTACATCCCTATTTTAAAGAAAAGGGCCGCCCCGGAACTGAAGAGATTAGCAGAAGAGATGAACATTGAAAAGGCGATTTTCCAGCCACATCTTGCCCCATGTCAATAATGGAAGAATGTTAAAGCTCTCATGGTGAAAAACGGTTTTCAGTGTTTGGACTGACTTGAAAACTCACCAATCTCAATTTTATAGAGATTGTCTATAAAGGACGAGAAAAATGGACTGCACCAACAAAGAAAAAAATTTATGCTGTGTTAAAAGTGTGATTTCATTAAGCAGAAATAAGTGAAATATATAAGAAACTCATTTACTCTATGCCCAAACGAGTGAAAATGGTAATTAAGGCTAAGGGTGGACACATTAAATACAAAAAAACATTGTCTACTAAAAAGTAATACTGAAATTTTGTGAAACAATTTAAAAAAGCAGAATAATATCTTTGTTCACATTAGTTTCCATAAAGGTGTAGATGACAAGTCATTATGACATACTTTAGCTTGTGACATGCCTAACCAAATCGATGCAGATCCAATGAGACCGCATTTCGTGTCTCGAGAAAAGTCAATAAACCTTATGTTAGAGTGTTAGAGCCCCGAAAACTCAGTTTGAAACATGCGTTACAGCCCGAATTTGAATGTTTTGTGTGCTTTAATATGCAACATGACCGGACCGTTTATTTCTTCTTCATCACAGGAGCGATGTACCTGAACTTTCTGGAGCTGTACGCCTTTTCCCAGGGCAAACATCTGGTGTAAGATGGCGTTTCATTCCAGCTGTCGCTATTTTTACAGAGAATTCTGCATTAACCGTTTCCACGACATTGGATAGAACGAGGTGGATCCATGAAATGGACTCTACGTCCCCAGACACACGCCTTTGGATTTCTTTGTGAACAATAAATATACTCCAATAAAGTACGGGGTCTTTTAGACTTCAGTGTTCGAATTTGAAAGATTTTAGTACTATCACTTCGGACAAGTTAGAGCACACCTGAACAAAAATTATTACAGAATGCATCATTTGTGTCACCACAGGGGCTTACATAGAAGTTTATTACGTTTTACTTATAAACTGAAGAACTCACAGGACTTTCTTTTGTGAATAAACATAACTAATTCTCATTACATTAGTATTGGAAACAAATAAAGATAGGACATTTCAGTGCAGATACCATATATAATTAATTTAATAACAATTCAGTTCAATGCTCAGTACATATAACGTTTTAAAAGCAATATGTTGATGTTCCTAATATGCAGTTAAAGATCCCTTGTCAATAAATAAATAAATAATAATAATAATAAGCAAACATCATCACCCCGACGCATTGTCCTATCTCATAATGGATACCAACCCACAGAATGAGTAACGCTGGATTAGAGTACCAGATAATCAAAAAAATAACTCTTTCCCGAAGAAGAAATTTGTAACTTGGAACTTAGCGCTAGGCTAGATTTATAATATTTCACTAAGAAGATATGAAAACCAAACTAAAAACTATACCATTGTGCTACCTTTTAAATTAATGATTTTGCAGTTTCATTTAGCTGTATATAGGAATACACAGAAGCAACAAATGTAATTCTCTTATATCATTTTGTGGAATAATTAAATTCTACATTAAGTATACATGGGAATATTTACCAACATTTGTCTCACAAGAGAGCATTAAACTATTATTATCCATATTATTTGAAGATATTTTCCATTTATATGAAATGTTCTGTACTTCTGTGGACAGCTACATTCCAATTTAGGAATATGTGATGAATGTCTAATCTATTTTCGTAGTCTAAGTGCATAGCGATTTTCCAAACGCACTGTATAATGTTTTCATATAATCTGCACGCGCCAAAAAAAAAAAAAAAAAAGACACACTACGCTCTCTCTCAGCCTTTGGACGTGCTTTAAGCACTTAGTTTCTTTTAAGAATAGTTTTACAGGGATCATGTAACAAAAGTAGTAAGCATATGACACGAGGGGTATAATCTCGAACAACGAGCTGTGTTCACAAGGATTAGTCTCGTGCTTGCCGCGTAGCAAAATAAAGTCTTGCTTTTTGGAACTTAATGATTTTTTTTTTTTTTGAGTTGTAGTTAGTTTAATCTGTGGAAATGCAGTGGTGATTGAAAAATATTAAATCTTAGTAAGTTTGGCGATAGACAAACCATTTTCAATGCAACATTCAATAGATTAGAAATGTAAATATTTGCACGTAAATTTAGTTCAAAGATGGGCTAGAAATTGGGAACATAGTCATCTATTCTAACCTCTCTTGTAATCGACAGTAGAATTGTCGGCATGTGAAAGTCGGTGTTGTATAAAAATGGATTTTATTAGACTGGGTAATTGTTCAGAATCGTTCGCTATTGCATAAAATGTAGTTATGGTTATAAATTCATTCACCTTCTGCATTTTTAATTCAGAAATAAATAAACAAGAAGAATAATCTCCAGTTATCAAGAGTCCTTTTGCTACTGTGATACATCGCAAAGCTATTCACTTGTTTGTATGTGTTATACTGTTTACTTTGTATACTTCTTAAAATAATCTTGCTCTTGCTTAGCTGCTCCTTATTATACTCCTGCCTGCCGTGACGTAAAACGCAGTTTGAAAGGACCAGGTTTATAACAAAATATAACGTTAACTATTTCAATAAATAGTTATAACAGTGGAATGTGCCAGATGCAGGCCTGGTATCTTTTATTAGTGAGTGTTTTCACAAGTAACATAACAAGAGGTTCTCGCTAAGTTAGTGAATTTATCTGGAAAGGTCTGACCCTGGAGTGATATTTCAAGAATAAAATAAGAATTTAAATATAATTCCCCTAAAATTGACTTTCAATATTCTAATAATTGCATATTTGTATTATGAATACTTAAACTTTTCAAACCATGTTGCAACAGAGGAATGTCGATTGTCAGTAATGCCAATAGATAAGAGCCCCAAGTACATTATTTCATGAATAGAATAAGAATAAAATTCATCTATTTGAAATTCGTGCACAGTATGATAACAATTGTATAAAATGTATACATGTCTACCTATTCAGAAACCGTGAGAGTGAAATGGGCAAAAGTTCATTGTAACAATCGCTATCGTTCTATTTTACCATTCTGAAGAACATGTTTATTAAAATTTATGGTTACTTAGGCAGTTACATAATTTATAAAATGATTTCAGATTGTTTGGCTGAATATGCAAAAACAACTGTCGATAGTTTTGTTATTATTAATACCTTCACACCACCTGCTAGCAAAAGTGGTCAGTGATGCGTGCTGAGGAATTATAGTGGGATATAGAAGACAAATGCACTTCGCACGGTAAAGGGATTCGGTAAAATTTTACAATATCATTGCGATGTTGGGCTGTGATTGGTTAAGATTCAAAATTTTGTTTCATTTCATTGGTTGATTTTATGACGACGTCACATAGTGAAACAGTCAAGTTAAAACTTGTAAATATAATAAAAAAATTAATTAAATATAGCATTGAAACATCATTAAAAGCATCCATAAACGCAACAAATGCCGCTCTAATTTTTAAAATATACTTTTTTCTTCTCTTAAAAACTCCCGCTTTTTGAAGTTACAAGATTTGCTAATAATGCGATTGATGACTTTCTACCGTTTGGCAGCTCAGCTTTAATAAATTGCTCCGTAAAATAAACGTGCCTTTTCTACTTTTAACAAGCTCCCCCTGAACAAACTTCCGTAAGCGAGAACTTTATTTGGTGGGAGTTGTAGACGGAACAAAACAGCTGTGCTTACGCTGTCAATGGCTATAAATAGAACGATTCGTCAGCCCATCTCTGTTTAAAATACGTTCAATGAAAAAATATAAAACAGCTGATTCTATACGACATATAAGTTGTTAAAGGAAAAAGGACTTACATACACTCCTGCCGAGTTAACAGCTTGGTAACATATCAAATTTATTTATTTATCCATTTATTCTAACAGAGCTAAGGCTATTAAAGGTTCTCTTCCGCTCTACCAACCTAATTCTAATAATAACACAAAGTTTCAGTGTAGTTATAGCATTAACAGAAACAACGATGAAAGTCGTACACATTTAATCCTATGTAAAACATGAAAGGGATATATAAATGTGTGGTAATACCTAAACATAAGTAATGATAATTAATAACGAAAAATATTAAGCAATAATAAGAATAAAAATACCAACCATTTTAGATCAATCCTTAACAATGACAATTCATGCACATGTAAACCCATGTAAATCATGAAAATGGGGAAAAAAATCCACCAGTAAAATATAAACATGAAAAGTAATAGCATACTACGAAATAGACAGGAAAATTTATAATATTATTATTAATAATAATAATAATAATAATAATAATAATAATAATAATAATAATAATAATAATAATAATAATAATAATAGAATTATAAATTCTACAGTTGGATAAAACACATAAATATCTATATTTTCTAATAACATTTCTTATGAAATGTTCCTAAAGTATTGCAGTCTGACGTCCTGGGATAATGCATTCCAGAGATGGATAGTGGTTATGTTGAAAGACGATCGGCAAAGTGATATTCGGTGCAATGGTAATAATAATATGAGCTGGATTTCAGAGAGCATGTTAAGGTTATGCGAGTAAAACATATTTTAAAAGCGAGTAGATAAGATGGAGAAGATGTATGGATAATTTCGTTAAGTAGTGTCAGGCATTGAGTATTTCTTCGGTCTTTCTAGCAGAACCAAGACAACGTATCGAGGAAGGGTATTATATGCCCGAACAAATGCACATCGCAGATGTAACGTACACACATATAAGCACGCTGCACTTTTTTGTGTTAGGTTAACACAAAGAGTGTTAACAGAAAATCGCGGTAGTCGAAGTGACCCATTATCAAAGATTGCAACAAGATTCCTTTGTAAGGTTCTGGGTAGGGTCATATTTAATCTTTTAAAGGTGTAAATTAGAGAATTTATTTTCCTGCACGTTTCAGCAACATGGTTTTCCCTACAGAGCTTGTTGTCCATAATAGCACCAATGTTTTTCCCAAAATCAATGAAGCAAATTACAATGTGATTGACTTTAATGGGAGGAATATTGTATATAGTATATAGTACTTAGCAGTTGCTGATGTCCAACTACCATTGTCTACGATTTTAAGGAATTAAGGCCAAGACCCAGAGTGCGCGTCCATGAATGAACTGAGTCGAGATCCTGGTTGGTGTTCACTACTGCGTAATGAATATCATTAGATCGAGGGTTATGTAAAGCTACAATCATCAGCGTGGAGGTGATATTTTCTATGACATCACGAGATGTCATAGATGTACAGTGAAAAGGGATGCAGAATGCTACTCTGGGAATTCCTGCCTTCAGAACTGTAATGAAGAGGAGGGATTTCCGGATAAAATACACTGCTGCCGTTCGTAAAGATAGGAGTTGAACCACAGGACGACACTATCAGACACATTTAAACCTTTAAGTCTGGTAAGAGATGAGCCTGTGTCTACGGTATCAAAAGCGTTAGTCATGTCAAGCAATACAAGCAGTGGCAGTCTTCTTTAATGCAGGCTCTATGTATATCTTTACAATGTTAAGTAGTGCTGAGCGTGTGTTGTGACCTGCTCTAAACACAGTTGGTAATTTATTCTTTAGGAATATTCTGCCAAAATTCTAATTTACTTTGTACAGAAATTACTTTCTGTAAAATAATTAATTTTTTTATATTAAGTACTTTACTTAGTAATGCTAAAACTTTAACATATATACTGCCATGAAATCGTTTTTTGGAATTGCTTTTACTTTATATAATTATTTGAATGCGAAAGTTCAATATTTCCAATTTAATTCATTTCTACTTTTAGTTCAAAAGGTGAAAATGATCCAGTAAAATTCTTGCAGCATTAATATAAATGAAAGTTTCTAAAATAAAAGCTTTAAATCAATTCCTAAATTAATTAACTTTTTGGTGCTTTATATGTATTTAATTTAAAACAATGTGTTAATTTACATAAAAGTAGTATTTGTACATTAAGATTTATCACTACAGTACAACACTTACCTTGATTTAATAATTTTCATTGCTATTTACGGTTAATTAGAGGAGAATTTTCTAAATCTAGCAATTTTCAAATAAAGTTCTTCTGAAATATATCACAAGTTGCTTTGACAGTTAATAGAACGTGAGCAAATTTCTAGATCGATATTTTCAACAGATATTTTAAATAATAAAAGCATTTGCTTTCAATGTGTGAATTTGTTTCATGTTCCACACGATAAGAATATGTATAATTTTGAACAACTAAAAATAGTAACATATTAATTTGTAATTGAGAAATACTGAATTTTTCATACGCCCTGATAGTCTCAGGAAAAAATTACCGAATTCTTTAAAACCATATTTTCACTTGTTTCATAATTGATAAAATTAATTATCGTAATATATTGATTAATATAAAAGTATTAAAAATGTAGTTACAATTTTTTGTAATCATTGTTCTAATCAGATGATCAGAAATCTGGATAAAATCTACTCCGAGTGGAATATTTGTAATGCAAAAAGTAATGATTAAAACTTATTATTAAAAACAATATATATATATATATATATATATATATATATATATATATATGTGTGTGTGTGTGTGTGTGTGCGTGTGCATAATGAGTTTTTCAGTTTTTTTAAGTTTGTGCCCTTTTTGCTCGTATTTTATTATTGCCCGATATCTTCCTCGACCCCTTCCTTATTCTGTTCGTCTGGCCACGTCAGATTGGTTCGCCAGCTAATGATTGGTTCCTCGAAAATTCTACCGAAAATTCTACCATGCTATGATACAACCATTCTAACAAGCAGGTAAACTATCGCCTTTCTTCCACGCGGAGTTACGTCTCCGAGACAGCGTGGATTACACTTCTTTTCGCCCTTATCTTCAAAATTGTTAGGCTCGGAGGCTTCTTCGAAGGATTTTTTTTGTTATTATTAATACCTTCACACCTTCAGTTACGTCTCCGAGACAGCGTGGATTACACTTCTTTTCGCCCTTATCTTCAAAATTGTTAGGCTCGGAGGCTTCTTCGAAGGATTTTTTTTTTTTTTTTGATTTGGTTTATTTACGGGCGCTCTTTAACATCGCAAGTCATCAGTGTCCCATTCAATTCATGGCGTGAAACGGCCATAAATTTTGCTCAGAAGCCTCTTCATTCAGGCTTGAGGTTCTTTTACGCGGCGTATATCTACGACACGGGACCCCCGGCTTTACTTCCCTTCTGAAGGAAGCCATATTTTGAATTTTTACGCCCTAAAATACCCATCAGTCCTGGCCGGGTTTGAACCTGCGATCTTGGGTCTACGAGGTAGGTACGGTTACCACTAGACCACCAGGACCGACTGCGAAGTATAAGCTTTGTGATTTAGGTAACATTCACCTTTAAGTTATATTATAGTATAGTAAAATGTATGTGACTATGTTGGCGTAATGCTGTTAATGAGTAGGGAACTTGTATTTGAAAACCAATGAATAAATTTTAATTGTCATTTTTGACAGCATTCAAACTGTTTTATTTGTAATTTAAAAAGAAAATTCATTAAGCACTTGTGCCCATGTATTGTGGTATGAAATATTTTATTCAATGTGTTGTATTTCATTTGGTTAATATTTGTACAGCTCGTACACCCCAAGACAAAATAAAAGTACTGTTGAAGGGTTACAATTTTTAATTTCTCTTCGGCTCGGCGTTCGATTCACGGCATGTGTTTGCACGAGAGTCTTGCAACCGTAGTCACATAGAGTTCTCCATTGCAGAAGTCGAGCGATTAAAAGCAGAGCTTTAGTAATGATAACCACTGAGGTTCGAATCCTACCCGTGAGTCAGTGGTTTTATTTGTTATTTTTTGTAAGTAAAAGTAATGTTTAATATACCCATGATAATACAACTTTCAATTGCAAAGGCTTAATTCCATTTTAAGACATTTATGTAGGCCCAAAAATAACGTAAAGTAATCTTTCATTTCAAAATAAATATAAAATTAATAATTATTTTTAAATGAAATGAAATCAATTTATATATTTTACTTTAGTTTTTCACATCAAAATATTTATTTTGAAAACAAAAATTATTAATTTTATGCTTTTGTGTTTGGCCATTAATGCCCTCAAATTCAAAAACAGATTGTCCATTAAAAGATATATTATTGCCATATATAATACATTAATTTTGCTTGCATAACACTAACAAATAAAAATAAAACTTAACGGCAATATGAGCCTAGTAGTTTTTATTACTGAAACAGGCGTTTTTGTCCGCTCACTCATCACAGTAAATGGTCGAATAAACATATTTCCGTTTTAATGCAAACTTGAAATTAACTTAAGCCGGTATTGTCAATCACCCGTCAGTGAAAACTTCTGAAGTTTATCGAATCGGTAATTGTTTCTAGCCGTTGCTTTTTAATGTATCTTTGCTATTTTCAACATCAAATGTATTCGATTTCATTTACAATTATTATTTTTTTAATAAATCATGAATTATGCCGTATAATAAAGCTACTTTTCTATGGCCATGTAAGGAGGTTTTCCTTCCAGTACATTTTCATGATTAAAACTTGAACTTACAATAACGAGAGGGTGTCGAATCTTGATTGTTAGGTTACAAAACTGTCAATTAAATTTCTCGAGGATTTTGAACAAATTTTACCAGCGGGGTACTCTTAAATATGCACAAAATTATTATAACATTCATTTATTTTCTTTTTGCTTTTAAGTATTTTACGTATTACAATGTACACAATTTACGCGGTTTAAGAATGCGCCACACAGAATGCGTTCTTACATGTTCTAACATCCAACTACAATAGCTAAGCGAAACTTCTAAATTTCATGAATTTAACTTTATGCCACTCAGGCACTTACTATGAGCTTCAATATTTTTAGCGCAATAAAAGCTAAGAGGATTCTAATTTGAGTTCTTGTTATTTTCCTATTGCTGTTTTAGTTCACGCAGTATATTCTAGATATCAACAAATGTCACGCACCTTCCTACCATCTATTCTTAAAACAAAGAAAGATTTAACTTTTGTCCGAGAATAGCATCATGAAAATTCATAATATAGCTTTTTTTTTGGAGGGGGGGCTTCTACTACTTGTCCCTATAAAGTACCTTCTGGAAATATCTTCTGAAATTGGAGACATATACAAAAGGAAAAACACGGAATTCATTTTATCTCTTCCGTCCTAAAGATGCCATACAGCTAACCTGCAGTTTCCACTGCTTAAAGTAGCTGTATTCATATTAAATGCGATTTTTCTGTTAAATATTCGAGAGGTTTTATGATGGGGTGGAGATTGATGTGTGCTGGGTGATTATATGTGAGGGTCTTTTATTAATGCCCCACGCTCATTGCGTTGTATGCGAGCGGTTTTCTGGAAGGTGTGTATGGGGGATGTAGAGGTTCTGTCGTAGACTGCTGGTAGTTGTCTGATTGTTCCATCGGCTCCTAGCTCAGTCGTCTGCTCCAGTTCTATTATGATGAACATGAGGATCCACTAGAGAGCTTTGTGGATCAATTTTGATCCACGGGAACAGGAAATGTACACGAATGATACACGAGGTTGATTTTTTTGCTTACAGTTTATTCAATTTTAAGTCACCAGTTATTAATATCTGACTGCTCGCCGTTGCCCAATAAATTCCCATTCTATTGCTGTACTGATATAATGATTCCTACTTTAATCTGACGTACCCTGATTCTATACACTGACCGACTCTCACTAACTTCCCGACTTTCATAACTCTGTCTGCTCCTGAACTCTGCTCGCTAACCTTTTACTTCTTTCACTAGTGCCTTCGCCCCTCTGACATCCAGTTTTGCTATATTATCTCCACGCCACTCGCTAATTATTATTATTAATTCAATTATTATTTTATTTCCGACTTATAAGTTCACCCATTGGGTGTCTTAAAGTATTTATTATTATAGCTAAGTTCTCATTCGCTTATTTTTATGCGATGGCCGTTGGCTAAAATTACTTACCCCCTTCTAACATTCACTATTTCCCACAAGCCTGAATTTCCTAGAAACACCCCGTCATAAATTTCGGCATTTTCCTTATATGCTGGACTTCTAAAGTAATGTCTCTTTCCCCCCTTAGTCAGT
The DNA here is from genome assembly GCA_030762175.1 of Metallyticus violacea. Classification (NCBI taxonomy): domain Eukaryota; kingdom Metazoa; phylum Arthropoda; class Insecta; order Mantodea; family Metallyticidae; genus Metallyticus; species Metallyticus violacea. The sequence continues at coordinate 108,489,790 of CM060846.1, read as the reverse complement.
TTTAAATCGTCAAATGTTCTCATAGATAACACACGCAAATTTCCCATTTACTTTCACACTTATCCTCATGAATAGGCTGCATAACCCTTTTGATTCCAGTTTCCCCGGCCTGCATGTAATAAAATGTCTCCGTTCTGATATTACAATTCCCTTTTAAAATCATTTCTATATCTTGGATGTTTGATCGTCTGTCCCATTATCGCAATTTCCTTATTTAACCATTTTTGCAAACAACCTACCACACCATGCTAGATGCATGACCATCAACAAAGACCTTTCGTCTTTTGTCTCTTTTAGCCATGGGTTAGAAAACGGGAGAGCCGTTATTTTGGCTACACATATACAATAGCTTTTTCTCCTTTCCTTCTCTTCCTGACACCTTACAGCTGGCAACCTTTTACTAAACAGGGAAACGATTACAATGCTTCTTACAAATTACTGTTACCTGCCAAAGTTATACACTCACGTACATGTCTAAAATCATATCAATCCATTGTAAACATATCTCTAATTATATACATACATAGTAAATATTCATATCAACTAATGGTTTTTTTTAAATATAACTCTGCATCGATTCTTAGATCTATGTAATTATCACTACAATCAATGAACTGCCTGTGGTACCTCAGTAGTAAAAACGGACGTAAAATTCTATTCAAAAAAAGAAAACTACAATCAATTTATTAACCTAATAAAGTCTAGCCTATAATTACGGCTGCAATGTACATTCCCTCTGCCTATAGTGTATATATATATATATATATATATATATATATATATACACGATGTAAACCTTCAGATTTTACCCTGATCAAAAGAGGCACATGCAATGTAATTTTAAGCGCCGACGGTCTCAAGGCTCATTTGCAATATCATTAATCCGTTTCATTCATCGTCTGCAAGTTTATTGTAGTTCGTGCGGAATGTTAAACGTTTTGAATAAGGGGAAAACAAAACATATACAGTGAGTTTATTTGAGTTACCAGCGCTAGAGCGTTCTTCCTTCCGTTCTTGGAAAAGCCAGTTGTTAAAACTGTGTAATGCATGTGCAGATACAACTTGTAGTTAGTTTGAGGGAGGCTTTGTCAGAGAGTGATTGTGTCTTCATGTGTTACTCATTGTCTTCATTGTGTTTAAATTGAGTGTTAGTTGTTTTTAGCTAGTTACGCCACTGCATGAATAGTCTTGAAGAACCAGCTTTTATGTACAGCACATTTGCGAAAACGGATTATTACAGAGAAATAATGAAATATTCTGTTAATCGTGTTTCAGGTAGAAAAACTATTCGTCAACTCTGCGCAAATTTACGAGAAACAGGATCTTTCAATTACAACAAACGTGTTCCGAACCACCGTGTTCTGGTAGGGGAAAAGTTAGATGAACTGTAGGAATTTCCTGTGGAGATGCCGGCAATCTATTGCCACTGAGGGGCATCTTTTTCAACATATCTTATAACACAATTTAGTGCTTATTATTATCATCAGTTTTATACAGCATAATTTTATATTATCAGTAAAAATATAAATACTGAAACAAAAAGACTAACTTTTACGTAGTTCTATTTCCACTTTCTCAGTTCAAGAGGCTCGTAACTCTTAATAGATTCACTTATACAAGATGCCCAAAACTTAAAATGAATAAATATGAATGCTCAGAATGTAAAATACAGAATTATTATGATATTTACAAATGTTGTGTCATATGTAAATGGTGTAATAGGCAGCTTTACACAAACTATTACATGCGTGAAAGTAAACAGGGGACTAGTTTTCGGACGCTGTGGGCGGCTCTTTAAATGCTTTGGGTAAATGTGTGTAATTTTATTACTTATAAACCGCTACACACAAGATAGCAAAACAAAATACACAATACTCAGTCTTTTACATAATTAGTTACTCAACTATACTCAACAATTTCAGAGGTTGTAGAGGGGGCCAGAGATAGGGAGTGTATTTTTTGCTGTTGAAATTTCAAATATGGCATTAATTTTCTAAAATATAAATACGCTATTGACTTGGCCTCCATTCGAAATGATACCACTCAATAACGGACAGAAATTGTGGTTCAAGTCTCTCTAACGCAGTCAGTATAACAATGCCGTCAAGTAAGAAGGTACCATTGTTAAACAGTAGAATCTCGTTTTTTTTTTCTTTTTTTTTTTTACACCTATGCATGAGCATAGTCTTTTTTTAGTGTTGTATTTCAAAGATTGGGTATAGTGATCTGTTTGAATTTCACAGTAAACCACTCTACCACCTATTAAGTGGTCTTCCAAAATCTCCATACCCTCTTTGTTATGAAGGAAAACCTTTCATTCTTTTACTATTTTCAGGATAGTATATTTTCCGTTTTCCCGGGTTTTTTTTCAAGAAGATTAAAACTTTAAATTTCGTATATTAATTGTTCTTTTTTATCTAGTCTTTGAAGAAATATCAAGCTAGTGGGTCCAAAAATTCTAAAGTCTGCTAACTTTCCTTTTTCTTTTCTGTTTAGATTCCAGTTTTCTGCGCTATATATCAAAATTGGTATTGCCAACGTTATATAAAATTTGTTTGATGTTTTATTTTTAATGATCAATATCAGTGTCTCGTATATATGAAAAATGTTATGCTAAATAATTAAAACCTGGAACTGTTGAATTATTTCATCATTAACTATATTTTCTTATTTATAATGTTTTTCTTTGAAAGCCATAAAATATTTTCAAATTAAAATCATATTATTTTGGTCAGTCTATTTTCTCCTTTTTGTTAACTTCTGGTGCACCCAAGTTTATTTTATCGTCAGAAAATGATATAGTATTTAAAATAATGTCATTAAATTTAAAACTATCTGCTAATTTATCCATCATTTCACTTTATTTCCTTATGGGGCTTTTATATACATATAACGTTCTTGAATACTAAGAATTTTGTTTGAAGTTTCCTTCCTCTAAACCAGTGGATTTCCTGGATTTTGCTCCACAGGGCGATCTTCGAAACCATAGCCTGTCTGCTTAGCCATCAGGCCAAACAGTTAGGTGGATAGCTTCCTCCTAACTATATATATATATATATATATATATATATATATATATATATATATATATATATATATATATAGAGAGAGAGAGAGAGAGAGAGAGAGAGAAAGAGCAATAAATATGTTAAAGCAATGAATCTGTTAACGTCGGTACTGGTGGTGTAGTGGTAACCATAATTGCCTTCTAAACCCAAGATCGAAGGTTCGATCTCTGCCAGGATCGATGGTTTCTTTTTGGGGGGGGGGGAAATGCTAAGTATGGCTTCCTTCGGAAGGGAAGTAAAGCCGTGGGTCCCGTGTCGTACATTTACGGCACGTAAAAGAACCTCAAGCCTGAAAGAAGAGGCCACTAAGCAATATTTGTCGGCCGTTTCACGCTCTGATTTCAATGGGACGCTGATGACCTGAGATGTTAAAGAGCGTAGAATAAGCCAAATAAAAAAATAATAAACCTGTTAAACATTGCTCAGTGCCGCACTGTCATATGAATCAGTCAGAGATTTTTATAGCACTAAATGTTGAACACGATGGTGATGAGTAATTGAAAATCGGGATTTCCACCCTTGGGAAGCAGGTTTTAGTATATTTTAAGTAAATTTTTGCTTCAGTTACTTTATCACTGACTTATCGGCACTTCTTTATCGCTATATTACAATTATTTTTCTTCGTTAAGCATGGATTTCTTGTTTCAAATTGCGATAATGGAGTTTTGTGAGATTTTCTTAAGAGCTATAGCAAAACTGATGAAAGTAGAAAATATAATTAATGCAAGTAACTTCTAATATTTTAAAGCTGAAGGCACACGCAATAAACTAAATCTACTTCTGAGAGAAGAGTTTCATTGTTGCAATTACTTAAATAATTTGAAATAAAGGATAAAGCTTCACTTCAGCAAATGAAATCTATTACCAAAGCACACGTTCCGTTATTCACCTAATCTTCAACCACAGCACAATATCGGCTAATCGAATTTTTACTCTTTCTGAGAAAAAGTGTCAATACAAGCCATCACTGTTTCCCAAATGGCAGGTGAGTCGCTATCTAGATATATAAGATAGCGTCTCCAAAACAGTCCTTGAGGACTCCCAGAGTTTGGCTTACGTTCTTCCAGATGTACATTTCAAAATTAGTAACGGTATAAATATAACAGGAAAATATTTACTTTTCTTAATATTTTTTTCCGTTATGTTGCTATTTTCATTACAAATATACAAGTTTTGAATAATTGGAAAAGGGCGATCTGTGTTTCGTTGAATGAAGAGGATAAAGCTTTTAAAAACAACCTCTTTAAATGTCTGTTGATCGGTTATTATTATGAGGAAATGCTGGATATCAGATTAGAGAGTGATATTTGCATGGATTATTCTATAGCTTGAATAGAACAGTTAATGTATTACGCCATATCCACACAACAGATGTTCATACTGCCGTACTCAACGTCAAGGAACATTCAGGCGTAAAAATTGTTTTATTTTTTGCTCTTTTACTCCGTATCCAACTTTTCCCTCGTCGCTTTCAATACGTATTTCAATGCAGCGAAATCTGACAAATGCTTGCCACAGCTCAGATTTCACACATGAATATCCTTGTACAGGAAACGAGATTTGTATCGAACATAATTAAATTCTGGTGTTACGCTGTTTTAATCATATGTATGTAATCCTCGAAATGCATATAACTGTAACAAATAGTTGTGCAATTATAAAACACACATAGAGGCTGTTTTCCAAGCTTTTGGGCTATAAAAAGAGTTGATATCCTAAAAAATAGGTAGCATATACTTATTGTGAAATGTTTCATTACCAAATCTGATGATTTACGCTAGTGTCATAACATTCACATGTTTATTTTAATGTTTTAATCTTTCTTACGGAGGAAAACTGGATTTGAAATGTATAGGACACTACATCCCGCCAGGATTGCTCCTGGAATGTTATATTAATTCCTCTGTGCTTAGTAAATCATTTAGGGCAGTCATCTTTACACTGGTTTTGATCCAAGCGATCGTTGCACATAGGGACTAGTTCGCTTTTTGATTACGGCTGCCTTTCCGAAATTACCTCTCGTTGTCAATCATATTACCTACAATTTTTTTTATCTTTGTTAATTATGAAGTAAAAGTGATACTTTATGTATGGAGTTTAGTTCCCGATAGTCATAGGTGTATTTCTGAAAAAAAGAAGAAAAAGAAAATAGATGTATAAAAATAATTTTAATAATATTTCTTTGAAAAAGTAAAAACAAAATACAACATGGATTACTAATGGACAAACTGTATTCACCTTCTAAAGAATACAGTCCAAAGGGATGTACCGAGTTAGTCTTTTCATCCTGAGATTGCCAAGTTGTGAAATCCCAGCGGTTTTCAGACTATTGCATAACAGGTGCCCCATGCATCGTATCGATTTAGGCTGAATTGGCTTCTCGGCGTGTTGCATGTGTGCGTGCTGGGCTTTACCGGTGACTGTCCGAGGTTCGGATACTGGTTTATAAAAATATACATTTTTCCTTTTGTTTTCTGGCACGGAAGAGAGAAATGAAGCTTATTCTGTGATATTTATTATTGTAAAATCCTATGTAAATTTTAATTAAATCATAAATTACTATAACAATCTGCTTTATTGAACATAAGCAAATGCAAATAACTTTACATTAATGTAAAATGACAAACATAAGGAGCTGAATGATATTTTATTCTTATATACAAAAGAAAGGGTAAGAAGTAGGAGTAGTTCTGAAGGAATAAGCACACAGTAGGTATAGGTAAACTCCCTTATAGTCTGTTGAGTGTGGCGAGTCACTTCAGGATACCTGCATTTCCCGTTGACTGTAAACTGTAGGTTTGTTTAGTTACCAATCCGCAGGATGAGAAGATTCACCCAATATAATACATATTTATTTCAAAACCAATTAAATGGCTATGTACATATATTTTGTTGTTCTTGCACGTACCATTATATATATTTTGCCAAACATATTTTCTTCCTTTCCTTTACCACCTGTTCCACTGTTAATGTCCTTTTCTTCCTATTGGCTGAGACAGTGAGGAAATTCCGAGAATCAATGTGACATCAAAATTCTATGGTTGAACTTTCAGGCTCTTGTTTCCTGTTATCAGAGGGAGCACTGAATATAAGGGTTTAGACGTCTTGGCCATTTAATTCCGAACTGTTAGGCATAGCTCAGTAACGTAGGTTGTATTGTATAATATTTTTAAATTGGAGGCAAGTTCTGTTTCTTATATGGATATTTTTCTATGTAAGTTTAGTGAAGTGCTTAGCCATTAGTCAAGATTGTATGAGCTTGACAAAGTCAGTAAAACTTGTTAATGAGAATAATGCATGTTAATCATGAATAATACTTGTTAATGAGAGTACGCATGTTTGGCGAGCCCTTCGATTTACATTTTGTATGCTTATTCGTGTTATGTTGACCGCCACAGGTGGCCGAGGTCGTTAAGACATGGACTCGTGAGCGGGAGGTCTGGGATTCGAATCCTGGCAGGACCGTTCTCCCTGACTGAGGTTTTTTCAGGTTTTCCCCAGTCCTCATAAATGACAAATGCCGGGGAGATACCCTAAACTTAGGCCTGGAACGTTTTCTTTCTCAAAAATCCTTTCCCAATATATCATTTCATCTCATGCATCATCAGTGGCCGAGGTCGTTAAGACGCGGACTCGTGAGCGGGAGGTCTCGGTTCGAATAACGCCAGAACCGTCCTCCCTGACTGAGGTTTTTTCCAGGTTTTCCTCAGTCCTCATAAATGGCAATTGCCGGGGAGGCACCCTAAAACTTAGGCCTGGAACAATTCATTCCTTAAAAATAAATCCTTTCCCAATATATCATTTCATCTCATGTATCATCAGTGTCCATCGCCTGTGGTGCCTCAGTAGGAAAAACTGGTGTTAAACAGCATTCATTCATATCATCAGTGTTCACCGCCTGTGGTGCCTCAGTAGGAAAAACTGGTGTTAAAAACTATTAAAAATGTTATGTTGAATAATAAATTAAAACATTGAACAATTCTCTTCTCCCGTAATTGGAAACTGGTTTTCCCCACTCACATCCTGGGTGCTTTCCTTAGTATTTTTCCTAACTTACGGCTTGCGGAGGCATAAAATGGAGGGTGTAGACATCAACAGGAGGAGCCATTTAAATATGATATTTATTTGAGGAGAAAGGAAAGATACTTTGCAATAATTTCAGTATCAAATTAAATTAGAAATAAAATTACATATTTATGAGGTTAAAAAATAAAAGTCAGTCTAACTGGCCCTTAACAGATATGTGTTTATTTTTTTCCGACTTTATGACTTTAAATGTGATAATAATAATAATAATAATAATAATAATAATAATAATAATTTAATTAATGAAATTTAAGACTGCAAATTTGGATTTAAAACCTTTCCCATTTTTCGACAAAATCCGGGTTAATACCAGTTTGATGAGTTTGTGTTTGAAAGTGACGCTTTTCTTCTTGTTGATGCACCACATTATGAAACTGAAGGACAATACGAGAGCCATATCTGTTGCTCTGATAGTATATGGAAACTAATTGAATAGTAGCCGATTGTTTCAGAGATTGCTCTATGTATTAAGCCATTCATAATTATCATTACACGCAATTCTGGAATTGTTCAGAAATGATACAATGTATTACATGAAAATTGGAAAGGGATTTTCCGACTCCTAAACCCCATGCCATCACAACTGCCTTATTTAAATTCAACTATTGCGATAATCGCAACACGTAGTTTGCATTATGTGGAATATATTTAAATTTGATTCCTATAAGTAATGTATATTTTGTTCAACCGTCCCTAAGTGTATCTTCTCGACACATGCTATTTTTCCTTGGTTGAACATGCTTTGAAATTGCTTTTGCAGGGAAAGAGCAAATGCGGTGTCTTGTATAAAATTGGTACTTAAACCATTTGCCAGGCTTTCTTCAAGTTACACAGTAAAGAGGGGATCCTAACACCTCCCTTCCTTTGTAAAGACCTAAATGTTATCTTTTTTGTACCTCGCCAAGCAGCCTTGAGTGACCCAAACAAAATAAAAGCAATGTCCTCATTTCAGCAAGAATATACAAGTTTCTGTTTTTCTTCATTCAAGAGAAAGCTATAAGGGAAATTCATTATATCCATGTAGGTCAGTGCCCCTTAACCTTAAACACACCCCAGCCTATTTTTACTGCTATTCTCAAGACGATCCAAGCACGAAATAAAACGCCAATGAGAGAAGTTCGTAACACGCGTGTACATCATCGAACCAATGAGAAATGAGGAAGAGTAATCACAATGCTTAAAATTGCTAACATCTAAGACACCTAATGGACGTGTTGACCAACCGACTGGTTCCAAATAAAACTGGCGGGGCGTCGAAGCTCAGCATGAGTTGTTGTCAATAGAGTAACGAGTAATCATCATTCTTGCGCCAGTGAAAGCAGCTGAGGGCATCAGAGTAACGATTAATTGTCAGTTTGCGCGAATAACAGGAGTTGTTGTCATCAGAATAACGAGTAATCATCAGGTTGCGTGAGTGACAGGAGTTATTGTCATCAGAGTAACGAGTAATCATCAGGTTGCTAGAGTGACAGGAGTTATTGTCATCAGAATAACGAGTAATCATCAGGTTGCTAGAGTGACAGGAGTTATTGTCATCAGAATAACGAGTAATCATCAGGTTGCGTGAGTGACAGGAGTTATTGTCATCAGAATAACGAGTAATCATCAGGTTGCTAGAGTGACAGGAGTTATTGTCATCAGAGTAACGAGTAATCATCAGGTTGCGTGAGTGACAGGAGTTATTGTCATCAGAGTAACGAGTAATCATCAGGTTGCTAGAGTGACAGGAGTTATTGTCATCAGAATAACGAGTAATCATCAGGTTGCGTGAGTGACAGGAGTTATTGTCATCAGAATAACGAGTAATCATCAGGTTGCGCGAGTGACAGGAGTTGTCATCAGAATAACGAGTAATCATCAGGTTGCGTGAGTGACAGGAGTTATTGTCATCAGAGTAACGAGTAATCATCAGGTTGCGTGAGTGACAGGAGTTATTGTCATCAGAATGTTTCATGAGCTTTTATCAACTTTGGTTATTGTGTGTTCGGCATCAATGTCGATGTATTGTATGTGGTCACGCAGACTCTTAGCAATCGTGTGAGAAGACTTCAAATATCAGTACCGCGACAAAGTGGTACTGTCAATTGACAATGGCGTCAAATTGGAGACAACAGTAACAGTTACAACTGAAAGTATATCGTTCAGTTTAAGTGAAAACGGTCATAAAAAGCGTTAGACTTTACATCTAGTGTTATGGTCCTTGTAATACTCAAGGCTTCTACCACAATAGATAATAATGATCTTTGAACCCTGAAATTGAATAATTGTGCATAAAATCACTTTGTTGATTATTCGACAACTGTGTTTTAAACTTAACGCTGCCTTTCCAATCCCTTCTCCCGTGAGACGTTTCGACGTCTCCTGGAAGCACTAGCGAGATCTCAAGGCTGGAGTACTGAAGAAAGTCACCTGTTCACACCTTTGAACAAGAGGGAAAGAAAAGAAGAGGAAGAATAAGCTGGAACTGTTCTACAGAGTTCCTTTAAAATATAACTCGCTAAACTTCCTCATCCCCCGTACACCCTTAGTTTGGAACCAGAGACAGCTCTGATTCTTCCCTTTGTATCAAGTTTTATCACACTTCCTTAATTTATCCAAGTCAATCTTTATCAATCTTCAAAATAGACAAGCATGATGGAAATCTCGATATGAGGAGCCCATGGATTGACTTAGAATGTAATCCATGGCTATACACAGCAGTTAGCACGATTATGGTCTCTTGTCCATATTAAAACTTATCCATATTTTCCTTTAGTACTCTGGCAGACCGTTTTTATAAGCTACCATCAATTTTGGTTGTTATTTGCTATTTTCCTCAGGCAAATGAAAGCAATAAAGCATATATTTTGTTCTTAAAGTGCTTAAGTATCTTTATTCTTTGTTTGACATACGGGAAAGTAACCAAAGTAACCAAAGTAACCAAAGCAGTATGCAAAATAATTCTTACAAAAAAAAAAAAGGTTATACAGGTTATTCCATGAGCTGAACGAGCACGGGTCAAGAATTGTGCACTTGTTAGGTTCAATGTGTGTCGAAAATATGAATGTCCCCAAAACTGGTGGTGGTCTGACGAATGTGATGTGCTACTGAGTGGCCATGTCAATAAGCAAAATGTTCGTTTTATCGTTGGTAAAATTCGGATGAATGTACACAGAAACATTACAACCATAGAAAGTGACAGTGTGGACCGCTGTGCCTTCCTATCGTATCACTGGTCCATACTTAATTGAGGATTCACGTGGAATGTAATTAACGTCACATCAGAAGTTCACATGGAGTAAGATATTGGGCGTTTTCAAGGGGAGTTTGCACACATTTTTTGCAGTGAATAACCTGACATGTACAAGCAAGTGTTTCAACAAGATGAAGCGACCTCTCATGTTGATCGTAGGAATGAACACTTACTCCAATAACAGTTCCCCGGTTGGTTGATTTGGAGACGCTCATATTTTCCATATCCTTCACGTAGTCCTGATTTGTCGTTGTGTGATGCATTTTTGTGGAAAAAAACTGACAGAAAAGTGATTCATATCATTCCTCGTGGTCTGGATGAACCTCGTGAAAAGATCGGAACATTTGTGCACAGTGTTACAAGGGAGCAGTGTGACGCTAAGTTACTAGGATGATAAACCGTATGGAATATGTCGTACACAATATTGGAAAACATGTAGAACACATAGTTGTACGATAGGAAATCGTTGTATACAAATATGCTACTGAAGTATTTCAGTTAGAAACTGGAGAACTTATCATTCCAGTCCCGCCTTACATAAACCAATCATTTATGTAAGAGTTATGGTCAATTTTTATACCCCTAACCATATTAGCTCTTCATTTTGTTAAACTTGTAAGAACTCGGACACATATAGTGCCCAATATCCCAATTCCCTCGCGTCGGAAAAAGCGAGCGTTTTATTGAACTGGAGATGGATATCCATAGCTCATTGTTTAGTTAGCAAACTTGCAAGGAATGATGAGTGAACATCTCCCATGTCAGCACGATAGCTGCGAAGATTTTTTAGAAAGGTAGTTGCACTGGATGGCCTTCAGCTAACATTAATGAAAGTTTTTCAGTTTTGTTCAGAGTTAGGGAAACAAGCATGTTCTAAGGGACGACTTGAAAGCACCTATCTGACATAAATAGGGATAAATAATAGAATATGCAAAATACTAAAACAATGATTTACATTCAATATGAATATATGGGCAATAAGGGACACTAAGAGTGAATTTTCAAAACTACACGTTTTTATATGGATTTTTCTGAAAAGTTTGATTTGATTGCATTGCTGTTAAGTTAATGTGTATGTACATTTCATTCAAATTCGATAAATACTTTGCGAGCTATGAATTATTTCATAAATTTTATTACGCAAATGTGTCCTATAATAAAGATGTCCCAGGCGGTCATGAGTTGAGAAAAATTGGTCGGCATTTTCGCACTGGAGCCTTAAATCACTACAAAACTTGTATAAAAATATTTCAAATAAATTTGATGAGTGAACTGTAACAATTTTTTAAATGCATACGAAAATTTAATCTTCAAATAAATCATTTTTCATAGATTTTTTTTTAAATTATCATTTGTGTTAGAATATATTTTATCCAATAGAATATTTTAATGTATTCTTCTGCACATTCTGGAAAATTTTAATTGAATTTAAATAAAAACTGTTAACACGAAACATTTTGAACGTGTCAAAATGAAGTTTTGAGAAAAAAGTTTTATAAAAAGGTATTATGGGAAACAGTGTGGTTTAAAAGGTCACGCAGGGCTCTTTAAATGGCTATAGAGCCCGAATGCAGGGGGGACATGCAAATGTTGACTCTCTGTGGACGCCCAAAGGTTTAAGGATCCATTTGCAGCCAAAAAAGATTTTTTGGCCGATTTTGGCCAAAAACACACTTCCTGTGTCCCTTAAGAAACGCTGAATTGTTCACTTTGCAAAACCAATCAAAGGTTTAAATTTATTTTATGAACCAAGTTTTTTCCGAAGGAATGTAAATGTTAGCCTATGCAAAATTGCGTATAATACTCCAGTTATAGCATTATTTTCATTCTTCTGCGTAATTTGGCTTGCATTGAAATTTAATGTACACAGAACTGCTCCAGTACTTTATAATTAACACGAAGAATAATGAAATAGGTTAATTAGAGGCTTCCTGTATTTTTGGGAAACTAGTTGAAAAATCCTCGAGCGTCTACATACGCAAAACAGAGATAAAAATTACCCCCTGGACTCAGTTAGGACAAGAAAACAATATTTGTTTTTTAATAAAGACGGGACATGGTCATTTTAAACCTTTATCTGATCGCTACAAAAGTCTGCGAAATGGTATCCCAAAACTAGCGCCATTTCAGAGAGACAATTTTATTTTTATAGGCAATGCTTAATCGTTTGCAACTTATGACTAGTGACTCTGAAACTTCTTAAAATGATGTTGACAAAAAATAATCATTTGTGATTTCCATGTAAAATCAGGATAAACAACTAATAAAGCTATCACACTTTCAGAAACAATGACACCAAGTGGCAATTTGTGTATTATACTCTTAGATAGACATAAAGTATAAGACGCAATTGAATTTGAAAATCAAGTACTTTGCGGTCCCAACAAAAATTATATCGAGAGAAACAGGGAATATCTCCACAATAACCCTAAAATAAACACAAACACAAGCGAGCCATCATGCTCGAACTATAATGAAGATCTTAAGCTTAAAGCTTGTTCTAAAAAGCATATTCTTTATCTCAAAGCAAGATTAAAAATTAAGACGATACTGTTTCCAATACCTCTTGACTAGACAGTATTCCAAGATCGAGAATTTCCTCACCTTAAAAGCAAAAAGTAAATCCTAAAAACCCCAAAATTATTCAAAGAGCGCAAAAGAAGTTTATTGTAGATCCACAACTGTCATCAGAATCAAAATCTCTCAAGGTTTATAGTAGTTTACTATACCAAATTGCATTTTGTGACTCTAAATGGAAAACCAACATTATATACTGATTGATTGAATTATTTATGGACGCTCTTTAACATCTCAGGTCATCAGCGTCCCATTCAACTCAGGGCGTGAAACGGCCGACTAATTTTGCTCAGAGGCCTCTCTTTCAGGCTTGAGGTTCTTTTTCGTGCTGTAAATGTACGACACGGGACCCACAGCTTTACTTCCCTTCCGAAGGAAGCCATACTTAGGATTTTTACGCCCCGAAAAAATCAACATTATATACTGCAGAGTACATTTGAGTTAGGGGCCGGCAGAGCGTACTGGGAAAAACCAGCAGTCAAGGACATATAATGCATGTGCAAGTACCAGGTGATAATTTGAAGGAGGCTTTGTCAACGAGAGGTTGTACGTTTGTGTTTTATTCGGTGCTTTCATTGTGTGTAATTTGTGTGCTAATTACGCTTTCTTAGTTATGCCACTACATAATTACAGTATTGAAAAAGGGGTCTTTATATACGACACTTATGTGAAAACGGAATGGTAGGTGATTAGCAAGAAAATATTCTGTTAATAGTGTTCCAAGTAAAGAAACAGAAAACCCGCACAAAAGTTAAGAGAGACAGAAACATGTTCCGAACCGTCCTATTTATAGAAGAAAAGTTAGAGAAATACAGGAATCTCATATGCAGATGCCGACAATGTGTTGCCGTTGATAGACTTATCTTGAACATTTCTTATAACTAATGTTATTGCTTATTATTATGAGTTTTAAATACAGCATCATTTTATGCTTTTAGTACAAATATATACCTACTAATTATATGTGCGGTAGCTCTACTTTCCTTTCTCTGGTTGCGGCCGCTTAATTAACCTCACTGTATCAGAGAAATTTTCTAGAGAGCATTATACAATCCTAGTTGATTTTGTTCAAGATAAAACCCTGTTTTTCAGCAAGATTCGGCAAGAAAGCTCATAACAGCTTAGTACATATTTACCTGGTTTCATAACGATAGAGGAATGACCCTCTCCTAGTACAGAACTCAATTCCTTAGACAAAAAGCTTTGAAACGAGTTAGAAAAGTACCAAAATTTGAACAGCATGGAGAAAGATCATGACAAACTACGATTTCAAGGGATGTCGCGTGCCGCCCTAGAAATTGAATTCCTAGACTTCGTCAATGAACCAGAAACCGAGGAGACTACATTGAGTAGCTTCAGTTCATGCATATAGAATAAACTCTGTTCTTTAATGAATCCTTAATTTCTATGTTGTCCCTTCCTTCGTGTACAACAAGAATCTAAAATCACAATTTCAAAAGCATTTCCCACAAGAAGTTATATGAAATATTCCTTTTGCGTAAGAAAGTTATGAGGACCAATAGTCTGAATTCACGACGTCTGTTGTGGCAGGGAAAACAGCCTATAAAGCCTGTAGCTCTATAAAGTTCTCTTGTAGGAGAGAATGAGTTATCATTTTCAAATGTGAAGAAACATTTTCCAACGTAAAGTAGTTTCTATTTTCTTCACTTGAATACCCACACAATATCTTTATCTATATATACATAGGGAAGCTCTAGAAAGTCTACGTGCATTTTCTATTTTATTTCAGGTAAAAGAGAAAAAAAGATAATTTAAAATGATTCAGGCTACACGAACTCTTTCTTTGATGTTCTATTCATGCTTGAAATGTAAGGAAACCAAGTAAACATCTCATAAAAGTCAAAAACGTATATGCCATCTACTTTTTTTCTTCAGCTTATTTGATTTACATTTTATTACATTTGAGGGTTTTCCACTTGTCAGCAGTTACCCTCTATTCCCAGCGGCCATCTTTCTCGACATTCAGTCTTCTTTCTGCAAATTACATCGTTTCATTATTTGCGCTACACAAGATTTCCATAATGCTCTCGGCCGTCCTCGCTTCCTCCTTCCAGGGCGACCATTGATGAAAAGCTTTAAGGCCATCTCTCCCCATCACTCTATCAATGTGTCCATACACTGTAGAATACGCCTTTCAATCGTCTTGGTAATTTCTTTTTATATATCCATCAACTGCCTCATTTCTTCATTTCTTCTCTTTTCAAACCTAATATTCTGGCCCCTCTTCGAAGCCCATCCATCTCCACTGAGTGCATTTTACATTTCTGTCCTTCTATTCACATCCTACCTTCCAACTTTGGAGATACTTTTTTTTTTTTTTTTTTGTCTACTGTTGCTGGGTGATTTTTCCTTCGAGGGACCACTACACGTGCAGTTGGCCGCAGTTGGCCGAGCTGTCTCCTCTCGTTCCCATGCTTGAAAGATGGAGGGGAGGTCAGTACTAATTTAGCTCTAGAAAATTACGAAGTTTTTATGTGTGTTATGTGACAGTGTACTTAATATTCATTAGACGGCAAAATACAGTGTATTAATTACGTTAATATGGTTAAATTCAGATATTCTATTCCCCAAAGTGTATTTATATTCGTACGTGCGTACAGAATTGGCTAGTGATTTACGGAAACTGTTTCAAGAGAGATTCCCTGATATTCAACATCCAAGTCGAAGTTCAATTCACAGATTAGTAAATAAAGTTCGTAAAGCGGGAAGTATGTTTAGTAAAAAGCGTACACAACCACGTATTAACACAAGAAGCGTTAGATAGCATTGAGCATGCTCTGGAACATTCTCATAAGAAATAATTTCTAAATCTTTCTCAACAAGTGGAAATTTCCTGTTTCTCTGTTCAAACAGTTACAAATCTATTGAATTACTTTTGTTTTGTTTGGAGAAATCTCTTACGGAGATTTGGCGTATAACATTACTGTAGTGCAAGAACTTAAACCGGGTGACCCTGCATCCAGGAGATTTTGTGAATGTTGTTCATAATGGAGAAATTGACACTAATCATCTTTTTTATTACCCACGAAACTTGATTCCACCTAAGTGGGCATCTTAATTTACAAACATTTGATACTGAAGCTTAGAAAAATCTAACCTGCTTCATGGGGAATCCCTGCATGATCAAAAGGTAGAAGTGTGTTGCACCATTAACAGTGACAGAGTAACAGACCCTAATTTTTTAAGAAACAATTAATATTAACTGCTTTATACAAAATATTTTGCAACGCTTTTAACACTGAAGGAAAGTACTCGTAGTTTCGTAACTTTCCAGCACAACTGTGCAACGGCACATACAGCTCATTTCTCCTTGCATGCAGTTCGTGAAAAATTCGACGACAGAACCATCACTGTCAACATATGGTCCCCTTGGTTTCCTGATTTATAGCCCTGCTATTTTTTTTATCTCTAGGGGGGGGTGAATTAAAGGAAAAAGCATACAAGACAAATCCACGTACATAACTTTCGTGAAGTAATGTCTTCCATTTCTCAGAGTGAACTGCAGAGGACAATGGTTAATAATGCCAGAAATGTATGGTAAATGACGGCAGGCAGTTCCAGCATCTTATTGCTTAATAATGAGTAAAGTGTTAGCAATAACTTACGCGACAATTATAGCTGTGAACTTCCGGACTACCGTTCACAGCGATACCAGCTTGAACCGACTGGCCGGCCGTTATGCTTGGAGCGGTCCCGCGATGGAAAAATCAACTTTTATTTCTGCTGCATAAAACCCAATTCATCGTATTTATTTAATCCTTTGTCTGGAGTTTTCTGTGATCTGCATCTGCATAGCAGCTTCCACATTAGTGGATTATTGATACCAAATATTTAAACCGCATTACTAATTTGACGGTCCCTTGAAGTAAGTTATGTCTTTTCCACCTCCTTTTTTTAACATAATCTCCCGGAGACCTCAACTTCAAATTCTTCCATTCGAACTATTGTGCTTATGAATATACATGAAATCGATAGAGAAACATTTAGAAAGTTCTAGGTAGGCGTACACGCTTTGCGTGTTTAACAAATAATGTACCGGGTATTTCACCTCTTCCTGCGCATTGTTACTTAGGTAAATCATCGCTTTTCAATATGGTGACAAAATACTGCAACTTCTTTCTTACGCTTTCGTCCTATTATTCCATACTTCTACACTGTCTAACGGTGTATCTCAACCTAAGTCATCGTGGGAAACATTCAGAAAATATATTTACTAACAGCGATATCTACAAGGAAAATTCATGAATAAAATAATAACGCATTAATGTATGTGAATATACCATACACAAATAGTTCTAAAAACTTAATGATAGAGATAAATGCGCTATGAAGACACCGTATCCAAGAATACTAATGAAACTTACCCTATATAAATTTTCATTCAATATTTTTGTAAATGCTACAGATACATTATTTATTTTACTAAATACATATTATGACACAATGGCATGCATGCATATTTTTCTATTCGAATACTTAATTGTGCATAAACAGTAGCATTTACATTATCTATTAAGAACAAAGTTACACCGAGAAGATAGCCGAGGTCATTAAGGCATGAACTCGTGACCGACAGGTGTGGAATTTGAAACCTGTTTCACGAAGCTGGTGATCTAGTAAAACTAGGCCCCATTCTAGTATTTGTTTATTTTACAAGTACATGTTTCTAGAACTTACGGGCGTAAACTACTAGTTACTAGTGTCGCAGACTGATATTATCAGAGAGCGATTTTGTTTCATGAAACATTTGGTCTTGCAATATTGCGTATTGTTATTTAGTGGAACTCTACCCGATCTGGAATGGGGCATTTACATACTAGTGCACATATTTTAGGTTCGGTATTGATTCCATCCATTGAGCTCGACCCATTTTAATTATAAAACTCATTAAGAGTTATTTATGCAATACTATTTTCGTACTTGTTGAAATATAAATTTTCATATGCAAAAATACCATAGAAAATGAGCTACTTACACCACCATTTGTAGATAATAATATGAATGTTAAATAAAAGCAGCTACCATTGTAGTTTTCTTGATGTTTGGTCAAAATATGTCCCTCACATATGGGTAATACTTCCCCGATGTAATTAACCACAACGCTTTCACAGTTTGCGTTGTTATTCTCCACGTTTGAGCTTTGTCTTCTTCTTAATTTTGTCGGAGAGTTGTTCAAATAGTGCTCCTTTATGCTCATTAATTTAATGCAACATTGTTACTTTTTTGTTTTGATTAGCAGAGATTCTTTTCATGTGGTAAACATAATGCTATTTCTTGGCTTGAATATACGATTTAAAATTATTTGCGCGTTAACAAAATCGCATCAACAAACAATCTACGGAGTAATAAATATCCTCGGCTAGGAACTACTAAACTAGGGGACCAGTGTTTTCCTTAAATAGGGTCAAGAAACTCCTCTCTGACTCAGGATTTTATTTCGGGTTTTCCTCGGTCCTCGAAAATGGCAAATGCGGGGATGGTACCGTAAACTTGGACCTAGAACGTTTCCTTCCTTAAAAAATTCTTTCCCAATTTATCATTTCATCTCATGTATCATCAGTGCTCATCGCCTGTGATACCTCACCCCAGTAAAAACTGACGTTAAACACTATTAAGAAAAAGGGCAAAGTTGAACTTTAACAACGCTTCTTTTACTAGGACTCTGATAGAGATCAGCGCGATTATCGAACACGAACAATGAGATTTGAACGTTCTATCGTCTACAAGCTCAGCGTCCACTATAGTTTAATATTACACGGCTGTTTCTGAGGCATTTGAGGATTGAATAATTTAGGAAAAGCATATGTCATCATGAAGCATGTTGAATGTGAAATATTTTTCCTCTTCGATTCAAATAGTTTATAGTAACAAGCCAAACACTAGAATCCAAACAAACAAAAGTGCATGAAAATGCAGTTAGAGGTCACTTACTTCTGTACTCAGTGGTTATATTCGTTTTTCTATAAAATTGCGCAATTAACTAATAGTGGTGCCACTTCGAAGCACCTGAACCATCCTAAGTGAGCGAAGGGTGACTACTTACTGTCTTCTAGTGAGCAACTGCGGCGTTTATAGAAAAAAGAATATCGTTATTAAATTCAGAGGTATGTTAACTGCCTATAAGTGATTTTTGTTTTTTTCTAATTCATGAGTTTTCCTTGTAAGACAGCATATGAATTTTGACATGAATTAGCGACCATGCCGCAGGGGGCAGTGTAAACGGAATTGCCTTTAAAATGGTGTAATTGCGTAACTACATATGTAGAATGAGTTGAACGGCGCACATGAGGGATGATATCAATAATGTACAGAGTTAATAAATTTAGTGATAAGTTGATGGTTTTAGAATTACAGATCAAGTATTTAGAAGAAAAGGGACTTAACTTTGAATAAAAAGCATATAGTGCATAGGGATATAACAAATGACGCGAAAATATGGTATTTCGGATTACTATGATGATAACGGCACATTATTTGCAGCGTTGTAACTGCGTCTACTACAAAGTAGTACACTTATTTAATTGCTGTATGATACAGAAGAAACAGATTTCTTCCTAGTAATTTTATCTGCATTTATTGTACAGTGGTCTACTGTTCTCATAAACCAGGTGCACCTACTTTAGAATTACCTATTCTTAAATTACCAAGATTCAGTACCATACTCGCCCATTTACCTACTATTTTAACTATATTATTTCTTATTCTGGATTTGTTATCACCTTTCTTTCATATACAGTGAAGTTATTTAAGTTATGGCCAACCTGAGTGCTTACTGCTTATTGCAGCAGCCGCCGCAACCAATGAAAGGAAGATAAGAATCGCTGGACATAAAATTAGTGTTTATATTTTACTGAAAGCATAATATAATACTGTATTTTAAACGTATAATAACAATAATAATAATAATAATATTAATAATAATAATAACCACTAACTTGCGTTATAATAGTTGCTGAAAATGATCCCTCTCAGAGACAATACTTTGCCGGCATACATACAATATACCTGTATTTATTCTGACATTTCTTACGTCAGAACATGGCGGTTTGGAATACGTTTCTTATTATTGAGAAATCCTTCCTCTCATAATATTTTAACAATTTTGGGAACAGTTTCTCTATCTAGGAAACAATTACCAGGATATTTTCTTCCGAATCACCTGAGCACTTTTCTGCAATAATTCGTTTTCACAAATGTATTGTACATAAAAACCTGCTCTTCAGGACTATATTGTAAAAACCATTCGCGAGCATAGGATCCTTTAAACTAACTACAAGCAGTTACCTGCACATGAACTATAAGGAGTTGATAATTGATTTCTCCAAAGTGGGCAGCCACACTCTGCCGGACAGCAGCTCAAATAACCTCACTGTATTAGTTAAGGTGGTTTTCTTATGGCGACTTTAAGAATAGGTCTGGGGTTATTAAGTAAAATCTAAACGTTTATACCCATTTTACTCTTTTTAAGAGGTTTTAAAGAAAATTTGGATAATTTTCAAACACATTATTTGTATAATGCATTTTAATTTGTAGGTGTTTCTTATTGAAAAGAGCAGATAATTTCCTTCTCTGCTTATTTTGCAGTCATAAGTTTCACAATCTTTTAACTACATCTCTTATTTTTGCGTCAATTGCAGTATTGTCGTAACATGACAACAATGCAAATCTAAGAATCAAATATGTTATATGTGTTTCTAATAGCTATCTTCCACTGTTGTGTATTGCTTATATTTTAATAACAATTACAAATGTTTTTCTTTGAATGTGAAACAAAAGACATAATTTTGTAAAATGTCACAGTTTATCAATGCAGTGTATTTTAAAATGCTATCAGTTTATGATGAAAAGTGTCGTAACTGGAGTGCAGCAGCACGAATCTTTCGAGAAAGGTTCCTAAACATGAGAGCGACATATTTTAGAACGTTTATTAACTTCTGACATTTTTTCTACGCAAGTAATTTTGAATGATTCCATTAAATAATCTGGTTCAACTCTGGTATATTTACATCATGTCAGCATAATTTTCATTGTTAATGTATTGTATAGAGAACCTGTTAGGGACCTGTTCGTTAATATGACTGCCGCAGAAGCTAAGAAATTAACAGCACGAAGTTGAATTTCTGCATTGGGAGAGTGAACACGGTAAAACGATGATTATCTCAGGAATGAGTAATAAACTTCCTCAAACGTAACACGGACTAAGAGGAAAGTCATAGGTCCTCTTCCACTCTGTATAGCCTCATAGTCCGAAGGGGCTTTTCTCCATTTTTGAGTTTGGAATTGGGTTGCTCCATATTTCCTGAACTTGGAAATATCTATTGTATTAAAATAGACACGTAATCTAAATCATAATATTATGAGAAGTCAATAAAACCAGACACCACATTTATTACGGATGGATGCAATTGAGGGCTGTGTACATTAATAATAATTTAGATTCCCAAATAGCTTCGATTAATCTTTTTGAAAATAGTATTAACATATTAAGGGAATTTGCGGTAAATAGCAATTTCATAAACGCTCTGTTAAAAAGTTCGTAAACTAAAATAAAACCTAAGCATATAATTAACTCAATCCAATAATTTAGTTAAACTTATGCTTCATAAAGATTGGTGATAATGTAAGTGTGAATTTTTCTTCATTCCACTGCTAGGGTCTTGTTTTCTTTGAAAAAAATTTACTTGAAACAGGGTGTTCAAAGCCAGTGACAAGTTATCAAGCGCACTCCTGCAGGAGAAAAGCCAATATTCTCTAATGATATTTCTAATATTTCATGACTTATATTTGCAATTAAGTAAAGTTATTAATTTATTTTTTCTTCATACCACTTATAATATTAACATTATTTTCCAATGTTTACTGCGTAAATGCTAAGCGTTTATACAATAGCAATTTGGTACAAATGTCTTTAGTCCTAGACCAATGGATCATTGAAGTTCCTGACTAATATGATGTACTACATGTCATTACCGAAATAACGCCAAAGTCGAAAAACCGTCTCACGCGGTTTAAGAGTTGTGAATTGTGTATACGCGACCTATCCGATCTTTATTGCAGGTTACTGCATTACCGACCTTCAAGGGAAGGTAGCTGCATTACCGAATTGGGTAGCTGCATTGCCGACTTTCAGGGGAAAGCAATCCCACGACAACGAACAGCTAAGTCGGGGCCATTTGATGGAATATATCAAAGATTAATTACAAAATGGCGGGAATTTGCTTCCTTGCTAACCTTGAAAGGTAACCCGCGACCAAGATTAGGTATAGAAGTTGAAAAATAATTTATTAATTATACAACATAATCAATTACAAAATTGTTGGAATTTTATACATATAATTATATAAATATTAATTACAAAAATGGCCGTAATCCGCTTCCTTACCGACCTAGATAGGTAACCAGCGACAGATATCCGCTAAGAAATTTCATTGTTTTATTAATTACAAAATGGCGGGAATTTCATACCTATCGTTATAAAAAATAATAATCATTTTAAAATGGCGTCAATTAAACGTTTCTTACAAATACATGTTTTGCAATAGCATAGGTCAGGGATATTACACAATTATACAAAATTATTGATTAAAATATGTGTGAAAGCTGTTCTTTCATGGGCGAGTACGCTTTTATAGGTAAGCATGCATTTAGTGGGAAGCATACTTTCAAGGGTAAGTATACATTCAGTGGCAAGCATGCTTTCATAGGTTAGCATATTTTCAGGGCAACTATACATTCGATGTAAGCATACTTTCATGGGTAGTACACATTCAGTGGCAAGGAGACGTTCAGGATTGAGCATACATTCAGGGGCGTCGATAATTTCAGGTGCAAGTATAGGATAAACATACTTTCAGGGTCATTTACCACTACTATGAAAGGTTAAGTAACGACCATTATTATATTTATTATACACATAATTACATAATTTACCCAAAATGGTGGAATTCGTAGTGAGAAAACTATGAACTAAAATGTGAGGAGATTGATATGCTGTACGGTGTGATTGTAAAATGTATTTAACGACTGTATTAACAAATGTAAAAACAATTGTCACTACAATAATCAACATTGCAATAATAATGTTGATAAACGCTGCAAGCAAAAGGCTAAATAGTGTAAACATTTTGTTAGTTTAGATTATAAATAATATTTTAGTAGATGATGGTAGGAAATATGCTTTAACTTTTCAAAATAAGCTGTTAAGATGAAAAACACAGTGAAAATATAAACTAACATTTATTAATAATTTTATGATATATCTTAAATGTGGTGGTGGCGTTTCAATTTTTGATTATGCTTATTTACGGGCGCTCTTTAACATCTCAGGTCTTCAGTGTTCCATTCAAATCAGGGCATGAAACGGTCGGAAAATTTTAAGATTTCGTTTTTTTCAGGTTTGAGATTCTTTATCGTGCCGTAAATGTACGAAATTGCCGGGACCGAACCCGTGATCTTGGGTTTAGGAGGCAAGGATGGCTACCACTATATCAGCAGGATCGACGTGGAGTTTGAAGCACGACGTTCTGCTGTAGTGTAGAACGGTAAAATAATTAAGAGTTAACGACAATTGAGCTAGTGCGTCATGGATTATTTGCCTGCTCCACTAGTTTTTCAGGACTGACGATGGTGATGCACATTGGACAGTGATTTGCGAGAAGGAAGGGGAAAACCAAGGGGAGTGGAAAACCTGCTGGAATTTGCACCTAATATCATCGGGGGGAAGGTGTTTTGTCACAACCCTGTCTGGACATGCACAAAGCCAAACTCGTGAAGTCGAAGTTTGCATATTTGGTGGAATGTGAATTTGCTTCCCTATCGCTTTTTTATATCTAGCACGAAAAGGATTATTTTGCAGGAAATATTATTAAGATGAAAAAAAAAAATACGATGCAAAAAATATTATACAAAAAAATCGTTATGATGCAAAAAAAAACTATTTTACTTAGTAAAGATGTTACAATGCAAAAGAAATTAAACGAACTGCTACGGTGTTGGTTCTACCTCAGGTTTCAGCGACATACTCAACATGGTGAAAGTTGCGTTGGTAGCCGGAAGGATTCTATCTGTCCCGGCGCCATGTGGGATGGTGCTTGTCTGAACTCTCACCCTCCCAGGGTTATGTATTTTTACCTGCTAATAAATTTTCAATGTTTTCCCACCTGGTAATGAGTTTTCAATGTTTTTCATCTCCAGGGCCTGATATTTCTGACAAAGGAAAGATTCTTGCCTGTTAAATGCATTTCCTTGTTTCACAAATCCCCACTTAATGGTTTTTCTGTGAATACGATTTCCGTGTTTATGTATTGGGTCAGGTATTTTTCCTGCTAATGGGTTTTCAAAGTTTTCCTTACCCAGGGACTGCTTTTTGTGATTTAAAAAAAAATTGCTGCCTATTAAATGCATTTCAATGTTTACGGATTCCTGTCTGATTTTTTTTGGGGGGGGGGGCGAAATGGCATTTCGATATTTTTATCTAGGTGTAGGTATTTCCTATTATTCTCCTTACTCCGTTAACGGTGACGAATGAGGAGATGCGGTAAACCAAACTCATTGGGTGAAAACCAACAGGAGACGTGAGGTATTTCGCATGCGCAGTGGTGACTTAGACATTGAAAAGATAAAGTTTTACGGTATAAAATCCAGCCAGGATTGATCAAGTGTGAATCTTTACATTTCGTGTACCTGGTTTTGAAATACTAATTACTCAACTATAAATCTATCGGTCATAAAGAAGAAGAATTTTTTTCTTACCAACGCTACATACTGTATCGTTATAGCATTGTCAGCGCCACTTTCGTGTAATGAGATAGGAGGTTTCGGGTATGAATTAGCTCGTGGGTATATATATATATACTATTAATAGAGTAATAAAAACTTCTAAAAGGCATAAAAACTCATAAAAAAAACTCAGAGTGCAATATAAGAAGGTTCACATAAAATTTCACACTAAAATCCGTAAAATTGAACACTAAAATCACACTATATTTCGAGCTTGGCTCTTGGTCACGTGATGAAAATGAAGTTCATTTTCATCACGTGACCAAGAGCCAAGCTCGAAATATAGTGTGATTTTAGTGTTCAATTTTACGGATTTTAGTGTGAAATTTTATTCATTTTCATCACGTGACCAAGAGCCAAGCTCGAAATATAGTGTGATTTTAGTGTTCAATTTTACGGATTTTAGTGTGAAATTTTATGTGAACCTTCTTATATTGCACTCTGAGTTTTTTTATGTGTATATATATATATATATATATATATATATATATATATATGGAGTAAAATGAACATGCACAACTGGTCTACAAATGTCCGTTTTTGTTCAAAAAGTTTGTACTGTCAATCATACATATTTACTTGCAATCTCCATAATATTACACTACCATATTTACATATACACAGTAATATGTTCAAGTGCAACCGCATCTATTTAATTTCTAGATTGTATTTTTTGGGGGGATGTTTAATTTATGTTTTTTTTTTTTGAGTAGTGTTTAACGCCCGTTTTTACTACTGAGGCACCACAGGCGATTTAATTTACATGGAAACAATTATTGCTAAAATAAGTTTTTTAAAGAATGTCACATTTAATCACATTTTTCCAATGTTTTTTTTATTTTATGCTACCTTTTAATGCATGTTAAAATACAATTTTATCCATACTTTTTTAATAATTTAACCATTATACATGATAGCCATACAGTGTATTAATTAAACGGCCAATGTTTCATGCTTATAACATTTGTTGTGCAAAGAACGTTATCAATTGATGCCAACATTTGCAAATCTACACTTGTAAGTGCTAACGCGTTCAGAATAACAGACAAAAAGCTATTCTGTACTTTGTACTGTATTCTCTCCTATATTACTCCGCTTATAACAAAATATATTCTTATGTGTGCTTTGCAATAATCTTATTTGGTGTCGTATTTTCTTATTTTACTCGTTTTTATTCTCTGGACCATCCACCCATTCCTGCCGAAATGTAAGTATTTCATCCTGATGTTCAGTAGTTTCTTACTGTATGTTTAATTATTTTAGAGTGTACGTATAACTCCAATCATAAATAGAACTTCCTACAATATGATGTTATAGAACATTTCTATTTTAATCACGATAATTTAGTAATTTGTCAAAACATGTCGTATACAATGTTGAGATTTCCTTAAAAGAAAGCTATGTTTCGCGTAAAAAGGATATTTTCTCCCGCGATTAAGTTTTAACACACGACAATGAAACTCAAAAGTGTTAATTTTGCAAAAATAATGTAATTAAAGAATATTTTCACTGCATGTAAATTAATCATACACCAAACCCATTCAAAGTTTGATGGCAGCAATAATTTTTGTTGTAGTACCTACAATAAATAATACTGAAATATAAAATTTATAATATGTATTGATAAACGCAGCAAGCGAAATTGTGTATTGATAAAGTATTTGTTAATTTAATACTAACTCCATATCATGTTCATAAATAAAATACATCTGATTGCGAAAACATACTGTAACACAATGCTTAGCTCTGGAAAAAATGTTATTAAAGATAACTTTCACCGAATGTAAATCAATAATTGTTCATACTCATTTTTTGCAAGAGAAATTAAGCTCTTTTAATCGTTCAACAAAACCATATATTTAGGAAACTTAACACTGTTTCTCTGTATTTAATGATCTCCGAACTAGTTCCGTGTTTTGCAATAAAAATGTACTGTAAAGGAAAGATATTGCTTGTATCACGTGTATGAAAACAAGAGCAATTTTTAAAATAATGTAATGCTTTTATTCGATTTAACCTTTCAACTGTAACTGAGAACGTTATATTATAAAATTATTCTAAAGCCGCACCTGGAGTTGACACACGATTCGGTTTACTGTTTTAATTGCACTGAAAATTCAATAGAATAGTTTTTTAAATATTTTATTACCGTAGTTTTGATACATCACACACACACACACACACACACACACACAACTATTCTCTCCGACATTCACTGTCGCCTCCGCATTATGACTGATAAGGATTTATAATGGGAGTCCAATGAAATGCTCATATCATGGCTGCGTTCTTTATCAAATAATATATAGTCTACAATGTGCTTTTCGCTCACTATTATTCAGATTAGAACGTATTATTCTTTAATTTATGGTTTAATTTACTCACAGCGATCCCAGAAAGTAATTCCGTACAACTCTAAATGAAGAAATCGTCTATTCGGTTTAAGAAAACCTCTGTGAGTACTGGAACATGATTTATACACTATGTAAAACCAGCAGCTGTCATTCTTTTCCATTCTTATTGTTGTAATCTCGGTAATGTCACACTTATATCTAAAATGCCACGCAGTCTATCACTTGGATCAATCCAGCTCACTAGCAAAGCCTTAACACGTTGCTGTACACTCTTCATGTTAGATACAATAATACCAACTGAAGTGTTGTTCAGAATTCCCACATATACACCTCAGAAACAATATTTACATAAAATGCATACTACTTTGGAAAAATGGGGAAATACCTATATTACATACATGTCATTAGTTAACCCACTTTAAATATACCCTAGTTAACCTTTTTTAATGTTGTTTAACGCCCATTTTACTACTGTGAACACTGGTGATACATGAAATGAAATGATAAATTGGGAAAGGATTTTTTTTTACAGGAAGGAAACGTTCCAGACCTAAGTTTAGGGTACCTGCTCGGCATTTGCCTGTCATGAGGACTGAGGAAAACCTGGAAAAAACCTCAGTCAGGGAGGACGGTCCTGGTGGGATTAGAAACCCAGACCTCACGCTCACGAGTCCGCGCTTTAATGACCTCGACCACCGGTGGCGGTCTTTTGTTAGACTGGCAGAATAGATATCTGACTTGCGAAGTGAAAATTTTGTTTAACTATTGAAATGTACAGAATGTGGTTCAGAAAAACCAGAGCCTTTAACTTTCAGAAAATGTCACGATGATGGAAATAATCTTTCCACATTCATTTACTATTACTGTGGCGAATGGTGAGAGCAAAACATATATGACAGAACTGTAACTAATTCACTTATTTTTTAATGTAAGAGGATTTCACTTTCAAAAAAGTCCTTGATAGAGCAAGGGATCGGTTTTCTTATTGTGAGGCAAAAGTTGGTGATTTTTTACAAATCGATGGTTTGGCAAAAACACGCCTATACTCACCCCTAGTTTATAAAGTTAAAAGCAATGAAATGTAGTGAATCCTGTTCAGTAAAAATTAGTTTAAAGGAAGTGTTGTTTTGTACGTAAGAGGTATTTTCATACAATACTATAATATTACGAAAAAAAAAAAAAAAGATGGAATAAAATAGTAAATGTCATCAAATGTGTTCTAAATATGGTGTTGGATGTTCCGAAAAATTAACACATGACGTTAAGTCTGAACCATTGAAATTAACATGACATACGTTACGGAGAACTGAAAGCTTGCGCTACCCAATAATTCAAATCATTATGCACTGAAATTACATATTAATACGATTGTTAAAAATGGAAAAATAATCAGCAATTGAAAATATTTTCCCTATCAGTGTGGAATAGACTTCGGCGCGCTCAGAGGCAGAAATTACGAGACCTGCGTTCATTAATTTGTGTTCTGTACTTCCACGAGAACCTCAAAACATTAAGTTGTGTTCTGTACATTTACATTTAATTTTCGCGTGTTTGTACCCCACATGCGTCTCGTAACCACTCCCGAAGCGCGCGGAAGCTTATTTCACACTGAGAGTGAAAATATATTTAATTTCCGATTCTTTTTTCATTTGTTAACCAATAGTCATGGTGATGTATAATTTCAGTTCCAGTAGTTTGAATTATCGGGTGGAGCAAGCTTTTTTCAGTTCTCCGCATCGTTTATCATGTTAATTTCAATGGTTCAGACTCTTTTCGTTACTTTATGCAATGCAAAGACGTTACAGTTCAAGTTCTGTTTCTTTATGTCCAAGATTTTTTTTACATATTTTATCTTCCATTCACTTTTTTCTACAGATAGCTGTGTTCCAAGTTGCAAGGTTTGTTTACTTCAAAATAGTGTATTGAAAATAATCAGTAAGTGCGTTGCAATAATTTTTATGAAGTAAATTATGTTTAATTACGGTAGATGTGTATTTAATTTTTTGCTGTCACGACTTTTAATTTATTTCATTAAAATTAAGATAAAATACACCTCATGTGTGAGCTATTTCTAATGACATATTTACTTTCATATATGCAAGATGTCAGACAGGAAAAGTTTGTTCCGACACGCTACCAGCATGAACGCCTTTGCCCCGGGAGGGTTGACATTCTCTCTAATGACAGCATAAAGTTTTACTTGTTTTGATTTAAAGATAAAAAATAAAATTATAAGATAACATTTAAGGATAAAATTAAAACGTCATGTAGCATCCAACACCATATTTAAAACACGTCTGATGACATTTACTACTTTATTCCATCTTTTTTCGTAATAGTAGACAATTGTGTAAAAATACCTCTTACTTACAAAATAACATTTCGTCAAAGGTAAAGTCTGAATTTTAACGAACTCTCTACATTTCATTGCTTTCAACATGACCTGGTGTAAGTACATGCTTGTGTTTTTTTTTCCAAACCATCTATTTGTAAAAAAATCTCCAAACTTTCGCTTCACATTAAGATAACTGGTCACTTACTCTATCGTCTAGATAGAGCAAGTGATTTTTTGAAAAGGAAATCCTCTGTTATTAAAAAAGTGACTTAAGTCGCAAGAGTTAGGTTCTACCATATATATTTTGCTCTCGTCATTCGCTGCAGTAATATTAAATCAATTTGAAAATATTTTTTCCTTGCACATTGCATTTTCTCAAAGTTAAAAGCTGATTTTTTTCAGAACAATACTTCATACATTGCATTAGTTTTAACTTATGACCGGAGGTAGGAGTATGCGCGTGTTTCTGCCCAGCCAATCCTCTGTAAAAATACTAACTTACACTTCGTAAATCAGATGCTTATTCTGTCAGTCTAACTTGGTATTTTGAACGGTTAAGTAATAACATGTATATGATATAGATATTTTTCCATTGTTCCAAAGTGATATGCGGTAGCTGAGGAATATATGTGAGAATTTCTAACAACACTTTAGTTGGCATTGTTGTATCTAACGCTGATGACCTGAGATGTTAAAGAGCGTCAATAAATAAATCAAATTGTTGTATCTAACATGACTAGTACAGAATAACCTATTATTGAGTGGCTAAAGTGCTGAAATGATAAAACTGATAGATTGTGCGGCATTTTGGATAACATCGCAACATCGCCGAGAATAGAATGGGTAACAATGACAGCCGTTGGTTTCACATAGTGTCTAAAGCATGGTTCCATACCTAGAGAGGTTTTATTACGAATGGACGATTTCTTCATCCGGAGCTGTACGGAATTACTTACTGAGATCGCTGTGTGTAAATTACACTATAAATTAAAAAGTAATGCGTTTTAATCTGAATAATAGTAGGAAAAAATACAGTGTAGAACACATATTTTTTTTTGTTTGTTTTATAGAACACATCCATTATATGAGCATTTCATTGAACTTCCAAAATAAATATCCTGGTCAGCCATAATGCGGAGGCGACAGTGAATGTTGGAGAGAACAGTTGTATGTATGTGTGTGTGTGTGTGTGTGTGTGTGTGTGTGTGATGTATCAAAACTACGGTAATAAAATATTTAAAAACCATACTAAAGAATTATCAGTGCAGTAAAAACAGTAAAATGAATCATTGTATATGAGCTCCAGGCGCGGTTTTAGAATAATTTTATTGTGTAATATTCTCAGATACAGTTGTGAGGTTATAGCGAATAAAATCATCACATTATTTTAAAAATGGCCTTGTTTTCATACACGCGATACAAGCAATATCTCTGCTTTACAGTAAATTGTTATTGCAAAACACGGAACTACGTCGGAGATCATTAAATACAGAGAAACATGAATAATTTTCCTAAATATATTCACCACGTTCAGTACGTTGCTGAAATCCGAACTAGAACCAACACCACAGCAGTTCATTTATATTTTATGGTATTGCAATATTTTTACAAATTCAAAACTTTTGCATCATAATGACTTTTTGTATCATAACATTTTTTGCATCGTAGCATTTTTTACACAATTACAACACTTTTACATAGTGACAAAAACTTTTATATTGTAACTTTTTCTACACCGTAACAATTTTGCAAAGTAATATTTTATTGCATCGTACCATTTTTTGCGCGGTAACTTTTTTTTTCTTCGCAACATTTTTTCCCCATCATAAAAATTTTCGCTCAATATAATTCTCTTCCTGCCAGATCTAAAAGGACAATAATAAAGTACATTTGCATCCTACCAAGTCTTTTCATACTCCAAAGTATGAACCCGAGTTTGGTTTTGAAAATGTCCAGACAAAGTTGCGACAAAACACTGTTCCCTGATAATGTCTCGTGCAGGTTCCAACTTATTTTTCCACTGTCCTTTGTTTAAGCCAATGAGACGGATTTTCCACCTTCTTCCTTGCAAAGTACTGTCCAACGTGTGGCACCGGCATCGGTACTGTGAATCTAGTGGAGCAGGCAACATGATCCATAACGTTCTAGCTCAAGTGTCGCATAACTCTGTATTTTGTTACTATGCTTGCGCTGTAGCAAAACGTCATGCTCAAAACGCCACGACATCATTTAAAGTATATCATAATATTATTAATAAATGTTGGTTTACATTTTCACCAAGTTTTTCAATGTAACAGCTTATTTTGCACAGTTAAAACATATTTCATGCCACCATTTACTAAAAAATATAGTTTATAAAGTAAATTAACAAAATATTTACACTATTTAGCATTTTGCTTGCAGCGTTTATCAACATTATTATTTCAATGTTAATTATTGTAAGTAAGAATTATTTTTAAATTTGTTTATACCGTCGTAATATTTTTTACAACCACAACGTACAGCATTTCAACGTTCTTACATTTTTAGTTCATAATTTCCTCACTAAAAATTCTATCATTTTGGGTAATTTATGTAATTATGTGTATAATCAATAAAATAATGGATTCTATTTTACCATTCATAGCCGTGATAAATGATTTTGAAAGTATGCTTGTCCTATACTTGCACCTGAAAGCGCGATGGCCCATGAATTTAAATTCAATCCTGAACATATGCTTCCCCATGAATGTATACTTGCCCCTGAGAGTATACTTGCCACCAAATGTCTACTCACCCCTGAAAGTATGCTTATCACCCAATGTATGGTTGTTCGTAAAATATGCTTGCCCATGAAAGTATGCTTACCACCGAATGTATACCTACCCTTGTAAGTATACATCCCACTGAATGTATACCTACACCAAGGAGTATACTTGCACATCAAAGTATGCCTACCACACATTATTTAATCCATATTTGGTAGAATTATATAATATCCCTGACCTGTGCTATTGGAAACACGTGAATGTAACAAACGTTTAATTACCGGCATTTTGTAATTAATAACATAATGACATTTCTTACCTGATCTTTGACGCTGGTTATCTACCTAGGTCGGTAATGAAGCAGATTCCTGCAATTTTATTAATATTTTATAATTAAATATATATATAATTCGCGCCATTTAGCTATTACTGATATGTATATATATAAAATTCATACTTATTTGTAATTATTATTTTGTATAATTAATAAAATAATGGATCTTTTATACCTGATCTTTATCGCCAGTTACCTATCAAGTTCAGCAAGGAAGCAAATTCCCACCATTTTGTTATTCATATTTTGTGTATTCACTGAAATGACCCCGACTTAGTTGATCTCCGTCGACGGATTGCACACCTCGTCGGTAATGCAGCTACCTTTTTCTAAAGGTCGATAAGCAGCAAACTGTAATAAAGAGAACATAGGTCGGGACATATACTACTGTTGTCATTTACGACTTGAAAGACATTGCCAATTTCTTAAGACCCCAATAAACTATAAAGTGACTGTCCATATAGTCTGCGAAGGCAGAATTGCAGACCTTTCTCTTTTACATTCGTGACTCTAAAGCAATCTCACTTGCGTAAAGGCAAAAATGATCCTTTTAGAACATGTTAGGCACTCAATTTAAACACATATTGTATCTCATTTTTAACAGAGTTAATTTAAAAATCCACGTAGATTCAAGAATATTTTTCTTCGTCATAGGATCGGCCCTGGTAGATTAGAGGTAAACATACCTCGTAGACCAAAGATAGGGCGTTCAAACCCGGCCGGGATTGATGTATTTTTTCTGGCATAAAATACAAAGAATGGGTTCCTTCGGAAGGGAAGTAAACCGGTGGATACCGTGTCAGTCGTAGATTTAGAACAACAAGCCTGAAAGAAGACAGACTTAGAACAACAAACCTGAAAAAAAAGATGTCTGAGAAAATTTTATATGAATAAATAAACCAAATCAAAACAAAAAAAAACCGTCACAGTAAGTAAGAAATCCTAGTAAAGGGACAATTAAAACTATGTGAAAACAAAAGAGTCGATTTCTTGAATTATAACACAACTTACATGTGCTTTACCGTCGTACAACAAAATTATTCATTATCAATACTTTATTTTGATTTAGTTTATTTACGGACGCTCTTTGTTATCTCAGGCCATCGGTGCCCCATTCAATTCACGGCTTAAAACGGCGGATAACGTTTGGTAAGAGGGCTCGTTTTTCCGGCTTGAGGTTCTTTTACGTGCCGTACATCTACGACACGGGACTTGAATATCAACAGGGACCGAATGTTTGACTTGTGATTTTTTTTTTATTTCTATCGCAAGTTTAGAGAAGATTGCTTTCATTTAAGCTGATTAAAATAATGTGTTTTTCATTGATCATACGTCATTTTTTGTGATTTTTCATAACTTCATGTTTTGTTTCCTTTTTCATTCATTTGCTTACACAAGTAATAACTTTGTTTCAAATATGTGCTAGTAACATACTGCGATTGAGAGGTGTTTTTCCGGTCACAAAGCATTCCTGAGTGACAATAGTTGTAGTAATGTGTATTTATTACTCATTATTTTCAAACACTAAAACATCGTTAGCATGGGTCTTTTGTCTGCATGTACTATTAATGAAACAGACACACTGTGTGTTCGGGAAGTACGTATACCCCTGTACCATCTAGTTTCTTATTAGCAAAATATAGTTGTTATTTTATTGTAATTATTAGTAATTAGTAATATCGTTGATGTGTTGTTGATTGTTATTGCTGGTGTACTATGAGCTTAGCGTCACTCAATCGTCATTCTTTGAGTAGAAATGGCAGACACAAATTCGTTTTCTGAGTGAGAAGAGTGATTAACCACGACTGTATGGATACATGAAAAGACAATTAACATCATACGAAAGCAATTTAAGGAACGTTTTAATTTGCTGCCCCGACAAAGAGGACAATGCTTTCCTTGAAAACAAAAAGGGGGCATTTATGACAGGAAGTATGAAAGACCGATCGAGAAGTGGGAGAAAGAAGACGCGCCTAGAGCCATGTCCTGAGGTTGAGGTGTCGATTGAGCGCTCCCCATAAAATTCATTCGCAAACGGACTGCTGAACTTGACATTGCACGATCGACTCTTTTCGACTACTTGAAGAATATCTTATTGGTGAGCCGTATTATTCGACCTTCAACAAAGAGCTGTGTGACGCAGATATGAACATGCGTCTTGATACATGTCGATCTATTCTAGCAACATTCAAAACAAAAATATCAAGGTCCAAGTTTATGTTCACAGATGAGTGTGCCATATACCGCGGCAAGCGAAAGAAAAATATTTTTTACGTCGAAGGAAAATCCTCACTTCACTTCCGAACTTGAACACAACTCACCACATGTTATGAGGTGGGTAGGAATGACATTGCAGCATCTTTGTACCATATCTTTCGACGGCCTGTGAATGCTGTATCATGTTAACTAATACTGACAACTTGTCTGATTTCCCAACTGGAAGAGAGAGAACTAATGGAAGAACTGTGGATACAGCAAGACGGAGCTCCAGCACACTTCGCTCTAAGCGCTCATGATTTGTTAAATTATGAATTCCCAGGATACTGGATTAGACCTGGGTTCCCGACATCTCCAGTACCACTCCCATGGCCAACATGTAGCCTTGACCTGACGGCACTTGATAATTCGTTGTGGGGTATTATCAAGATGAAGATTGCTGCGCGTCACTATGGAACCAACGCTGAAATTGAACAAGCAGATACGATGCCTTCGGTACGATCACACCTGCAATTTTGGAAAAAAAATGTCAGAAAGAACTTAGGAGGTGGATAGGATTATTTGTCTAACATGGTGGAACACATACGTATAATTAGCCGTAAGTTCATTACTAAATCACTAAATTCATAAATTAAGGTATAGCATTTAGGGGAATACGGACTTCACGGACACACTGTAGAAAAAGAATTTGTACTTCAAATCAAATACATATAGTTATAATCACCTAAGACGTCTTAAATATGTGCGCGCGCGCACACACACACACACACACACACACACATACATACACTCACTTGCTTGTTCACATACACACGCATTCACAGTCAAAGAACCTGTCTACCTCAACAAAACGCACCTATATAATTCTGTGCACTTTACATAGAAAAGAATTGGTCAGTTCTCTTCCTATACAAACAAATCCTAATGCTATGCTGTCCCTATTCGACTTGGCAAACTTACTTCAACAATTTCCACTGTTCGGTAATAGTTTGAAAACGTGGTATATATGCCCCATCTGATTTTGAGTTCATTGCGTTTATTTTCTCTGTGCATTCTGCCTCTATATTCTGTTGGTTAACATCCCTACGCCATTTTTGTACCTTCCTGCATATATAATTACGATTCCTTGCTCCCTTCGTCCATATCCAT
Source organism: Metallyticus violacea (assembly GCA_030762175.1). Classification (NCBI taxonomy): domain Eukaryota; kingdom Metazoa; phylum Arthropoda; class Insecta; order Mantodea; family Metallyticidae; genus Metallyticus; species Metallyticus violacea. The sequence goes on along the minus strand of CM060846.1, from coordinate 108,453,892 downwards.
CCCAATCCAACGTTCCCTAAACTTCTTTTAATTTTGAATACCCAGCATCTTTAATTTCAATCTTATATTGTTAGCCTAAAGCCCTTTTTATAACGCGTAACTAGTACTTAATAATTCTAATTTCTCACTGAATTTTTATAGCGTCCAAATTCCCGCAAAACGCCCCAGTTGGCTGTGAGTGACAAAAGAAGAAAAGGTATGTTATTATTATTTGGTTTATTTGTGAACGCTCTTTAACATCTCAGGTCATCGGCACCGCCAGGGGTGGCCAAGGTCTTTAAGGCGCGGACTCGTGCGCGGGAGGTCTGGGGTTCGAATCCCTCCACGACCGTCCTTCCTGACTGAGGATTTTTCTAGGTTTTCCTCAGTCCTCATAATTGGCAAATGCCGGGGCAGCACCCTAAACTTAGGCCTGGAACGTTTCATTCCTTAAAAATAAATCATTTCCAAATATATCATTTCATTTCGTGTATCACCAGTGTTCATCGCCTGTGGTGCCTCAGTAGTAAAAACGGGCGTTAAACACTATTCAAAAAAAGAAAAAAAGGTCATCGGTGTCCCATTTAATTCCGACGTGAAACGATCGATAAATTTTGCTCAGAGGCCTCTTCTTTCAGGCTTGAGGTACTTTTTCGTGCCGTAAATCTACGACACGGGATCCACGACTTTACTTCCATTCCGAAGGAGGCCATACTTAGGATTTTTACTCCTGAAAAAAATCCATCGATTCAGGTAGGGATTGAATTCACGATCTTGGGCCTACGAGGCAAGTATGGGTACCACAAGGACCGACGAAAAGATATGTTATTTGTTACCGTAATTCTCTGGAACCGTCCATCATGTTGTGATACTTCGTTCGTTCTATGCGAGTGTTATTTCTTGCTTGATTAAATACATTTTAAATTTAATATCAAGGATTAATGTGTTACCTTTTTAAATTGTTCAGAATATTTTAATTTAAATAAATGTAAGATTTTGAAAATGAGTCACAAAATATTATTAGATCATACTGTCATATTTTTACAGATTTTAGATCACAAATGCTAGCATATTGTAACCTTTGTAGACTGTAGACATCCGGTTTGATATTATTATCAAACATTTAAGAAAAATATTTTGTGCGAGGGTCAGTCACAAATAAAGTCTCATAGTTTTTTTTTTCTATTTAAACATATTGAAATTTCGAAAATTTTCATTCCCCCAAACTTCTGCAGCCCTTGGCAATAACAGCTTTTTAAATCAACTTGTGGCAATACTGCATCATTTTACAAAATGGCTGACGTTGAAGTGAATATAAGATGGTGAGTTTTGAGAGAATTCCTGCATGAGGAAGGTAAAACGTATAATAGATATAAGACTTTCGCGTACAGAGTGCTCAGTCCTAATTCCCTAGCTGCAGCGGAGAAAGCCAAATTCCGCATTCCCGAATGCCAGCAGAACGATCGAGACTGAGGCACCTGGCCCACGCGTTGATTCCAGTATTAAATGGAATATGTGGAAGTCCCAACTGTTCTCTGCCCCTTTCGGAACAAACAGAATTTTTTTTTTTAAATTGCTCGCGAATATTTGGATACCAAAATGGGAATTTCCAGAACAAGAGAACTTGAAGTTGATAGGAATTATACGACATCCTTAAAGGCATAGTAGCTGTTCGCAACCCAAATGAAAAAGGCGTACGCTTTTAACACTTTTAACTTTTGTGTGTATTATTATTATTATTATTATTATTATTATTAATTTATTAATTTTTTTGTTTGAACTAACCTAACCTAAAACTGCAACCTTTGCGTTTTCCTCTCTAAAAAGTAATATCTCTAACCAACTGGTGGAAAGAAAACCTTGACGTGCAGCTTATGTAGGCATAAAGCAACATTGGAAGTTATTTTATTTCAGCATGTAGGATTAATGAAACAAAAGTGAAATTGCAAACTATGCGTTGTCTTACCTAAAAAATAACATTTATTCAAATAAGAACAGTGTAGAGAAATTATGAAGAGTACAAGAGAGGGAAAAAATAAAAGTTAACCCGGGAGGAATCTCCCACAACCTTCCAAATATTAGGAGGATACTTCATCCAACTGAGTTTCAACTCATCTAGCTAATTATCCTGTTGAAGTCGCACACTTGCCTATCGCCGAAGATGCGTCCTGGGGGAAGTCACGCCTTTCACGATCGGCAGCGGAGAAAACCGAACACTTCTTAATACTAAAACTGCGCCTCCTTTGTGTTAATTTGCAGTTTTAAATGTTAACGTGCCTCCTCTATTTTTCGACTATTGGAATTCGCAATTAATTCATAAAAGAGCAAAATATATAAACATCTTCAAAAAAGAAAATAAATAACAAAAATACTAACATAATAAAATCAACCTCTATTTACAACATAACTTTAATATGGGGTAGGAGGGGCTTATCTTACACTATACCATTAACGTCTTCTTGATTTATGGTTTCAAATTTTGCATTATGTGGAATACCTTTTTTAACTGGATTTTATATACACACATTTATTATCGCTTCTTAGTATTAATTTGGAATTGTGAATATTATCGCGCCTCTTCTATTTTTCGCCTATTGGAAATTCGCTATTAATTCACACACAGACACACACTAATATAAACGTAACCTCGAGTAAATCCTAGAAACTGAAGTACCCAGTCTTTTGCTGCGGCTTGCTACGGCCTGGCGGTCTACGCTTGCCTCCTTTTCGTAAATATAAATTGATAGAGGGTAAATCAAAAGAAAACGAAAACAAATGTGAAGAAAATCACCCGATTCTGGCATTAAGAGTTCCCATTACCACTAAACCAGTATGTGGATACTAGTATTTGATTTGTGTAATGACGTCGGTCAAATCACAAAAAATCTGGGAAAATTTTGTAAATATAAATTTATTTCGAATTGTGTGCGTAGTACTATGTTAGCGAGTAAATCATTGTAATAATGGAAAATCTCCTTTAACTCCTTTATAAACAATAATTAAAATTTTTAAAAAATACATCGCGAGGCTTCGAACGCATTATCTTTCCCTGTATTTACACTGCGTTCTATCCGTCTGAGATATCATACTAAATTGATTATTGGCCTATATCTGTTAAAGTCGCACTACCTTCCGCTAAGAATACTCCCTTCCCTGCTGTTCGTGAAAAGCAGGCGTGACTTTCCCCAGGACGCATCTTTGGCTGTGAATAAGTTAAGTCGCACTACCTGTAAACCTCTACAACAATCGTGACCAGTCGGCTTTCTTCGTTACGGTTCGCCACTTTTTTTTTCCATCTATGAGAATTTGGAAGTTTTGACTCAAAACATTTTAACAATGATATTTTAATAATCAAATTAAATTAAGAAACAACATAAAAGTTACACATCTACACATACAGCCTCTTCTACGGCTGCTGGCGCGATACGGCGGCTGATGTTGATCCAACTGTTTTTATTTTTATTATTATTATTATTATTATTATTATTATTATTATTATTATTACTTTATTTAAATTAAATCTTCAAACTCAAGTAAATACTGTCCAATACATCGCAGCACTGCCATTCGTTGAGGTACTGAGGACCAACTGAATACTGGAAATGTCAAATAATGGGGTTCAAACCATTTCTCAGAGATATCCAGGATCTGGAGGATCTTGGCCTGCACCCTCCGCCATGCTGATGCAGCAGCACCACATTCCAAACGATGGAGTATTGTATCTTGAAGGCCGCAAGCATCACAGTTAGGAGATAGCTTCATTCCAATACGATGTAGACGCTCATTGGTAGGGAAGATATTATTCACCAGTTGGTACCAGACACTCCGTTGGTAAGTGTTGAGTGCAGGATGTCGAATGTTGGACCAGATTCGGCGCCAGTTGTATACTGGGTGTTGGAGAACTACTTTGGAAGCCGGCAATTGGAATAACCAGGCAGTATACAAGTCTCTGGTTTTCGGTGGTTGGCCATGTAAGTCGACAGGACAGTATGCGATTAACTGAAGTAGCTTCTTAACCTGGGGAGCCTGAATCGGCAACCCTCGAAGATCTGGTGGATTCTTGAGACGGTGTTCTGACAACCACTGGGTGAGAAACTGATGACTATAAGAATCGCCATAGTCTCCTAGGTGTGCCCAGTTTGTCCGGAGAAACAGACAATCAGCTTTTGCCTGTGGATCAATGGCATTTAGACCCCCTTCAGAGGTTGGAAGTGTGAGTTGATTTCTAGGTACTCGTAACAAAAAACCTTTCCAAATAAACCATCCTGTAGCCGATTTCAACTTAGCGCCAAAAATGGATGGTAACGGCAGAACCTGACTCACAAACCATACTTTGGATAGTGAGAATATATTAACAAAATGAACACGTTGTAACAAATTAAGGGAACGAAATTGATGTTCTTGAAGAACTTTACGAACACTGTTAATAACACAGTTCCAATTATATTGAATGATCGCCGGTAGCGTGGATAAAAACGTAATACCCAATATTTTAATGGTTGAAGCCATAGATATCCACGAAGGTGGGACTATAGAAGTAGAGCCAACGAGCATATATCTTGATTTATTCACATTGAGGAGTGCTCCAGAATCTCTACAATAATTATTCACAATTTCGTGAATATGAGGAAGAAGAGAACCGCGTGAGATCAGCAAAGTGACATCATCAGCAAATGCTCTAATAAGAGAGTGACCATCAGAACGAAGGCACTGTTGTAATTTTCTTAGGAAAGGTTCAATGGACATCACAAACAAGTGCATAGCCATCGGGCAGCCCTGTCTGACAGACGCTCTCACAGGAAAGGAATGAGTGAAATAGCCATTCACCAAAATTTTGGAAGTAGCTGCTTTTAATATATTTCGAATGAGGTAGCAGTATGTATCAGGGATTCCTAAGTGCATCATAGTTTTAATTAAATAACTATGTTTCACCCGGTCAAATGCATGGTCAAAGTCCAAGGAGATCAAAAGTTTCCCAACCCGCGAAATATGAGTGTCGCTAAAAGCGTCACGAAGAGCACACAAGGCATACAGTATGTTGCCTCCACGTTGAATGGACTGTTGTACCGGTGCAAGAATATCAGCAATCATTGGTGATAAGCGATATTTAATACAACGCATGAACAATTTATAATCAGTATTCAGCATTGTTAAAGGACGAAAGTCCTGTGCAATATTGGGATGGCTACATTTAGGTACAAGGACCACTACACCATGGACAAATGCAGAGGGAATCAATGTGGTACACAGTAGCTCATTGAAAATTGCAAGAAGTGCATCCTTCAGCAACGGCCAAAATGCAGAGTAAAATTCTGCAGGTAGTCCATCTACTCCAGGTGATTTATTTCGAGGACAGGCAACTAAAGCTGCATGCAGTTCCGTCATGGTAAAAGGAGGAATATTATCACTGGGCCCAGAAGAGGTTGGAACCGTAATTTCCTCTGTATCAAGGAGTTCGTCAGGTGTGATATCAGAATATAGCTTCTGAAAATATTCAAACACAACAGAACGGGTATCCATTTGGCTACTTACAGAACCATGAGAGCCATTGTGAATGCTATGAATATATTTACGCCTGGCACGCCGTTGTTTACGGACATGATGATATATGGACGGAGATTCCATATGAACGAACGTAGCTCGGGAACGCACCTGAGTGCCCGTCAAATCGTCCAGTTGAAGTTTAAGAATCCGAGCTTTAATTCTTTTTATTTCAATACTACAATGTGTATCAACCACAGGGCGACTGTACAAATTTCGCAATACCCCATAAAGAAACTGGCGACAACACTGTTTTCTGCGGTATTTATCACCAGACACATATTGCAGAAACCGTTTTATCTTTGTTTTGATGACAAGCCACCATTCCAGTTTAGTAGAGTAAAATCGTTGCTGATAAGTCCAACAGCGCCACCGCTCTACAAAAAGTTCCTGAACATCTTTGTCAGAAAGAATCTGCACATTAAGCTTCCAGTAACCACGACCATATGATAAAGAGGACGCAGGTAGCGTAATGGAAGTAAGATATCCACAATGATCAGAGAGTTCTGTCGAACATATATCCACAGTACTAATACAAAGAGCCCGATCAACATAAATGCGATCGAGTCGTGCTCCGGAGAGATTGCGTTGAAATGTATAAAGCGGACGATCACGATTCACGACTTCCCATGTATCTCGTAACTGAAGTCGATTAACTAAATCTACAAATGCAGGACAAGGCAGGTAAACCCCTGTGCAATCTTTAGGAGATAAAACAGTATTAAAATCGCCACCTAATAACACATGAGGAGAATTAGAAAACAAAGAAGCTACTTCTTCAGCAAAGAATTTTTGTCTTTCCTTCCGCATATGGGTGCCAGAAGGACCATATACATCGATAATATTGAGATTCCTTAGAATAAGGCTGATACCCCTAAAATTTGCAGTCATACGCACATCCGTATATTGCAAGTGATCTTTAAGCAATATGGCAGTACCACGGGTAACAAAATCAGTATTAATTTCAGCATTATATCCATATAAGCGAGTTATAAACGGAGAAATTACCTCCTGAAGAAGAGCAATGTCAATATCCAGGGAATGAAAAGTTTTTGCAAGAAGACGAAAATTTTCAGCAGTTTGGATATTACTAATATTCAGGGTAAGAATTTTATATGTCTGTGACATAAAAAGGGACAAGTTAGTCCAAGAACAATTAAAAGAATAAGAGCTAGAGGACAGGAGTACAATTTTTTTCTCCAAGAGGGAGTTCTAAGGTTGCATGAGGCGTGTCCTCCGACATATGCTCAGTAGGACTTTCAGATAACGGCAGAGATTTCCCAGCTTTATCACTGTTAACACGACGTTTAGAAGACAAGCCACCCTGTAAGCGCGGATCTCGAGGTGAAATCTCTGGTTTATTATTGAGTAAAGTCAGAGCATTCAAGTCATGCAAAGGTGTCGCCGTAGATTGGGATCTTTCGCGTACTTTTTGTTTCTTTGCATTTGGTTCGATATTTATCTCCTCTGCATATAATGGTGTAGTAGCTACCTGGTCAGTGTTACTATCAGGTGGGGATAGGGGAGGTATGTCATGCCGTTGCGACAACAACAAGGTCAGATTCATAGGTTCCAAGGGAGAGGCGGGCTGTTGAGAGGGCTCGAAAGGGGGGAGAGCGTCTGTCTGCTGATCAGGTTGAATGGGGCTGGAAGCAGAAATTTCCTGAGGGGCAATAATATTTTCCTGAGGGAATAGTTCACTCATTAATGTTGGACGAGGTACCTGTGGGATCTTTGAAGTAAATTCCTTGTAAGGACATGGATCACGGAAATGAGTAGTTTCTCCACACGTATTACACGTGGGTGGTTGCCCTGCGTAACTAATGTAAGCCTCGTGACCAGCAATCATCAAATTAGATGGAATAGGTTTTTTCAAATCAATTTGAATAGAACGAATACCATTTTGCACCCGATACTTATAGCCGAGAGACCAATGTTCATTTTCAATTTTAATTACAGATCCGTATACCTGTAATGATTGGCGTATTTTATCATTTGATAATTCCGGGGGTAAATTAAACACACGGGCATGGGTATATTCTGCACTGGCATCACTAATGGTTACGGAAGTCACAGATCCGTCTTCAGTTACAAAGGGAGATGTGCCCTGGTGTACATTTAACAACTGTTCGAAAATCACTCTACTGTGTAACTTGATAAATATTGCATTTTGCTTACCAATTAATTGAAGTGTGTCCAATTGATCCTCGGCTATACGTAGGGTGGTATCCAACCAGAGATGTATATCTAATGGTGTAGGCCGAGGCTTACTTTTATCGAAGGCAGCTTTTAAAGTGTTTACTCGTGTGATCTTGTTCATAATTAAAGTTGGCGAAACAACTATGAAAGTGTCGCAAAGGAAATGTGAAGAAAAAATTTAACCAAGAAGAAACTGACAAAACTTAATAGCACAAAACGAAACGCAGTCAACTGTTACGTCTGTACTCCACGCCACTCTGCAGCGGACTGCCACTTGCCGTTCGGGAAGACTGCGATCTGTACGGTTAAGTTATATAAGCACTGTAGACGCTAAATGGAGCAGCTGCCCGGACACTGCAGTAACTTCTTGCAACATACAACGGCTCATGATATCATTCGTGTTGACTACCGAGTAACAACTCTTGCTCAGCACAGAAACTTTAGCAGGAATTTTTTCAATAATGTTTGCGGAGGCCACTGTGATACATCAAATAAAATGAGAAATTGGGAAATGTTTTCTTTTTTAATCTCCTCGGCATTTGTCATTTCTGAATACTGAGGAAAATCTGAAAAGAAAAGTTCAAGTCAGGGAGAATGGTTTCGGTGGGAACCGAACCCCAGACATCTCGCTCACGAGTCAATCTTTTAACGACCTCGTCCAACCGTGGTCGTACTGCGGGGAATGCATACCCTTATTAAAAAGTGGCAAAAACCGTGAAAAGGATGGATAATATATTGAAAAGTGAGAAATTACCTAATCTGAAAGTTGTGGCTGCAAGCAGTGTAAATTTCATCATGTTTTCATGTACATTAAAAGAGAAAAAATGAAAATCATTACTTTCTGATTGAACCTCATATAACTTCAACTTCTAACCTCTATAAATATTACCTCATACACCACAAGGCATAACCGGGAACTATGCCCCCCTCCCCCCAAAAAGTCACTAAAATACACAAGTAAGGGTTTAAAGCACCTTGTGTGTATTTCAGCCTCCATAATTGCACTTCTCTTAGAGAATGCGGTCTTAAACAGCACATTGTCTAGTTAGGAAAACAAGAAGTATAAATAGGGATATAAAGGGCTTGTGAGGAGTTTTTAACATTGCTAACATTTCTTAATGTTTCTGCATCGTTAAGTACAAGGGTCGTAATGCAGCTCCCTGTGGAAGAGCGCTGATAAATATAAATTATAGATACCAAAGCAGTGAAATAAAACGAGAAATCGTTAGAAACGACTAGATTACAGTGTCATATCTAGGTGACACTTCGTTTTAAGATTTCCTATGATTCATATACAGCTGTATCACCAATCTCCTTTAAAAGTTCCTACCGCTTGTTGGCAGCAAATATGTTAGATACGCTCTTGCTTTAACTTTTTAATTTCTCAGCAGTTGTATTGTGGTGGTTCATTTGCATAGACTTCCACCACTCTGAAACAGGAATTCCCTAGCGTATGTCTGTATTTTGTTGATTGTTTGGAGCGGTGAAGGATACTATTTCGGTACTTAGTCACCGCCACGAGAGGCCGAGGTCGTTAAGGCGCGAACTCGTGAGCGGAAGGTCTGGAGTTCGATTTCCACAAGGACTGTCCTCCCTGAGTTTTTTTCAGGTTTTCCTCAGTCCTCATAAATGGTAAATGCCTGGGAGGCACTCTAAACTTAGGCCTGGAACGATTCTTTCCTTAAAAATAAATCCTTTCCCAATATATCATTTCATTCCATGTGCCATCAGTGTCCATCGCCTGTGATGCCTCTGTAGTAAAAACGGGCATTAAACACCATTCATTCAATTTATTGGCACTTAGTCATGCCCCTTTTACCCTCGTCCGCTATTGGGGCATCTCCGGGGAGGAAGGGATGAGGTGAGGGAGTCACTAGAGGGTCAGGAAACTGCGCGGATGTAGAAGGTGTCGCTAACATGTTTCTATAGGACATTCCGACGCCGAAGGAATTCGAACCCCTCAGATAGCAATATTATGTGCATAATAGAAATAAAATATATCTCTACCTGGTACATTCGTTTTGAATGATTTAGAACTGGTAGGAAGATTATATATCATTCTTATGAACATGTGCAACAGTGTCATCACAAGAAGACTCTAATCTCATCTACGATATGAAGAGTGAAATGCAAATTACAGCAAAGGCTTGCTCGCTTTCCGGTAATACATATCTTTTATCTAAATAAACTCTTATCATAGTAGTTAAGAGCCAACAATTGGAAAATGACTCACAAGGTGATTGCGTTTATTTAGATAGATGCTTTACAAAGTAATGAAGGTCTTTTTTCAATAATAATAAAAATGTTAGGCCCCTTTGGTATGTTCTATTGTCTTATTCAAGCATAATTGCAAAGTTTATCCCTCTTTCCCATGTTGACAAAGAATATATATCTGATCCTTCCCTGCAATCTGTGAGTCTTGTGTTGCTTGTTTATTTATTTATTTTTTCCCATTCACAGAAAATATATTTCCAGAATTTCCCTTTCTCATTTCCAAATACAAATTCCAGCGTCGTCAGAATTTTTTTAGTTCAGTTCACTGCATTTATTCCTTACACTTATTTGCAGTTACGAAAAAATAAAATACAATAAGTGATCTCCCGAGTATTGAACTGTACGCGACGGTTTCTTTCTGAAAACGTCTAATAACGCAAAGTAGTCTAACGTTTCTATTGGTAAAAGCAAATAGCAGTACCCTTAAAATCCTATTAGTGGAAGAGCTTCCAATTTTCAGCAAGAGCGGATTTGCTTCACGCTAACATTATTTTAAAGACAAGGGAGGTGGTAACCAGAACATTAACAATTAATCGATTTCAATGCTTAGGAAGACAAGCTTATCTCGGCTTTGATAGTGCTGCTAGCCAACCAGAAACACAACCCACAAATTATATCTCAAGTGAATTGTTTAAGTCTTATGAACATAAAACCAGAGAGATTTCATATTGTAAACGGGACAGAATGTTTAGATAAAGGATTTACTATGAATGAAATAGAGTATCAGATCAAAATATTGCAGAGAAAAAAAAAAGGCTTAAGGAATAGATGGAATCGCAGGAGAATTTTGGAAAGCACTTAGGGAAATGGAAAGAGGTAACAGGCTACTACCAGAGTTATTAAATACTATTAAGGAGAGCAAGGCAATATCTTTGACCTGGAAAGTGAGCAATATCGTACCACTATATACAGGGAAAGGGGGGATATGAATAACCCAAGCAACTGCAGAGGTATTAGTGGAAGGCAGAAATGGAAGGTAAGTTATTAGAACTCCAAGCAGGTTTTAGAAAGGAAAAAGGAGCATTACATAATATTCTGATAATCCAAACTATATTCGACAAATATAGTTTCTTTGAAGATTTTGAAAAAAAAAAAAAAAAAAAAAACATTCAATACAATGAACAGAGATGCATTGGCATACAAATTGAGGTGAAAGGGATTTAGAGTTGAATTTATTAGAGAACTTCAAAAATTATATGAAGGAATCAGATTTTGTATCAGATGTAAAGGTAATAGAACCACAGATATATGAGCTAAAATTTGGGTTTGAGGCAAGAGTGTAAATGGAGCCCAATATTGTTTGATTTGTTTATAGATGACATCCTAGATAAGATATTGAAAAATAGCAGGCACGGTTCAATATTTATTGGAAAGAAGGAAATACCAGGATTGCACTTTGCTGGTGATCTCATAACAGGAGCAGTAACTGTTATAGGATTACAACATGCCATTGAAGAAATTACTAGATTTTGTGCATAATGGGGATAATATAATAATATTTAAAAAAAGGATCCAGATTAAGGAAAGATGAGAGGTGGCTTATATATACAGACGGTTTATAAATATAAATGGAAATACTGAAAGAATTTTACTAGTTGGGGGTGAGATTTGCGAGCTATGGAAGATGGGAGATACAGTCTATATGTGCATAAGTCAAAGATAAATTAGCTATGAAAGCTGTTAGAGTAAGTTTGTATAATGTTCCCATATTGCCAAAGAAAAGGCTAGAAAGATTATACAAGGCTGTGGTTGAATCAAAGATGATGTATGAGCAAAAATTTGGGGAATATCGATCTACATAGAATGTTTTGTGGAGAGGTTCTTGGGTTATCAAAAAGTTCGTCGAGGGGTTGAGTTTAGCAGAACCAGGAAGAGTGGGAAAGAAAGGTATACTAGCTGAGAAACTCTTTAAATATGTGTACAGATGTTTAAAATTAGATAATAACAATGAGCTAAAAATGTCTTACGTACCAATGAGATGTACTGGGAAGAGAGTTTAGGGGAGGTAGGGAAACTATTAGAAGAAATTGGAATGAGGGATGTGTGGCGATTGGGTGAAAGTAACGTCAGTGGATTTTGGAAAGAAGTAAGACAGAGAGTAGAAGGTATAGAGAAGCAAGAGATTTGGGCTAGCCTAAAGGATAAACTTTTTTTAGATTTATATAAAATTGTTAAAAATAAATTGGGGACGGGAGAAATATTTAGATAATTGATATAATTTGGAAGAATAGGTCTTGCGTAGATACGTGCAGGAGTATTGTTTCTAAAAGGATTAAGAATATATTTTAAAGAAGAATGCACTATGTGGAAAGGTGGAAAATGTGTTCCATTGTCTAATAGAATGTGGAGGGATAGCATTTGGGATGAAAAATGGGATAAACAACAACAAGATATAGCAATAATTAAAATGTCAGATATGAGGGCAAAGAAAGTAAACAAGGTTGGGGAATTCTTAGGAAAAGGAAAGAGATAATGGAGAAGTTTAAGGAAGGTGCTTGTTGGCACACACACACACACAGTTGTGGAAATTATTATTTATTGTAGGGTTTCATTTTTTCTACATATAACCAGGTGGTTAAGGTGTGAGAGAACCTTAGTTCTGGTATTATAAATTGTTTAGTAATTTGTTTGTTTAAGTAAATTGAATTACCAATAATTGGTAAATAACAGTGGTTTGATTTGTTTATGTTATATATATATGAATATTATAAGTAGCCATACCTGAGTCTTCAGGAATTCCAGTGAATAATCACTGATGAGCCGCAGATCAAGGTAAGGTGAAATTGTTAAATGTTTATGTAGAAATATTATTGGTAAATAAATTCCAGTACCCCTCGCACTGCCTGGTCTCCAAGAAGATTACGTCGAGCACACCACTGATGATATCCACCGCAATCGTGGACGAAAAGTCTGAGAAGATGGAGAAGAATGCCATTGCACCACGGCCTTACAGCCCAGAAGACTCACTTGACATAAAATAAACAACGTTGAATGGTTTTAATTTTTGAAATGAATACATTCTTCTACCTACTTTATATATAAGTGCTTTAAACGGAAAATAAACACAATTGAAAATACTTACTAGACAAAACGTTTTCTTTTTAGATGAGATATTCTATCCTAAAAGATTGGTATCGATGCTATGTTCATTCGTTTTGTCACAAAATTAACAAACATTCCCAGTAATGCATCTGCGATCGCTACATCACATGCAACCTATTCCCATAGTTTGTCTACAGTGCATTTACGCATGGAATGGAAATTTCAGATTATAAGCATCCTTCTTGAGTATTAAAGTACGGTGAAGTACGTGTGTACCGAACAACAGTCACGCTGCAACTGTTTTCTGTTCTTGGTATGCAGTGCATATGCACTAGACACGTTTTTCTATGGTGGTACACTTTTGGTCATCCAGGTCTTCATCAGTTGTCACCACCACAGTCGTAAGCTCTGATCACAAAGTTTTGGGTTGTTTCCGGCATTATACTGGTCAGGTTCTGTGATTTACATGCAATTTTTCATCCCATAATGAGATATCTTAATGAATAGTTGCAATATAATTGGCAAAATGTAACATGGCTGGCTGGTTCGTTGATCTTCAGTTAAGAGACTTTGAGGCACCATACAGAAGTTCAAAATATTATGTCGGTGAAAAGCATTCTAGTAATTTGTAACGAAAAGTATCGAGCGTTCTGTCAACAAAACTTGCTGAGATGTTAATTCTTAACTACATCTTCTTGCATAACATTTGGACGTCGAGTCACTCTAGTAGAACCTCACAGCGCTTTCAATTCTACATCCTCCATTAAAGCTATTCCTTTGGCATTACATCCAAAATGGTAAAATGAAATTTCAATGAGATTTGAATTAGCTCTTTATGTACAAATTGCATATTCGCGGTGGAGGTGGTAGAAGAGGGGCAAAGTATATACGTAGAAAAAAGATAAAATTTATAGAGGACCAAAGAAGCGTTAACGACAACAATACGAATTAGCAACTTTTATTATACCAAGTGTAAACAAAAAAGATTCGAATCTTAAGGTTCGTTTTATCTCTTCGTAGCATAAAAAAAACAAAAATAGTTCGGTGTTATTGGGTCACCTTTCTCTTCCGTATCTATTCTAAGCCGAGGAATACAAATATTACAACATTTCAAGTATTATTATATTGTGCAATCAGTTTTGTATTCCCCCTGAGTGTTTTGCCTATGAGCGAGCGCGCAAGGTAGTCGGTTAGCGGGCCAGCCGGTTCCGGTGATTAGCGGGAGAGTAAATCATTAAAATAAACCCATTATAAAACAATACACAAAACTATTTAGGCTCATTACTTACGAAATTGTCAACTGTCCGCCTTCATTCTCCACATATTTTGGGCATCTCTTTAGGAAATTATTTCACCTGCTGTAGTTCATTTTGATAAATCCGGGCAATTTCCTGAAGAATACTATCTTTGAATTCTTGTATGGTGTTTGGGTTCGTCTGTATACATAGTATTTTTCATTTACTCCAGAGATAATAATAGCAGACTGTTAAATAGGGAGAGCGAAGGGGCCTCAAATCCCTACTAATAACTTTGTCTTATGGAAACACATTGTGAATTGCTCCCATGTTCGCAGTGTGGGCAGTGAAATGAGTTCTGTTGGAAAATGCATGAACACGTTCCCTGTGGTTAGTTCTATGAAAAAGGGTAAGTGTGGTATTCACATGAGTAACAGAATTAACTGTATGCTCAAAAAACATTGGTACTACGTTTTTTCACCACTGAGTGGTGAATAGCATGTAAGGACACACGACACACTGTGCCGTTGTAAACACACGAGGCATAATACACTTTACATATAATATCCAATTAAGAAAAAACACATAGAGATCTGGGAACAGCTGCGCTACAATTGCGACAGTCAGTAAAGTCAAAAAGTAAGCAATCAAGCTTGCCAACCCCTCCAAGGCGCGGGGGAAAACATCACTGATCGTGCTGTACTATGCCAGAATAATTAGTGAATTGCCTTTACAGAGTTCAGAAGTAAGGCAGAAAGTGTATACTACATCAATAATGTGCCAAGTAAAACACCGGCAATACGGATGTTAAATATCTACATACCTGAATTCACAGTCGAGTAACATGTATGTAACAGTAATGACGATGCAGTAGCACAGGTTGAAGTGAGATGTATGTTCGTCCGCATTTCTCGTTATCTAACTGAAAGGAACTACTCGTATTTTAATGAAACGCTATGTATTCAGTACAACTGCATCCATTAGGAATAGTAAATTATAAGCCCGCTGTAGCATTGATATACCAGCGTATATTTTAACATTTTACACAGAAAAAATATTATACCTTGGTTCTTTCATTAAAATATGGTGAAGATAAATGGCTGCAACTTTTTAAAGCACAAATATTGTATTCAACTCGGACAATACAATAAATTTCAATGAGTGTGTGACATTTTACTCCGAAGGCGTGAAAATATACGCGCTCCATAACAATTAACAATGCCGCATACAGTACGGTATAAGAGCATTCTAGCCTCCAAACGGAAAGCTGTGCAGTGATTGATAGATAAAGCTCCTATATTGTCGGATGGGATCTGTATACAGAATGAGGCACCTAAATAACACGGTCATTTTTAGTAGTGATAGACGCCAGACAAAAGGTTGCTTCGCTTGAAGGAAACGTAATGTAATACTATTCGTTTTTTAACATGTGGAGGTTTCGAGGTTATATGAAAGTAAATTTCTTTATTTAAAACGAATTAATAAATTTTGTTATTTACCTGTTAGTTGTGTGCTTGAAGACGCATATCGTTGAAAAATTGATGATGAACAATATTATATATAACCGGTGGATCAAACTTTCGCTAACTGACCTACATGTAATATGTGTACAAAATGTACCTTGGGTATTTATACATTCTATAAAGCAACTCTGTGCCGACAATTTCATCTGCATTTATCTCAGATAAACAAAGACAGATCGTGAAAGTATGACCAAAATGTCTGAGATGTCTATGTAATACAATCGCACCGCTGCTCTAACTTGGCGACATTTGCCATAAATAAAGGATTATCAACTTTCTGACTTTTGTATCACAAATTATGAACGTCTCAATAACTTTAAGAAGCGTGTCAACGCTAAAACAGCACTCAGATGTAGTAACAGATTAGTTGGCGCTAGATGCACATGCTAACAGTACAACAGAGCAATGAGTAGTTAACCGGTTCCTTTAAGTAAATTTATTTATTTCCGTCAGTCAATAACCTGCAATTTTCTTGGATGATCTTCAAAACACGTGTTATGTGCGTCTTCAAACGCACAATTTAAAGGTAAATAATAAAATATAACAACCCATTTAACTAATGAAGTTTTATTTCATTGCCAGTTGTAAAAATGCTAACAATATCGCATTATGTCCCCTTCAAGTAAGGCAACTTTTGTCCAAAGAATTGTCTTCAATCACTAAAAGGTTTATTAGAGTGGCCCGTTTTACAGTGCCTCACTCTGTATAACACAAATTGTGAAGTTTTAATTCTGAATTTAAGAAAACTGTATCTGTTAGTTCTTAAGTAAGACGAAAATATAGATAAAGCATGACAGTCTCTTGGAAAAAATTTAGGAACTAGTTCCAAAACAGTTATAAGAAGGCAAATATCAAGGAGCACAACTATCGCATTAGGAAAGCGGATTATGTCAACATGTACTTTCTGTCTTATACTCAAAAGTATATTTGAACCTGGAGCTGTATAATATTCCAGTAATTTCTCGTGTATCATGTAAAATCGATGTCTATATCTGCTGCTTTACAGATTGTATAGTCGAGATCCATAAATACGACTGACTGTCTAAAACCATTAACCGGTGGTTTATTTGTATAATCGTTGTTTAAAGTATAATTTATATACTCAAAAATTAAATATATTTTCCAACTTTGCGTTTTATACCAAAATTTAAAGTGTAACAGAACATCTATATCTATAAAAATTGCAATGTTAGTGTGGTTATAAAAAAATTTGCAAGAGCGTTAAACACAAAGCCTTCATTTAGGCGCGTGGCCGGTTTAACAGGGATTTGCCAGCCCTTTTTCTGACAGGTTCTGTTTCCCCTTCTTTTTCCCACCTCTCCGTGTGCCAGCTAGTCAGTTATTGACGGTACAAAAGTCGGACTTGTGAGACCACCTGTTTCAGTATTATAGCGTGTTAGTACTGTTGTAATGCCAAAAAGCCCGTATAATTTACCATCCAGAATCTTCATTCATCTTCTTCTTCTTCTTCATTCCTATGTGACAGAAAACTCATGGGGAGAAGTGAGACAGCGATATGTGGACTGATTCCCCGCTGTTCGTGCGTCTCGCACAGAAACGGTTCGTAATCTTGTGAACATATTTAGGGAAACGGAATCTGTTCTTGATAAGAAACCGAAAGTAAAATGCCATGTTGTTACAGTTTAGCTGCGCTGGTTGCCGAGTGCACCGAACCGCCACGGGTGGCCGAGGTCGTTTAATCGCGGACTCGTGAGCGGAAGGTCTGGGGTTCGAATTCCGCCAGCACCGTCCTCCCTCACTGAGGTTTTTTCCAGGTTTTCCTCAATCCTCATAAATGGCAAATGCCGGAGATGTACCCTAAACTTAGGCCTGCAACGATTCCTTCCTTAAAAATAAAATCTTTCCCAATATATCATTTCATTTCATGTATCACCAGTGTCCTCCGCCTGTGATGCCTCTGTAGTTAAAACGGGTGTTAAGCACTATTCATTCGTTTCATTCCGAGTGCAGCGGATACGTACAGAATGGGTTCAGGATTTAATGTAAATTTAAGTGATAAAAGGTGAGTTTTCCTGGAAGCATAATGAAAGTTGTAAGCAAACTGTAAGTACTAAGTGCTAAGCTACAGAGTAGGAATTATAGTTAAGTGAATATAGAGGAAAATAAATGAAAGTTTAATAGCAATGTAAAATAAGTGGCTAGTCAAATGATACTGCAGTAGGTAAGGTGACAACACGTCACGTGCCCGCGGCTAATAACCCGCAGTACAAAGTAAATCTTTGTATTTGAAGTTTAGGAAAAATTGAAAGGGGAGCAGAAAAAGAAGGATTTGTTCCGAAAAATACCCTATTGAGATAGCCAGTAAGAGGAAATGATAAAAATGCAAGAAGAGATTAAAATCAGAATGGAAGTATAGATAAAAAAAGGAAAACTTCAGTAGTGGAGGAAGGTAAAGAAATTATAGCGGAAATAAATAACACAAGGAAAATGGATGATACAGAAACAAAGGAGTCCGAAGAAGCCTTTGGGGAATTAATTACCGAGCAATCCATACTGACTGCCAAGGCTAAGTTAACTCCGGAGAAGAAAGAGAACATAAAACTTGCAATATTAAGAATCAATAAAATACACGAACAAGTGAAAACGGACAGAAAAAAAGTACAAGATTCAAGCAGAAGTTATGAAAGTAATACTAGACAAAAAGCTTCAAGACACTCACACAAAAACTTTGCTCAAGCAGCAGCTATGCCTGCAAAGAGCAACATGACCTTACATCTTCAAAAACCATAGAAGCAAAGACACATACTGTCTTTCGTACGCCCACCAAGAACTCTGATGTAAAACCAGCCGAGGAGAAAATTAAAATTCGAAGCTTAAGAACGACAGGGGAGAATTTAATCCTAGAAGCAGCAACTGAAAAAATATTTAAAACAAATAGTAAACTGTGAAAGTTTGAAGCAAAGGGTATTAAAACTGAAACAGCTAGAAAAAGACATCCTCTAATAATCTTATGTGAAGTACTAGCAGGCTGCAAAGAAGATGATTTAAAAGAAGACATTTATAAACAAAACTTTGAGGCAGTGATAACGCCACCGTACTATGATAAGGAGTTCAGATTCTGGTTCAAAACAGGACCGAGAAATCGCACTACAGTGCATCTCGTTGTGGAAGTTTCGGCAAGGCTAAGGAAGATAATACTCCGAAAAGGAAGAATATTATTAGGTCCCAATCAGTAAATGTTAGAGATTTTATACCGGTGGCAAGTTGCATTAAATGTTTTGATTTTGGACATGTCGCAAATTTTTGCAACAAGCAAAAATTAATGTGCGGACACTGCGGTAAAGAAGAACACGACAGAAGAGAATGTTGAAAGAAAAAAAAACTACCAATATGCATTCCATGCATCATGAATCAGAAAGAATGTCCAACATGCCGAATCTTCCGGGAAAGAGTAATTTCTAGAACAAATCATCAATAGTAATTACAATAAGAACACGGAATTACGGAGGAAAAAGCCAAAAAGGAACACTCCATGCAGAATAAGAAGAGTAATTGCCCACAAACTAACATTAAATAAACAAAAGCTTGCAACGAAATTGGTACACAAACGGAATAGATGCAAATTAATGACAATAGAGCTAAAATCGAAACGAATTTAATTATAAAGCATGCAGATACTTATAAAGATAAAATAAATAACGAGAAAGAAGATGAATACTAAAACTACCACCAAAATGGAGAATACATTAAATTCAGGAGGAAATGGGAATAGTGAATAAGAAGAAAATTAAAGTAGACTACAAAGCAATAACGGAGGATATAAGTACGTAAGAGGATGAGGCAGAGGATAGAGCAAAAGAACAGGAGGGAAAAATAACAAAAAATTTGTACGGTGTAGGTTTTTTATGGTCACTATGGAATGGAAGGAAATTGTAATTACCACATGAGCTACAGGACACAGGTAATGATTCCATCATAGGGAAAGAAAAAGAAAGTAAAGATAATGAAGATGAAATGAAAGGAAATTGTGAAAAGGAAGGAATAAAGGAACTCGGTTTAGATAAAGAACTAAACACATACACAATAGAAGAAGAAAACCACCCCTTAAACGGAAACGAAACTGTCACAGTGACAGCGACAAAACCCAACATCAGCCAAATATACTCCGACTTTGATATTTCTCTCGAACAGAGACAGGCTCTGCTTGCAACCTTGAGGCATGTAATTCGTAAATTGCACACAAATGGGGAACTTATAATCTTCCTAGTTCCAGACGCAATCGATAGAATGGATCTCAAAGTTCAAAATATTACAACAAATCAGGAAGAATTGTTAAAAGTGGTTTATAAAAGAAGAGATGATGTAGATTTGGATCTAGAAGAAATATATAAACACTTTGTGTTATGCTATGGATATGTTGCTTTCGCTATTAATCAAATAAGGCTGGACTGTCATACGCAGGTGAGGTATGACAGCGCAAATTATTCATATACCTCTATCTCAAAATCCACAAAAGTAATTTCCCTAACAGTACCCCATCAACCAACAAACGTTCCACTTAAAGCAAACACACAACCACTAAACCCAAACGCCCATTAAACCGTAAAAAACCACAACATTAAAGACAATTTCCTCGTAGCTCTAATAAAACAAACACGTAATAGATTTAAACACATGGAAATAGAAAGAATTAAATTAATGCCAAAAATAACTGGATCAAGAAATACGTCAAACGCATGAAATACGCCATATACAAAAAATACTCAAGTGCAAAGGCATTTTAGAGAACCAATTGAACAAGATCCTAAAAATGGAACAAAACATCACCATTTGCCAACAGAGAAAACGTTCATTTAAAAAAAAAACACAAAGGGAAGATACAAAGAATGTAACTACAAATAAATTAAAATAGGACAAATAAATGCCCAACGAAGCAGAGTGGTGATGTCTGAATTGAAACATCTTTTAAATGAATTAAACTTAGACATACTCTGTATTCAGAAACCATACACAACAAATGGTAAATTAATATACATTCAAATTAAAGAAAGAGTGATAAGTAACGGGGATAATCCAATTACGGCCATAAATATAAACAATCCGGATTTACAAATAGCGTTCTACAGATAAATGATTCTCATACAAACTGTATCGAAATCACTCATGACAATGGAAAAATTATTTTGTCAAACCATTATAATTAAGTGATCAGATAGAATCCTATCTCGAAATAAATTACAAACATCAATAACATCCTCACGGACACGGAGTTAGTACACACATTCGACGCCAATGCAAAATCAGAACTGGTGGTATAATACGACAAAGACAAAAGAGGAGAAAAACTGGGGGAAATAATTTCGAAATTAAAAATAATCATAAAGTATGAACCTCACAACCCCCCAACTAATGAAAATCGTCAAGGAGCAATACCCAGCATAGATCTAACTATGTGCAACATTAAGATAGAAAATAAAATTATCAGCTGAAGGGTAGGAGAAGATCTCAAGACAGCAACCACAGACTAATATATTTTAACTGCTGTATTGGGAAAGTACAATGAGAACAAATAGAAGCAGATGGGTTAAAATATAACAATGCACAAGCTAATTGCTTGTTAAAGAAAAACATATTTGAGAACAGTAACTTAGAATATACGGAAACAACAGTAGATCAAGATGCAGAAAATTTAATAAATATAATTAAAATAGCCATTATAAATTCAGCTCCAAATTAAGAACTAAAAATATCCAAACAAAATTTGGGCAAATGTCTTACAAAACGCACATATAAGAATGAGAAAAATGAGAAGAATCTAGCAAAAAACAATTGTGGAGGAAGAAAAAGAAAATAAATTTGAGAAATTATAGAAAGTCAAGGAAAAATTTAAAAACTTATTAAACGAAACTAGAAACAGTGCATGGAAAAATATTGTTGAGAATAATCTTGACTCAAACGTTTGGGAAATTCCGTATAAAATTGTGATGGAAAAAATTAGAAAACCCGAAATTGTAACTACTGTAAACAAAGAAGACGATATGATAACTACTAATTGGATAGATTCGTTACACGTATTTTGAACAAATTACTTCCTGAAGACATTATTCAAACCGATGAAATAATAAACACACAAAAAAAAAAAATTAACATCCACCTCATGCACAATAATACAAAAGTAATACACCCGTTTGATATTGCGGCAATTAAATTAGAAGGAAGGCTGGAGGACCTGATGGTAAACCCAATGGAGTGCTGAGTTTCATAGAGGAAAAAATAACACCATTTTTTATTTAAACTATTCAATGACTGACTATGGTAAGGCCGTTTCTCCTATTGTTGGAAAGAAGCTAAAGTGACAATTCTGAAGAAAGCAAAAGTTAAAGATCCAAAACATCCAAAATCTTATAGGCCTATTTGCTTATTGATTACGGTTGGGAAAGTGTTTGAACAGTTTGTTTGTAAAAGAATAATGGAATACTGAATAATGATTGGGCTGAATGATAAAACAATTTGCCTAGGAGAGGGAAATCAACGGAAGATGCCATAAACGAGGTAATAAATACAGTTAAAAATCCTAAGTTAAATACGTAATAGGAATATTGATTGATATCTCCTTAGCTTTTGATAATCTATGGTGGCCATTTCTGTTTGAAAGATTACAAAATAAGCATGTCCCAAAAAGCCTGTATGCAATATTGAAAGTTTACTGCGTAGACAGAAGAGTGTATATAAAGTGAATTGGAGAAATAGTAAATGAACATATTACGAAAGGGTGCCCTCAGGGATCAGTTCTAGGGCCGATATTTTGGGATATAATAATGGAAGCCTTATTAGACGATTTAAATAACGGTGTAGATATATTAAATACCGTGGCGTATGCAGATGATATTACTTGTATTATTGAAGGAGACTCACAAAGGGAATTAGAAGCAGGAGCCAACAACTTGACACCGGAATAAAATTATATTGTACAAAATCCAAATTACAAATAGCTCCATCAAAATCAGGTTACACAATGATGAAAGGAAGCTTAAAAATATGTCCAATAATTAAATACAACAACGCAACAATAAAAGAAAAAATGAAGTTAAATACCTAGTGATGCTATTAAATGAGAAGTTAAATTTCAGGAGGCATAGCTAAAGTCGATAAAATAATGATGAAATTATATAGAAGTATTCAATCCAATGTTAAAATATCATTAAATGTTATTAATATTTTTCACAACAGTATCTGTGCAGCAATAATCACATATGGGGCTGGAGTGTGGAGCACAAGTATGCTCGATATACAAATTAGAAATCAATTAAGAAGAACTCAATGCAAAAATTTATTACGCTACAAAGGGGCGGTTAGTACCACACCTACAATGGCGCTATTGGTATCAACAGGCACCTGGCCCATTGATTTATTAGTAAAATTACGAGGAGCGAACTATTGGATTAAGGAAAAGAATTGTGGAAAAGTGGACAAATAATAAGTGCACAAGTAACAATGTAACATATAGCAAAGATAAAATTTAATTTGAAATTGATATGGTAACTAGAATGGGATCAAATCAAAAAAGGAGGACGAACTTACAATATCTTTAAAAATATTACCGAAAGATTACAACTAAGGCACGTAAAACCTACTAGAGGATTGATACACTGTTTGACTAGGCATGGTCCTTATAAAACATACTGGCACAAAATTAAAAAGACCCGAAATGATACCTGCTTACGATGTGGAAAATAGGATACACCGGGAGTATTTTTTGTTTGAATGTTCAAGTTATAGGAACCAAACTTCAGAAGAAAGAAAGAATTTAAGTGGTCATCATGCAGCCTATATTTTAAGGAACAAACAATTGTACAAGATCTTGAAACCCTATCTCATAAAATAAGTAAAATAGCATGGGAAGAAAGGATGGAGCAAAAAGAGATTCTAGCTATAAGAGAAGAATAAGTGGAAGTTAGAAGATCGGAAAGATTAAGAATGTATTAAAAATAGACAACTAGAAAAACAATACCACCCAATTCACAATGAAAACTTGATTCGAATCACGTTTGAAGAAGAAGAGGGAGAAGAAGGAAAGGGAGATGATGAAGATGGAGAGGAACAGGTAAAAGAAGTTGCATAATAAACAAACTTACAGTTAGAAGAAAGACGGTAAGGTGAGAATAAGAGGAAGAGGGAAAGAATATAATGAGGCAGCAGGAGAAGCAGGAGCTGAAGGAGTTGTTGGGGGCCTTAGTGAAGATGCAGAGGATGGGAGTTAGAGGAGCTTGTTTGGGAAGAATGGAGAAGTATAATAAAGATTGAGAAGGATATAATATATTGCAGTGTATGGTGTAATAGACATCGGTGAAGTGGAGTGAAGTGAAGTTAGTGGTGAAAATTGTAAGAACAGTTTTAAACTTGTAATAATGTGAGTATAAAGGATAAATAAACAAATGCAATAGAGCAGTGTAAAGTGTAGTGGAGTAGCGAAAGGGAACTTTTAATGGGATATAAAACAGTATTGTGTTTATAGAATGAGAGGAGGGTAAAATGATTTGTGGAAAAAGGGTATGACGAAAGAGTGAAGAAAAAAGAAGACAAAGAAGAAGTAATGTAAGATGAAGAATAAGTAAAGTATAATAAAATTGTTACAATAATTATATTTGTAATTAATTATAATTATAACTAATACTAGTTATATCATTACTATTATTACTATTGCTATTGTTAATGATGTCAAAGTAATGAATTAGTAGGGCAAATGTTGCATTGATAAATATCAATTAGATTCGCAAACAAAGAATATAATTAGTGTTGAAATAATTAACTAATATGAGAGATAAATGTGAAATTTACACGAATATATTTATAAAGATGATATAATATAGAAAGGTGACATAATATAATATAGAAAATAAATAAACATAAGATCAGTAGATATATAATATACAGTTTTATACAAATATACCCAGAAATAGATACATACGAATATAAGTAGTAAAGTAAAAGTATGTAAGAAATGTATTGGTCACCAGTACAGTTTCTGTCGGAACAGGTGAATAGTAGTTTAATGATTTAGAGCTAATGATTAAGAGGAAATAGTAGAAGTAGTAGCTGGTTTCCAGTTACTCGAATTTTCTGGTTTCCAGCAATTAGGAAATAGTTGAAGGGAATGTAATTTTGTTAATTATCAAATTTGTTATTTTTATTATTTTAGTGAATTTATAGCTGTAACATAAGTGTAACTATCATCTGGAAAATAATAATGTAAGAATGTAATTTGGTAATTTAGAAATAAAGTGTAAGAGTTTGCAATTCACATCCCGGTGTAGGAAACTAGATACCGGGATGGAGTATTTCAGATTTTTATTATTATTATTATTATTATTATTATTATTATTATTATTATTATTATTATTATTATTATTTCTGATAAGAAACCAAAAGTAAAACGCTGTATTCTTACAGAGGAAAAACTCGACTACATCGGAGAAAAGCTATAACGGAGTCCAAGAAATCTCCGAGAAAATTTGCACAGGAATTTCGCAAATCTCGGCTTGCAATGCCACTAAACTTTTCAAATTAAAACCTTATAAGATAATCGTAGTTCAGAAATTGCAACTACTGATAATGTGAGTACAGTTAATTTCAGCAGTTGGGCGTTGGATAATGTTGATGTTCGTGCTATTGACCCGCGTTTAGCGTTTATTTTATTTATTTTTATGTACTTTTCTTTTTCTTCTTTCTTTCTTTCTTTCTTCCTTTCTTTCTTTCTTTCTTTCTTTCTTTTTTTTTTTTTTTTTAAGTATAGTTTCATTTACATGGGCATGTAGCGATTCAAAACAATTTGATACTGGAGTGCAAAAAAACCCGATCTTGTACACGAAATGCCATCATATAACCAAAAAATTTGTGTTTGGTGAGCTGTAGAAAGCTATGCGCTTGAATTTAAGGGGCTATGAATTTTCGACCCTGATGGCAAACAGCGAACTTCCCGGTGCCAAGCAAATCCCCGTTAAACCGGCTACGCGTCTAAAGAGGGTCCTTTATATATGCAATACAAAATTTTAACAAATGTTAGTGTTTTTTCACAAATAATGTTTAATAAAATGCGTTTATGACAAAAGCAGATTATCCACTAAACAGCGGTTATTCACTTAAAAGGCGTACTGTATTTAAATTTACAAAAACAGCACATTAGTGAAATCTTTTTACTTGCTAGAGATAAAATTGAATCGTTAACAAAGTGTAGACTTGAAGTGTGACTGCGACGCCAATGAGATCGCTCATCTTCATATGTTAATTGCACTGATTATTTTCAGAATGACACTTCCTTATTAATCTGACGTAAAAGACTCAAAGATTGGACCCTCCATGCTTTAACTCTTATTAAACGTTTATGCCTGATATTCCGTGACATGGTTAGTAGTAAGGAATACTTCATTGAAAAGACAGCTTTGTGCTTAAAGGGAGTGTCACTTGTGATGATGAAGTACTGTGATAAAATATAATACTTGTCGAAATACTTTTAATTTTCAAGATATTTTGGTTCCACATTAAAAACAAGGAAATTTAAAGCAAAAGTATTTGCCATAATTTTGGGTGTACTCTATTCTAGATACAGGTAGAAAAATACTTCATGTACATATTAGAGCAATAACAACTAAAGACTGCATGCAGTGCGTTTTATAATACCTAAACCATATTTGTAGATTCGTCCATTTTCGAAGCATTTTCGGAATATTTGTGGCATTGATGTTTACTGAATCCATACTTAAAGCATGTACTTTACCTATAGATACCAATAAATATATGCTAATGAATAAGAACAAGATGATTCAGCATTAGTAAGATAGAAATTAATACAACATTCTTGATATTTCGGATACTTCCCTACGAAGACAAATGAGCACATTTCTGTAACATGCCAGTGTTTTTCATGCACAACACATTTTAGATTTTAAAACGCTTAAAACCATTAATTCTTATTTTAAAAAAAGCTATAATTGAAAAATGCCAAAAATGCAAAAGCTACTTTAAAATGTGCACAAAAGCATTGAAAATTAAAGGCATTTATCTACCCCCTCTTTCTATATACTTTTCTTTCAAGGTACATGCATTCATATCTTTTGTCTGCTGACGATCTAATTCTTTTATCTCTAACAAGAAATGGTTTGCAGATAGGCATTCACATCCTAAAAGATTATTGCCCGAAATGGGGTATGGTGGTAAATGTTAACAAAACCAAAACAATGACTTTTAAAAATGGCTTCGTGTATGGCAGAGATGAAAAATGGTACTACAGTGAACAAGAAATACAAAATGTGAAAAATTGTTGTTATTTGGGAGTCACCTTTAATATGAGTGGGAAATGGAATAACCACTTAACTGTTATTAATTATAAAGCAGAGGTCAACTAAATAAGTTACTACGTGTTCTGACTCCAGATATCCCAGTAGATACACTAGAGGGGATGTACAATGATATGCTTCTGTTATATGGAAGTGATATAAGGGAATGGGGGAGAACTCAACATATAAATAAAATAAAAGTACACACTTCACGCTAAACTGTATGAACACCATATAAAAAATATAACACCGGCATTTTGGGCTGCAGGGGTGGAAAGAGAACTCGGAGGAATTGGCCTGGGTTCAGTATGGCGACGAGGCAATGCAAATAATAAAAATGTGTGGAAGAAGGTTAGAACAATGGTTGAGATTATCAGCAGGCAGGAAATGAGATAGAATGCAACACGTATGTCTCCTTCAGCCCATCGAATAAAATGAGATCATCCTGGGGTAAAGAAGTGTATGTTCTTGTTCTAGGGGGAAAGCCAAGTTCAGGAATGCCTGGTTTAGATTGGGAGATTGGAAGGCTAAAAATATAACGGATTTTTCTGGTAGGAGAAACTGCCCATTTTGTGGAGGGGAGGAGGAATGGGTACATATTCTCGCCGACACCTGAGAAAAGCGCTATAGCCAGAAAACCTTTTAAGCCAATTAGAGGACGATTGGCATGCTGGGATCTGTTTGACAACCACATTAATTGACCGAATATTGGTATTTTCCTAGCTAAAGTGCGCGGAGCTAAAATTAATTTATTTCCTGAATTTATTGTCAGAACGCAATAACTATTGCAATTATAAATAATATGTAATACATTTCAATTCATTTATCTATAATTACCTTTCTTTATATTTTTTAAAAAAATATTACTACTATTATTATTGTTATTATTGTCTTATTGTTTATTATTTGTTCCTCTTTCAAATTGTGTATCATATTTACGCATAGTCTAGGACCCATGCATAAAATACATTTATAATGTGTACGTTATAACAATAGAGCTAAACCACTACTTTTCTTCCTTCTCTTTTAAAGTTGCAAGTTTCAACCAAATATCAGAGAGATAAAACGCTAAACGAGTTCTCCCCACTTCGAAAAATATGTGATAAGGGTATTTAAAATTGTGTAGTTCTCTCCAAAGTCCATGGAGATGGTAAAGCAGATGTCATGCATTTACTTGTGGTAAACGTAAACCCAGAATGCACTTCTCTTAGCAGGAAAAATATTTCCTAAATTCTTTTTTGTTTATTGCTCCTTTTGGACCGCTTATCTCCATGAGCGAATCTTGTTTTGCGTATATCTCTTTATTTAATTGCATTAAAGATGTTTGCTTATATGTTTTGCATGTTAATCCTATATTCACGCTAAGTTGAGCACGTTGAAAAAGCAGAGCTGCTTATTGCGAGCTCTTTCCCGAACATCGATAGTTTTAATCCAGTTTCTCGCTTGCCTGTTTTCTGTATCATCCAATAGATGGCAGTCATACGCAGCGCTCGAATACTCTCATGGAACACGGCCGAACAAACTGTAATAATAATTATGAGCTTCGCATGCCCTATCAGCACTCAGAAAAGAAACTTATACATCTAATACTTGAAGACTGAAGAGCAAAGAAACTTTCTAAATATCGGCAAATACAAATCCATATGTAAAAAATAACTTTATTGGCCATTAAACTTTAATTTTATTCCGTATTTACTTTTAACCGAGTAGGAAAATTGTTATAAAAACGTCCTGTGATTCCAGAAAAATTGTACACCTCTGAAATATGAGAAAATTTATAAGAATGTGGCACATTCTTTTCCATTGGCAGTCAAGAAGAGTTTGAATCATTTCTTTAGATGAATACAGTATGTTTATTTTTACACGAGTAAGCGAAGCATCAAGAATAGTCAGATGACGCTAACGAAACATGGATCTCTTCCGAGGTTTTCGATATAACCAGTAGAGAACATTCTTTAAGCGTGATTTGTTGTGAAGAGCGTATTTGTGACGATTTAAATATTTCCAGCTTGAATGGAGATTTCTGCATGCCCATAATACAGTTATGAATTACTTTAGAAAATTAAGTGTTTGAAACGATTTAAAAGCTAGTTAAGCGAACAAGGCAGCCATTTGGATAAATTGAGCATACACGTTGACTGTTATCTGGACCCCTGTGCTGCTCCCTACCTCTTCAGAAGGAAGGAAGTCTTTGTTTATGCTATTTTGCTGCATAACACTCGCTTATATGTAATGTACACATTTAAAATGGAATGAAACGCGCATGTTCGTCATCAATAACGAAATCACTTGTTTTCATTTCTTCCTTCACAGGGACAGCTATACAAATATTGCTCAATTGCGCGGTTTCTTGGTATGCAGTGCTACTTGTAGGCTACGAATTTCGTTTCTCTTTCGATAAACAACCTATTTCTTCAACAATTTAGGAGATAAAATCGTTTATACAGAGTACTCATTCCACTATGCAATCGGAAATTGGTTTTGCCCACAGAAAGTACCTGTTAAGGTAAATCATAGCGCGCATTTTGTTTTCTTCGTAATTTAGTTATAGTAAGTAATAATTAATATTGTACTCACCATCATAGTGGATTCTTGAAGCGTCTTCCCCCCGTTTCGAGATATGCCTGATCTTTTTGAAAATATTTTGGATACTCGCCGCAATTTATTCTACCGAATAATATAAACTGCCCCCGGATATTGAGTTTCAACGCCCCCGCGGGCTTTCTTTCAGATACAGTAGTAATTTTATATGGATTAAGATGCAGAAGCTGAATGGGTTTATACACATTGTCGACGGATTCACCCACTTGTTTGGTTAATCAATCATACTTTCGAGAAGACAATTTTAAGAGACAATCTATCATTGAAGTGCTTGTTATGCCTCGGTTTGGTTATTGTGATGTCTTGTACCCTAATCCAAACACTGGGCACATCGACAGATTACATGCGTTTATGATTCCTGTGTTCGTTTCGTCTTCATCTCTCGTAAATTTGATCATGTGACATCCCTACACAATTAACTGTCGTGGCTACCTCTAACAGAATGTAAGACTTTCGTTTCCTTACGCTCGAGTTCAAAATCCTCCATACCTTCACCCCCCTCAGAATGCTGGCTTTCGCTCCGCATACGCGTCCCTACATCGAACCCGAAATATGACTTCACTGTCTATCCCTCGTCACCGAACACATTTCTACTCAACCTCATTCAGCGTGTCAGTATCCCAGAACCTGGAACTCCCTTCCTTCTAAAGTCAGAGATAGTCGGACAATAAAGCAATTTAAACATTGATTAAACTGTCTTCTCAACTCTAAGAATCACAACAGTTAATTCCTCGCTTCTTGTTCTTCTTGTTCTTCTTCTTCTACCCCTTCCTCCTCCTTTCTCCTCCCTTGAACTCGAGACAAATTATTGAGTAACAAGTGCAATTTAATGCTAACCTTAGGAACTTTATAACTATAATGAAAAAATGTAATATTTACATACAGTATATCATAATTGCCTTTTTTCGGTATGTTATATAACGGTGTGTATTGTACTCTATTTTTGCTGCTATTTTCTTTCGCCTGTTAAAGTGGAACACAGGCCATATGCCTTTAACTCTTACCAGGGTAAATAAAGAAATGTTTCATCAAGTTACTCTTCTACTAAAACTCGGGTTTTTGGTCTCCTCTTCGTGTCAATGAAAATGCCTTAGCATCGAACTTTGTTCACCAATCTGAAAAGTCACTTCCTGATAGAGATGTTGTTCCTGGAATTTTAGCATGAAATTCTCTCCTGCAGTACTTGCATGTTTTATTTTACACATAGCATAAATATTCTTTGCTCGATCGTATATCTCACTCTCCGTATACTCCACAATACACAATAAAAGGTCTAACATGCACTTCCTATTGAAATGCACCCGAAACGTTTGCTGAACAAGCTCATATGCCTGCGTCAATGGAACTTTAAATGCAATCTTACCGGAAATCGCGCGTCCTTGAGGGTCAACCGGTTTCCATTACTGTATATAAACTCTGATTGCCTAACGGAATGAGGGCATGGTATATTGCCAACCATAAGTACACCTCATTTGTTTGGAAGGCATCAAATGGGTTTATAGGAAAAACTCCACATTATTACCAATCATTTGACGACTTGAAACGTAATTTTTTACTCAAAATTAAAGAGCCGACTCCGCCAATATGTTTGGAAAATAGGAAAATACTCGTGCAATGGAAAATGCACACTGTGTCATTACACTTTGCCGTTCACACTCATGAGAGAAAATAGCACATAAATGATTTCATACACCGAAAAATTCTTTTTTCGCATTGAATTGCATCTCGGACGGGAGCAAATGTACAGTGCGGTTATTTTATTTACGTGTAAGCAGGGCGCGACTGCACACTGGGAAAGACCAGCCGTCTAAGTCGAACAATGCATATGCAGGTAGCAGCTTGTCGTTAGTTTAAGTGAGACTTTATTAGCGAGTGGTTGTGCTTCATGCTTTGCTGAGTGCTTTCATTGTGTGTGAATTGTGCTAATTATTCTTTGTTGGCATATTACTACATAAAATATATAATCTTTTATAAATGTGAAAACGGATTCTTGAGGTAAGGGGATTCGCAAGAATATATCCCGTCAATCGTTTTCCAGTTAGAGAAACTGTTAAACTGACAACTTGTTAAAATGTTACGAGAGACATTGACAAGAATATCTTTCGTAACATTTGAATGACAATAAAGGTGTCATGAATCGCCGTATTCTTACGGAAGAAAAGTTTAATGAAACGCAGGAATTTTTCTATGCAGATGCCAGCAATACATTCCGGCCGAAAAGCATTATTTTAACATCTCTTATGACACAGGTTAGCGCTTGTTATTATCAGCTTTGTATCTGTTTATGCTTTCAATAAACATGTAGATACTAATCTAAATATATTAATTTCACACTCGGCGACTCTACCGCATGTTTTTCCAGACACGGCGCCGCAGTAAGCACCAAGCAGTCGTGCTCAAATGGCCCGTAACACAAATATCCTCACTGTACCTGTAATGTTGCAAATTAGGTTTTGATTAGCTGTGCATATACATATGTAATCGTGCGTTATGTTCCAGAGGGTACAACCCAAACCCAGCGGTTTCGTAATTATCTGATGGAAGTACTTAGTGACCGTCATATGTGACGTTACTCCAACATTTACCAAGGTATCTAGCACGCGATTGAGCTAACCGGTTTCCCAAACGCTCTCTACTGTTTCAAGCCTAGCATATTGCAATAGTGTAAGTATATTTGTTTCCGTTCTGCAACTGTATCATGTAAAGCTATTGCATTTTTACGGATGATTAACATGTCATAACTAAGATTGTCTATAGTATAAATAATAGTAAACATATACATATATTAGTAACAGAGGATAAAACGTCTGTATGAGACGTTAAATGACCTCTTTTGGTAGACGGTACAGTTTACATTTCTGTTTACAAAATAATTATTTTACTGAAGCGAAATATTTCAGCATTCTATTAAATCTTTCCCGGGGAAAAAGAACATTTCATTCCGACAGCATTCAAATGATCTTTTCAAACAGTGTAACAAGTTCTCTCCTTTGTTAAACGAAACGATTTTAGAATACAGGTGCAATCAGTTACACTAATACATTGTGTAAAGTGCTTTCGCTGTTATGGATGTTGGTAGTTGGCTGTTGTTCTTCTAAATGAATAGATTTTTATTAAGTTTCCTTGTGTTATTAGTGCTATATTCGTAGACCTCATAAATTTGCTCAATTGATTTGGAATCCCTTATATTCTCTACTCCTCCTTTTATCCTTTTTCTGCTGTCAAGAATAAGCTACACAAGATAATTGCGGCTCCGTTTACTAAGGAAAAGGATATTAAGTAAAACGGAAAAAACTTTTACAGCTTTAACGTGATAAAAAGCCTGAGAATATTTAAGTTGGCCGTACTCGAAATAAGGTTAGAACAGTTACTGCTACGAGGGTTAAGTCATTAAGAAAGTTACAATTTTATGTGGCGTACTACATATTTGAATGAAGTACCTGAAGCTATTGCCACTAGATGGCAGCATTAATCCGGTGCAACTGTTGACATTCGACAATCGATGTTTAAAATAGCGAAACAACAGTTGAAAGTTGGCGGAGCTTCTGAGTGAATGTGCAGGGTTTAGTTGTGCGATTTTGTGGGCAAAATTTATGGAATCAAAGAATATTCACAAATAAATGCTTCCCAGCTACGGCAAGAACTGCCTCTCATGTCAGACTGTGCAGAAGTTCTCGGAAAGGTGGGCACTTTTCGAAGGAGAACGCTGAGAACGCTGAAATTGCACAGAGATGGATTTGTAACGTTGAATTTTTGTTGATTTAGTTTATTTACTGACGCTCTTTAACATCTCAGGTCATCAGCGTCCCACATAATTCAGGGCGTAAAACGGCAGATAAATTTTGCTGAGAGGCCTCTTTTTTCAGGCATCAAGTTCTTTTACCTGCTGTAAATCCACATGTGACCCACGGCTTTACTTCCCTTCCGAAAGAAGCCATACTTAGGATTTTTACGCCCGGAAAAATCCATCGATTCTGACCGGGATTGAACCCGCTATCTTGGGTTTAGGAGGCAAGTATGGTTACCACTACACCACCAGGACCAACTGTGACATTAAAGACTTAAGACTGCCCGAGCAGACAGAAGGCTAACTAACTATTGACAGTATAGCATAGCCTACCTCATAATGCACGACAGGTTAGATTTTCACAGAGTCTGTGCACAATGAGTGCCACGCATGCTGATCGCACAAAATGCAAAGCATGGATCTGACGATACAGCATTTTAATCGCTACCACATGAAGCACAAGATACTCTAGTCAAATTATGACAGGTGACGAGTTCTTGGATTCACCATTACCAATTGGAGACAAAGCGTGCGCCAATGCAGTGGAAACTTCCTGCGTCAACTGCGAAAAAAGAAGTTTAGAGTGACACCATCCGCCGGGAAAGTAATGCTTGCAGCCATCTGGGATCCTACTCACTGCATTCCAGCCTCAAGGCCAAACCTTAAATGCTGACCTCTACTGCAGCATCCTCAGGATACCTCATAAGATCATTCAATGGATGCGACCTGGGATCCTCACCAGAGAAGGCATGACAACGCGCATCCTTATACTGCCAACAAGACAAATGAGACTCTGCCAAATTTCTAGTGGGAAATCCTCGGGCATCCTCCGTATAGCCCATATCTTGCTCCAAGCTTCACCCATTTGTTCAGTCCTCTTAAACATCATCTTTCCGATGAACATTTGCCTGACGATGAAGCTGTGGAAAGGGAAGTTACGGCCTGGCTCCAATAGTAGCCTAAAGAATTTTATGCTGCTGGATTTCGGGGGTTTTCGAAACGATGGGACTAGTGTCTCAATGTGTAGGGAGACTAAGTTAAGAAATAAAGAATATTTTTAAAACCAGTACCCTTATTTATTTAAGTTCTATATCCATTTGTAGCGCTATGTCCATTTGAACTTACTTAATGACTTACTTTCGTATTAATTGGATATCACTAAATAGGGATTTGACCACCAACTGTGAAATAATATACAAGATTTTCCAGAATTCAACCACACAAATTGCAAGGATTGTGGAGGGGTCCTAGATAAGCATTTTGAATTAGAGAACTTATGGTCCCTTTGGTAAACTTTCAAAGTTAAGACGCTTTTTCGAAATCGTGTATCCGAACTCATACGTAAATATGACGTAAGCGTGTGTATTAGATTTCCATTCAGAATATTCATGTCTTGAAAAGGTAGTAGGGAAAAGGTAGCGTTAATACAATTTATACAGGAAGTTGAACATTATTGGCTTTGCTACTTCGGTAAAAGTGTTCGTTCTGTGAGGTATGCACGCCACGGATAACAGTTCAGTAGTGTTACGAAGTTGATTGTGCATGCGCGAAGTGCCTAGTCTTTCGCATCTGAGTGGTTAATTTCCTAATCTGTGTATCAAATGCAACGGATTGTTGAAGTTGCTCCGAAACATACCTGACATATTTTCATTTGCCGAAATTACTGATATGCATTTTATTTATGGGGAAGTAAGAGGACATGCATCTGTAACTGCACAGCTGTACACGGATAGATTTCCAGACACACACCATCCTTACCGCTCGACCTTCCAAAATGTCCATCGGCGTTTGCAAGAAACTGGATCTTTAATAATGTACAGACCCGATGCCGGTGCAAACCGAAGTCTTCGCATTTCAGCCTTTGAACAAGAGATGCTTACCAGGGTTCAAGCGGAACTTTCCACCAGCACTCGAACAATTGCCAGGGCCATGAATACAAACAAGTTCAAGGTGCATCGGAATCATACACAAAGAACGACTCTATCCCTATCATCTGCTTAAGGTGTAGACATTGGGGTCAGCGGACTTCGGTCCTAGACTAGAGTTCTGCAGGTGGACCTTGAAGCGGCAGAATGAACAGCCTGATACTGAGTCATGTATGAGAATATGAGCAGCCGCAGAGGTGGAGGCTGGTTATCTGCATAGATTCAGCATTAACCTGAAGGTGAGCATCGTGTTCAATCATATAATAGGACCGTATCTACTTCCTACACGGGCACGTGTATCTTCAAGTCCTCACCCATGTTTTGCCTGTGATTTAAAAGGTATTCCTCTGAACATCCGAGGTCAGATGTGGTTGCAGCACGATGGAGCTTCTCTCCATTTCAGCTTGATGTACGAGATTGTCTCAATGATGTGCTTCCTGGGCAGTGGATTGGAAGAGGTGCTCCTGCAAATTAACCACTGCATTCTCAGGACCTCAAACTCCTAGATTTGCTTTTATGGGGACACCTTAAGAGTATCGTGTACGCATTACCAGTTGACACTGATGAGCAGCTACTAGCAAGGGGGTTGGCTGCTTGTGATGAGGTCCGTAACTTTTTGAGAGGGTGCGAGGATCATTACTTCGCAGGTGTACTCTTTCCATGGATGTTGGAGATTGACACAGTGAACAATATCCATGGTGATCTCTGTTGTACTTTTTGCCTTAAAGTACGTTTATATTTTTAATCCTTAACTTTTATTTTATTTGGTTTTCATGCAACGGTTAAACGATAGAATGCAGTATACTTTATTTTTCCTGGGTATTTGGTTTCATTCAGGTATATTTTTCCGTTACCCTGTAGAAAGCGATTAATTTTTCCTTTTAAGTACTTACCACGTCTACCAACATTCGCTAGGTCGGTCTTGGTGGTGTAGTGGCTACCATACTTGCCTCCTAAACCCAAGATCGCGGGTTTGAACCCGGCCAGGACCGATGGATTTTTTCGGGCGTAAAAATCCTAAGTATGGCTTCCTTCGGAAGGGAAGTAAAGCTGTGGGTCCCGTGTCGTACATTTACGGCACGAAAAAGAACCTCAAGCCTGAAATAGCGGCCTTCGAGCTAAATTTGTCGGCTACCGTTTCACGCCCTGAGTTGAATGGACGCTGATGACCTGAGATGTTAAAGAGCGTCCATAAATAAATCAATCAAAAAAAATCGTTGGCTAGAATGGAGGAAATGTCTTGTAAATTTTGTAATATACCTGCACGTGCAATACTAACCGCAAAGGCACAGGTAAAGATGATAAACACTTGAGTGGTGGCAAGTTTTTAATTACTTTGTTATTCATAGCCTTGACCATTAAACACTTGTAATTCATTTTGCGTAATTCATGATAGTCAAGGAGCGGTTCTGAACAACAAAACAAATAAAATAGTAACCACTACAAGAAAAACAGAAAAAAAGTCTTGTAGTAAAGGAGATTTGAACCTCCTCCTCCTCCATTATCGATAACTTACGCAGATGTACCTAGGCGTGTCATTAACCACAGACCTATTCATGGACAGTAACTTGAACAAGTGAGGCGTCTGTCTTTTTCCTACCTCCTGTGGAGATTTCACTATCGACTTGTTCACCATTAACAAATCTAATGCTATTACATTAAATTTAGAAGCCACAGACCACAAGTTCCATGTTTTAAAGTGCTTATCTAGACATCCTCACAATCCTTACAATTTGTCGTTTGAATTTTGGGACACCCAGTATATATATAATAAACCCAAAGGCGTTACATACCGATTCGAAAGAAAACCATTTTGACTGTTGTATCTTACTCTATCCTAAACTTGTTTTCTTTATCTTTTTCTTTTAAACTTTACTATTTCATTACGTTTGTATCTAACAAAGGCACTTGAACTACCTTGTGCTTAAAGCATTAACCACCAATTTAACGCAGTGATATTGTCTATTTGAAACATTAGGGCTCTGTGTATTAAGTATAATGAATTACCATTTTAGTTAATACATATTTTTGGTTATGTTTTAATGAGAACTGCAAAAACATATAGTACTTATAGAAGTGTTTGAAGCCAATACCTAAAAGTACAAAATAATTAATATTTTAAACATTACTCCTTTACCTGATAAAAGTACATGCATTAGAAATTGAGGTTATGTTAAAGAAATGGTTAATCTTACATTATGAATAAAAGAAAGCACCCATTAAAGGCTAATTTAAAATTCACCAATACCTTTTTGTAATCAGGCTTTTTAAAAGTCGCGGTTATACTTAGTATATAGAGTGTTTTAAAATTAACCGAAGCTATAGATGATGAGTTTAAGACTGTAAATAATTCATATAATGCATTTTGGTTACTATGGCGTCCGTAGTAAAAGACACCCCAAACGGAAGTGATTAGAGAGGACAGAATATCTTGCGGTCGTCAGCCCTGGCAGTCTAATGGTATCTACACTTGCGTCGTAGACCCAACATCGTCGGTTCAATCCCGGCGAAGGCTGTCGGTTTTTTTATGGCATAAAAATCCTAAGTATGGCTTCATTCGGAAGGGAAGCAAAGAGTGTTTCTCATGTCGTACACATGTCGGTCCTCGTCCTGGAAATACTTGCCTCGTAAACCCGAGATCGCGGGTTCATTCCCGCCCAGTGTTAATGGATTTTTTGGCGTAAAAATCCTAAATGTGGCTTCTTTCGGAAGGGAAGTAAAGCCGTGGAACCAGTTTCGTAGATTTACTGCACGATAAAGAACCTGAAGCCTGAAAAGAAGAGGCCTCTGAGCAAAATGTAACGAATGTTTCACGCCCTGAATTGAATAGAACGCTGATGACCTGAGATGTTAAAGAGCGTTGAAGCAGATATGAAGGTGTAGAGAAGGGGGAAATGATATGCTAAAAGGACGGAGATTTTAATATTGGTTTATCTCAGGGTTCAGGACAAGAATCGCAGATGTAGGATTCGATGGGGCTGGATGTTGACTGTCTCGTGATGCCTTCTGCAGGTTCTGTAGTCCTCGCTCCTTCTCCTCTACACGTTCCTGGTATTGCTTCACTTCGATGCGAGGAGATGAACCTCCTCGCTGCCTCGGCTTCGATGATTAGTGCTAGTCTCTTTTTTTTGGGGGGGGGAGACGCCTAGGGCGTCTTCTCGGGGACAAGAAGAATTGTCAGGGATGACCAAATGAGAACGTGGGGTTCGTGAAACCCTGAATGGATTTAAACGTTTGTTTATTTAAAGTATGACTATTGTTTGGGAGACCACTACTGTTTTTCGGTTTAACTAGAATGGTGGATGCCGAAATGCTGAACTTCACTAGAATGCTGAATGCTGCCAAACTTTCGACTAGAATGCTGAATGACCTCAGACTACCATTTGACTGTCGAATACTGCCAAACTTTCGACGGAATGCCCCGAACTCGCGGCGTTCCGACAGTTTTGTTCAATTCGAGTCGGTCGGTCACCGACGCTATAATATTTTAAAGTTCGCGAAATTCAAACTTTTTGATTACAGCTCATGCTCTCTGATTGGTGCTTTAAATTTCGCGTTCGGCGCTTGATGTACAATTTTCCTACATCAACAGCGCAACGAATGCAAGAGGGATGGCTGCGATGACCTTCTAGCTCAACGTTCGCTAAAAGAATTTTGTTTTTCTCGCCTTGGTTTATGGCCTGGGTCAGGGCAAGCCATAAACCATCATGCTTCTTCCCCTCGGCTTAAAATTCTGAACAACACAACTCTCTCTGTGATATGCAGAGAACTGAAAATATTACTCACTTGTCAGAATTATATGTTTGATGCCGGCATAAGTTAATACTTTATTTTATTCGGTTGCTTTCTTAAGGGGTAGGGGAAATCCCTGTTACAGCGTCCGTAAGTAAACGAAATAAATAAATAAAACTTTTCGGCCACATGCATTAGTGAGGTAAGAAAGTTTCAAGGTATTTCGTGAGATTCACACAATATACTTCCTGTGTCATGTTGAAGAAAATAGGAAATTGTGTAGAACCGGATACTTACAATCACGTTCCTTAAACATGAAACAATTAAAGGTAAGTTTTATGTAAAAATTGTAGCTTGCAACTGCAACAAATTGTTGACAGTTATCCCCCATTTAAACAATATTTTCGCAAGAGATGGTCAAAATTTCGACCTTTCTGTTGTATGCAAAGAAGACATTGTCTCAAAATGAAAAATGCATTCGTTGAAAAACATTTGGAGAACTGTTAATCTTCTAACAAGAAGCATAATTTTTTCCCCCACCAAATATACATCTTAAGATCGTTATGAAAAAAAAATAGTGTTAAAGTAGCAGCATTATGTTTTGATTATATGCAGAACCTTCCTCTTCCATGTTTGTTGATGCAGGAGGTACTTTATTTCCGGCAACTCTGGGTCAAGAGTTCAGTACTCATAATATGAAAACGGAAAAAGTGACACTTTACTTCCACCAGGAAGGGGAAGATCATAAAGTCCTGATAGAGTTTGCATTTCTTGATCGAATATCTGAAGAAAAGCATTCCAGAAAACGTTCAACCTGTACTGTGATGTTTGACTTGCGCAGAAACCTCTCTGGTCACATGGCCATATGCTATCCCAAATGCAAACAATCAATATTTTCTTCACCATCTATTGAAAAGCGCTCCATTTTATTTAAACGTCACTGTAGCATTACTGGAATGTCTGAAGAAAAATGGCAACATAAGGATAGTCACAAGGCCGACAATCTACATATCCACAGCTTGCCTTCAGGGCCTAACGGTGAAATATAGTTAGATATGGACTAAATGATTACAATAAATTTGTGATCATTTATCTACAAAAATTACTCATTTTTGAAAAAACAGAAGGTGCCACATTGTAAACAGTGTAACTTACCCCCGCTAGGTAGTGTTAGAGTAAAATAATATGCCGTAAAGGGGAGACCATTACGCTGGAAACACTGCCAGCTCCAGAAGTGACTGGTGTGAAAAATGTTGCCAGTTGCTACATGCCTCACGGAACAAAATTTAATTTTATGTGTGTGCCAAAATGTGTGCGTCAATACAGTGGCGTGCAGTCTCGTTCAAATTTTCGTGGGAAACAATAATAAAAACAATTGAATAAACACTGTGGAACACGCTCAAATGCTAGAAGGAAGACTGAAATTCTTTACAAGAAATTATAATTTCTTTATTTTACACCAAGTTCAATTCTGTGGTACCACACATGAATCCTATAACCGATATAAACATAGTTTTGAGAAAATAGTATTTAAAGTTAACAGAATTAATGGTCTCTTAAAAAAAGATATTTTTCTCTGTAATGTGGAAAATCCGTACCTATTACACAAAGTGTGGCTTGCGATTTATAGTTGAAAGATCACAAATAAAACAAACAGATTACTGATTATCTCAAGCTTTCACACTTGCTGCCAGAGGATAGATTATAAAATATCATGTGCCCCATATTTTACAGGCGCGAGCCACTACTGGTCCTAACAGGAGATATATGAAAATCTCAATCTACTTCCCTTAGTAAGGTCTCTACTTCAATGAGTCCGACATTGATTTTGCAACGGTTAAAATGAAAATTCGTCATCACGATCGGATCTAGTCCCACAAGATAATGGAAATTTCATAGAATTCTCTTCAAACAAAGATAAATTCTAAACAAAACATGTCACATATCGAGATGTACCAGTTTTTAATATTTAGTGGCCAGAAGAGTCACAGAAGTGCAGCTCCTCAAGAGCAGAAATGTTATTTAGCATTCAACAACTGTTATAAATCCGCTTTTACCTTTGAATAGCCAGGAAATGTAGTAGCCGAGCCTTATATCGCAACTTACTATTGGAGAAACAAGAACGAGGTTCTCCCCGCTCTTCATCCCACATCTAGAATATATCCCTGCCTACCAAGGTAAATGTGCTATTAATATAAAGAAAATACAGGACATCAGGAAGCTCTGCTAGCACAACCGAGTCAATTGCAAAGAAATCAATGAGTGGCTCACAATTACAATGGACGAACCGCCTGAAGTAAATTATGGCTTAGTATATATTTTCCAATGCAATATATATATTTCTTCTCATTTCAAATCATGGATAGCCGTTAGAATGTTTTCACATCTAAATAGATCATCTTACCATCTTCCCATCTACAAGAATGTAATTTGAAGTTTAAAAAGGCTACAAAATTAAGTTCAAGATGGTTTTCTAACAGAGCCGTCTTATGATATTAGTGTCATGTGTTATTTGGTCAGGTTAATTAATAATAAAAATCCAAATTACACGTACTTGTAGATAAAAACAATAGAAGTCCACTCACTCATTATGGAACGTACCAAATTATACATAGATATTTGCCGAGAATTTTTTTTTTATTTAACGCCCGGGTCAATTACTGAGGCACACTACAGGCGGTGGACAGTGATGATATACATGAAATGACAAATTGGGAAAGGATATTTTGTAAGAAAGGAAGCGTTCCAGGCCTAAATCTTAGATACCTAAAATATAAACAATAATAAAACATGTAGCCGAAAATAAAGGCCACATTTAATTAAATTAATACGGTTATAATCGATGTTAATAAGTAATGTAAATAGGATCTGATGCATGTGTGTAATTTGTATTATGGGTATTGTATTTATTTAAATAGCACCTGTGCTAAATCTTTAGTAGAAGGTTATTATGTATTTGTGTGTAAGTACAATACCGGACTGTTCGTTAAATTATGGAATGTGCCGTATCGAAGTTTGCCCCAATGGAATTTTAAACGGTTAGACCAGGGAAGAAGGTAGTCTTTTGTCACGAACTCGTATCTTTGAAATCATTTAGGGAAAATAATTTGCCGACCCAAGACACAGAATGTGCCTTTTTAACTAGCGCAGAGAGAAGTATTCTTTCAACAGGTAATGGTAACGGTGCATAATGACAATATGGAGAAATTCTCTCGAGAAATGAACACACGTAACCTTAACTGACAGCATATGTTTTATAGACCGTTTAACAGTAACATTTAGACACGTCAACAGGTTTCTGACATGACTTTAGAAACAAACAGATGCTTCTTACTTATGGCCGAGACGTGGTCTATAGAGATTTCATTGTGAGTAAATCTGAAAGGCTAGAAAAGTGAAGGGATGTCAGATCAGAAAAGTTTCCGAATATTTATGGTAGGAATGTCCGTTCTTGGAATTACTATAACTTGAGAAGATTTATTTTAGAAATTTAGTCCAGCTCAACCAATAGGAATCTTCCAAAATTGAACAAATCGGAGCGAGCCTGTATAATTATAGATATTAAGGAAGGACCAATAAAGCAATTAGACTCGAACCGAGCTCAGTAAATTTTGTGGATCTATTATTTTGTGGGGGCCGGTTTCTAACAAAACAATAAACTGTACGTCTAATATAATGTAAAAAGTAAGATGAGCAGTTAGCAGTGATGGGTGAGTAGTCG
Organism: Metallyticus violacea; assembly: GCA_030762175.1. NCBI lineage: Eukaryota > Metazoa > Arthropoda > Insecta > Mantodea > Metallyticidae > Metallyticus > Metallyticus violacea. The sequence goes on along the minus strand of CM060846.1, from coordinate 108,411,039 downwards.
AGGCTATGGGTTGTGGGGAATTAATGGTTGGAGTCGGAGGAAGGAATAGTAAGAGCTAATGAAATAAGTGGGCGTAAGAGCAGATAATCAGAATAGGATGCGCGAAAGTAGTCAGTTAAATTGGTCGGCAATTGTGAACCGATAAGCATTATCTAGAAGTCAACTGATATCTTAGGAATATTTCCAAGCCAATATGAACAGTCCGATATTCTTATAATAAGAGGGAATAAATGGTGTCAACTGAGAACTTCAGGTTTCCGTGCAGCCTGCTAGATATCTTACTCTTCCCTCTGACTCAAACGAGTCACAAATTTCCAGAATTTATCTGAGATAAATATTCCTAATTCCGAAGCAAAGGGGTATCTAACCAAGAAATAAAATAATCACTGAATTTTCTCCTCCTCGTTTGACGAGTAATGACTGCATCCCACATACGACCCCAAACACTTTGAAAATAATATTCAATCAACATTATTCATTGTGTATTACAGGTAACCTTGAAAAATAGAGCTGACTATTTTCAGTACAGAATCTCTTCAGGCGTTGTAGATCATATATTCTCTGGGAAAGTTAAATTAAAATTGAATAGGAAGGGACAGGCACATTTTGCCAACAAAAGCATGAGACTCCTAGGAGTCATTGTAGGTTGTTCAACTGGTTATAGTTCTAGAAGAGGTCTCCTCATCCACTATTTCTCGTATATCTTATCTTCATTGGACATGACTTTCTGAATTCTTTATGAAGAAATGATTTCCATTATTTAAAAATATCGTGAGAATACTCATATTGAAGGGAGATGATTTCACGTGGAGTCTTCTGATGTGCTCATTCTAATGGCTGGGTATTTCAACATGGGTTTTTTTATTTATTAAATCCATATCTTTGTCACATTATATATAACTATGGCCTCTGATGGTAAAAGTTACTTTTACTGATTCAAACTTGTTGTACTTATGGGCACGGATGAAGCAAGTAATGGTGTAAGTTTTATTTTGGCCAAGATACAAATCACAAAAAATTGCAAAATTCGAATTTATGAGTATGTATGTGTACCCTGTCTGTTTTGCAACTCTCACCAAACACTGTTTTTTACATTTGCAACCTTCACCCGCAATATAATTCATTGATCTAGTGCGATTGCTAGCATCATTAAGTTAACCATCTTTAGATATTTTCTTGGGTCTACTCTGATGAACTGTGATATTTTCGTCGAACTTAAACTGCCTCTCTACACACAAAAGTATAACAGCCTTGCCTGGACAACAATGCAGTGAAATAGCACCTCTAAAATATAAGTGACAACATTATTATTTTATTATGTTAATAATAAAAACCAAACTGACCAACATCAAACTCTTCTAAATAATACAAAAGTGCAACTATTTAATGTATGATTGTTTTTCCATTTGACAGGGCACTTTGGTTGTTTTTCCACTGGACACTGTTTATTCTATGCCGATTTTTATGGGTTACATGTATTTTTTTTTTTTTTTTTCATATATGAATGTAGTACTACATTACCTACAATCCATTGGCACCAAAATTTCAAATTTCACCGAAAGTTGTCTTTGATTGTTTTCTCCTGTACCCTTCAAGTCGGTCCTGGTAGTGTAGTGGTAACCATACTTGCCTTCTAAATCCAAGTTCGCGGGTTCGAACCCGACCAGGACCGATGGAGTTTTTCGGGTGTAAAAATCCTAAGTACGGCTTCCTTCAGAAGGGAAGTAAAGCCGTGGGTCCCGTGTCGTATATTTATGGCATGATAAAGAACCTCAATCCTGAAAAAAAGAGACCTCTGAGCAAAATTTGTCGGCCGTTTCACGCCCTGAATTGAATGGGACGCTGATGACCTGAGATGTTAAAGAGCGTCCGTAAATAAATCAATTAAATAAATTGTACCCTTTAAGTGTAAACCAATATTTTTTTTAAATTATCAAGTGTATCAGTTAAGTTAAAATAAAGTCTCTGTAATATTTGCACTTACTTGTTATCTAAAATGTTCATTTCCCGCTACTGAACGTACAAACCTCATCCCTGCTGTTTCGATTTTTCTATTATCGGATTTTTTGTGAAATTTTCTCTACCATAAGTAAACATGGGAACGGTCATCATCTTGTACAGCTTCATATGTGTGCATCTTCTTGTTTAACCTTTCAATATACCTCGAATGGTGTCATACGTTCTATTTAACTTATTCATATTTATATTAATCTCTTCATTCCTACAATAAGACACGCTATATCCTAAATAATTAAACTTATAAACTTTTTCTATAATCTGTCTATTGATGCCGATTTCGCGTTTTAAGTGAAATTTTACAAAAAGTGCGTCATTTTTGTTTTTGTTGTCTTAATTTTCATATTACATTGGGCAACGATTTTATTTAATTTGTTGACTACGATTTGTAGTTGGTCTTCGGTCTACCCAAAACAAGTTCTGATAGTCTGCAAGTGCTTAAAATTACATTTCCTATTTTTAAATGCTTAGTTATACTAACTTTTCATTGCGTATGGCATTGTTAATGTAAATATTAAAAAGCGCAGGAGACGAGGGACATTAACCGCCACGGGAGACTGACGTCGTTAAGGCGCGGCCTCGTGAGAGCAGGAAGTCTGGGGTTCGATTCCCTCCAGGATCGTCCTCAATGACTAAGGTTTCTTCCAGGTTTTCCTCAGTCGTCATAAATGGCAAATGTCGGGGAGGTATCCTTAACTTAGGTCTGGAACGTTTCTTTCCTTAAAGCAAAAATTCTTTTCCAATATATCATTTCATCTCATGTATCATCAGTTTCCACCGCCTGTGATGCCTCAGTAGCAAAAACGAGCGATAAACACTTCCACAACGACGAGAGACATCCATCGTTAAACCCTTGGTTTGTCAATACCGTGAGACGGGGACTCCACGGTCTCGGACCCTTTAGGCAATTATCGTTGCTGTCTGAATTTAAGTATGCATACATATTGTGTATTGTTGCCTATATTAAGTTTACATGTTTATTTCATATATTTCTACATTACGTTTACATACTTATTTCATATATTTTCCTCAGCACACATGTCTCACAGTGTATATTTGAAATGTACGAATGTTTCATTCAATAGAAATACCAAAGTGTTTGCTGCAGGAGTTTATTGCCAGGAAAGCAATAAACATCTAAGGTTCCTTTTATGTTAGTCAGGGGAGTTGACCTGCCGCTCCCTTTGTAATCACTTGTGTAAGGTCGCCCTAAGACCATTACTTTTGTTGGGGTGAGAAATCCTAACAATTCTTTAAGAGGAGCAGGCCAGGCATCATATCCTAAGTTTTGAAGGTTACACTGGAGAGCAGCATTGCTTGTTAGAGGATTAGTATACGAGAGTGGACCGCCACGGGTGGCCGAGGTCGTTAAGGCGCGGACTCGAGAGCGGGAGGTCTGGGGTTCGAATCCCGCCAGTACCGTCCTCCCTGACTGAGGTTTTTTTCAGATTTTCCTCAGTCCTCATAAATGGCAAATGCTGGGGAGGTACCCTAAAACCTAGGCCTGGAGTCCTACCTTAAAAATAAATCCTTTACCAATATATCATTTCATTTCATGTATCATAGTGTCCACCGCCTGTGGTGCCTCTGTAGCAAAAAACAGCGTTAAACACCATTCATTCATTCATTCATTCATTCATTCATTCCTTATACGAGAGTGGAGATACGAGAGATGGTCGGAACAGTGGAGTCGAGGACAACAGTACAGGAAAACAGTTTGCAAGATAGTGAAAGCGAACTAGCAGAAAAAGTGACCTGCGGGAAGATCATGTTAAGCTGTGTCTCTCTGTAGTCTGTTATTAGAGATGTCCGCCGGTAATCATTTATCAGTAGAAAGGACGAAAATCTGGTGCGCAGAACTTTCCTTATAAAAGCTGTTGGAGTAGTGAGAGACAACGTTCGTGTGCGCCTTAGTGTCGGCGTCTCTAGGAAATTCTTAAGACTTACTCAATGAAACATTTCCAGATTGTGAAACCTAAGACACCCCGAGCAACTCAATAAATCAGCTGTTATCCTCACAACAAATGCATTCTACCGACAGCCACCTTTCCATCTCCTTTTCCCTCCAGACAAGAAAATTGTTTCCTTAATACCAGCATCACAATAGCCGGCGCTGCGAGGAAACCCCAGCGTCAAGACACCATCAAAGGAGCAGTGAGTGGGCGGAGTGGAAAGTCTACACGTCACCTCATTAAGATTAACCGAATTCTTCGTCGATCCAACATATCATCCATACTTCCGCATCCGAAAAACGAACGTTAAACACTACTCAAAAAATCCCCCTCTCACCATTGTTGATCTGCCCCAAAAGGGTTTCCCAACTTATGGCTGTTTAAACTAACAAAAACCGCCACTGAATTGGGGCCTCAACGGGGTGAATAGAGAATTATCCAAAAATCCTCCCCCTACTTCCACACAATTATCAAAACTGCCGCGACTGTATTTCTACTCGGTATTCCTCCTTTGTCAACAGTAGAACGGATAGTCCCCTTTTGTCATAATGTTTCCGAACTTGGTTCGTTAAATCCCTATAGAGAATCTTTTTTTGAAATCAATAAATAAAATATGTGTAGGCATATACTCACCATTTCTGTATAAAGTTATTCCATTATAAGATTCCATTTGAGCATGAATAACCTTTTATTGTTCTTCCTTTATAGGAACTCACTCATATTTAGTTTGCGTGTAATAATTTTTGAATATTTTTTACGCTATGCATAATAATTTAATATTTATGTCATTGCTACTATCTTTTCCTTCACCCTTTTTATGAATAGGGCATACAACTGCTTTCTTCCATTCCTCAGAGGTTTTTATGGCGTTTAACGCCCGTTTTTACTACTGAGGCACCACAGGCGATGAACACCGAGATACATGAAATGAAATGATATATTGGGAATGATTTTTTTAAGGAAGGCAACGTTCCAGGCCTAAGTTTAGCGTAATTCCCCGGCATTTGCCATTTATGAGGACCGAGAAAAATCTGGAAAAAACCTCATTTAGGGAGGACGGTCCTGGCGAGATTCGAACCCCAAACCTCCCGCCTACGAATCTACCCCTTAACGACTTCGGTCACCCGTGGCGGTATTCCTCGGAATGATAAAATTTTCCCAACATATATTAATTAATGGAAAATAACCTATTTTAAATTCTTCTGGTGCGAACTTCAAAACCTCCATATTTACACAGCCTACTTCTGGTGCTTTCTTATTCTTTGAATGTTTAAGTCCATTTTGTAACTCTTGCATTTCATATTATCAATGTTTGCTACTGCATCTAGAGCAGGGTTAACTTCTATTTCTTCATTATTTGTCCATACATTCTCATAATTTCTTAGTCATTTCCATTCTGCTATATATCTTTCGGAAGAGTTCAACTTTTTTAAAACTCTTATAAGCTCTGTCTTGTAACTATAATAATATTATTTAATATTACTTATAACTGTTTCAATTCTCGCATTTTAACATTCTTATTTCTCTGGAGAAATAACACATTAGTATTTTTAATTTATTTTATCAATGCCATAACTTATCTAAGAGGGGTTTGAAGTAACTTTGTTTCTTATTATTTATTAATTGCTGAATTTCTTCTTTCCGCACACATAGATAGCCCCTTCCTTTTCCACTTTACTTTTCCTTTTCCTAAGGTTTCTGTTGCAGCTCGCAATATAATTTCTTGGAGAGCTTTCCATAACTCATCTACATTAATACTTAATGCACATGAATTTAAATGTTATTTTATTCTTCATGCATATAGTTTCTGTATAATCTCTTGCTGCAAAATTTGAATTTTGAAGTTTATCTTACTTTATATGTCATATTATATCTTTTTTTATGAATCTACTTCTTTGAGAGAGCGTAGAGTTCTCACCGGAAAAACATTAAATGACGTTTGGAGAACTCCCCCCAAAATCACTTGGATATCTTTAACAACAAACATGCGTTTCTTATCGTTCTAGGTTCTACATTGTTATTGTTAGAATCATATTAAATAACTGTGACATATGTGAATAGAATTTTTCTTCCCTTTTTGGAGAATTAGCTGGCAGGATGAGTGAGTACACCTTTTTCAACAAGACGCTGCAGCGAATATTTCAATTAGGGAATTCGAAAGAGTGTTTCAGTATGACAGAGTTACTAGTAAGGAGTTGTGACTCCCTCGGTTCCACGACATAATCCCTTGAGACTTTTACCTCTGGGATAAATTTAAAATTCCGTACAAAAGATATCAGCATCTTCTTTCACAAAGATGGTAAGAAAAACATTTTACAATAGTTAAGACAGTTGTTGCACGAATGTGTCAGCGCCACTCTACGATACCCGCTGACGGCAACGAGAGCCGCTCTCGCCTATAGGCAAAACACCACAAACGGTTCATAGATTACTGGATCGCTATGTATGATGGAATGCGGTACTTTTTTGCTTCTTCTGTATGGAACAGTGGAGATGACCCACATTCAAAATGAACTATTCAATTATAAAGGACTCAGCGACCGTAATTACGCTTAACCTTTAAGGCGGTAACTCTACTAGTTTATATTATATAAAGTTTTGTACATATCGGTACATTTCACGCGTAAAATGAGAAGCAGAGAAGAGAACAAATAAAGGAAACATTGCCTAGAGGTACTTTTTCTATTTGAATTGCTTTCACAGATAACCATTTGGAACATATTTTTATTAACTCAATGCCATTTTTAAAAAATCTATGCATCTAGGGGTTTTTACTACCTCATATGATAGCTATCGGAACAATCTGTTCATTTATTCAACGCCCGAAACCATTGTTTTTCAAGCTTATTCATGTTTCGTTCGTGCATAACTTCCTGGAAACGCTTGGAGCTGGAATAGTAGCGAAATCTCATTAACAATAAAATATTGCTGTGTATAAAATATAGCTAAAATATTTCAACGTTCTTATTAAAAAATATTTTAAATGTTATTCCTTATCGTACTTGAAACATAGACATCATATTGCAAATTTAGAGCTATACAAAATATTTCCCAAAATTAGTAATGAAAATTTGAGAATGAGAGCACATAATGCTTACAGTTTTACATTTAATGCAATGTTCATTATAGCCACTCTATAAATGAATACTCTTTTTATGGTTTGGCCCGTAACATCCGATTTGAAATTTTGCATTTCCCAGCATTATATTTTTGCTATTGTTGTACAAAAACGCCAGTCCTTAGTCAGCGAAGTTGTGCAAAGGCATTTAAAAATCTACGTTGATTCGCGGACATTCTCCACCTCATCTCCATAATAACAATTTGCGAAACATTAATGCTTGCTAAGATAGGGAGTCATAGAAAATCTTGAAATGCTGAAAAATTCAAACTACAAAAGGAGTAGTGTGAAAGAGAAAATGACTGGAAAACTTAGAGAGGTCGAGCTTAGCTATTTTACAACGAAGAACAAAAGTGGATTGTATCCCACAACGTTTCCTAGAGAAGTCAGAGTTTTCTCTTAACTTTGTAAAATGCATAAAATATTTTAACATCTATACATTAAAGCACAAAAATAGTGGTAAGAAAAAAAGCCAAAGATATCAATCTGCTTCTCTTACATGTTTCCATATTCGTTTAAAATGGAGTGTTTTAGATCTAATATTTCAAATTTAGATCACCATTCCTGTGCTTTCGTGTACTAGGCGCACTTTGTTATAATAACATTCGTGGTTAAACATAGAGCCGTATCGCCTTTGGTGCCTCAGTAGTAAAAACGGGCGTTAAACACCATTAAAAAAAAATAGAGCCGTCCGTACACATTATAGTATCAAAGTAGTTACATATTGCCTACTTCTAGTACAGTGAGGTTATATGAATTACGGGATGCCTGAGCGCCGCTATTTACTGAGCAAGTGTAGCTGCTGCAACCGGGAATGGAATGATAAGATTCACAGCGCGTAGAGTTAGCATTTTGTTTAAGTACCTATATCTCTACTAGAAGCGCAAAATAATAATGTATTTAAAACTGACTATTGTGTACCTTGTATCGTCCATGATAGCGTGCTAGCTGTAAGGGATTTGAGTCAGGAATATTGGCTAATCAGCCGGTGAAGCCACCGCATGCCCGGTTCGAGATATACCCGGGGTGGCTCACAGGGCACGAGCCTGGTTCGTCATATCGGTACAATAGGGTGTCGGCGGTCTGCAAATGCTTACGAGGCTCCGCTTCAGCAGCGCTGCCCATGAAAGTGGGATAAACCACCGAGCCTAGAGCGCCGTCAGGCATCGTCACACCGGCACGGATACGCCACAACAGTTTACGGGATCTAGAGGAGGAACAGTAGGGAATGACGGGGACGATCCTCCAAAAATTAGAGCCTGTATGAAATCTTACCCCATCAAGTACAACGCACTAATGAAGCACCAACTTTTGGCTTTGCACAGTCACGGTCGGCCTATTTATACCTGCTGTCGCCGAGTTCAGATCATTAGCGCAAGGTATCCGTGATGCTATCTAATTTATTGAGCTAAAGTAATTTATATATTAGTGCCACAATGGCGCATGTCCAAACTACAGGTTATCCCTATTGTCTACGTGTTAGCTGTAGCGAGCTTGTTAAATAATAGTAGTGGGTTGACGCTAACGGGAGTTAGTCGATCGCAAAAGTAGCTCTAAGTCAGCTCTTCGACTACGGAGCCCATGTACATTCCAAGAAAGGATAGTCATTGTTAAAATCTGGAATAAGATAAAATGAAATTAAAACACCACCTTACTTAGTTGTCGATCCAGGGCGAATCAACCGTCCTTTTTTTTAAACGCATGGGACTTTGTGGTTTTTCCGGAGCAGGCACATCCTGCTCCATCACATCCTCGGAGGGAGGGCGCTCCAGCTGAAAAGAATCAACCGTCTCCAAAACCCGGAATCTGTTAGAAGTGGTGAGAGGAGGTGACGACGACCGCCTAGCGGGCTTGTTCCCAGACCCATCAAGGGAGCTTGACTTTCGAGGAGGAGAAGGGCTCGATCTCTGCTTATCAATTGGAGTGCCCGTGTAAGCAGTCTTAAACTTGATAGCCGGAGCATCAAAACTGGCTCTGGTTTTGTAGTAGAACGCTTGGTGGAGTTGGGCGCACTAGGGACCTGTGTGAAAACCACGTCGCAGGTCTGCGTGCTGCTACCTCGTTTCGGGATCGGAGAAGAAGCTACAGCGCTGCACGTATCGGTCTTAGGTCACACAGGTAGACGAGATTGGAATCGTTTCCGGGCCTCACTAAAGCTATGCTTTTCCTTCACCCGAACCTCCTGAATACAGCGCTCTTCTTAATAACGAGGACAATTGCGGGACGAAGCCGGATGGTCACCGCGGCAGTTCACGCAGAAGACAGGAGCAGATGGATAGGCTCCCTCATGACTTTCAGTACCGCAGGTGCTACAGATGGGATGAGCACTCTTACACGACATGCGAGTGTGGCCGAAACGTTGGCATTGGAAACATCGCATGGGGCTGGGAATATATGGGCGCACCTCTATAACCTCATATCCAGCCTTAATTCTGAGCGGTAACTCGACTCGGTTAAATGTTAGGAAGAGAGTACGGGTCGGCTGTACTTCACCTTCCTTCCTTGCCTGTACCCTATAGACTGATATGACTCCTTGGTCTACCAGACAACTCTGGACCTTCGAGTCAGACATGCCATCAAGAACGTTGTTGGTAATAACTCCTTGCGACGAATTCAGAGATCGTTGTTGCTCAACACGGATCGGGTATCCGTAGAGTATCCTCGCCTTGAGCAATGAGTTAGTTTCTCCACCAAAAGAGAACCATTACATTGTACAGGATTTTACAGGTCCAGAAATGCCATCAATACGCTTCTGAATAATAAAAGGGTTCACTCGGGTAAATAACTGACCTTCTTCAGTGCGGCTAATAACCAAGTAGGGAGGATAAGATTGCTCTGTTACTTTTATTACGTTCAATCTTTTACGTTTCGTTTGAATTAAAGGGTTTTCGTTTACCATGGCGTTTTTATCCTCTATCGTTGCAACTTTTTCCGATGGCAAGCTGATTCCTGGGCGCCACCCCGGCTCAGGTGACCTGTCCTGGCCTAGACAAAATCACCTCAGGGTTAATCCTCCCCTGGTCCAGACAGAGGTACACAATTGCCTACAGGAAGTTCACAGCTCTTGCAATTGCCCCTCCCCGGGCCTGGCCTTTACCAAGGGATACGCTCCTGTCCTACATGATAACCCACTTTTGGGAGTTACGCCGTTACCCAGTCACTTTTACCGTGTCAAACAAGGGGGCACCCATCAGACAAAGAACAGGGAAGTAGGACGAATAAAAATTAAAAGAGAGGCGAAATAAAAAGGAGTCAAACACGCTGAGCGTGGACTTGCGGAAGCAGCTCGGGTGCCCCGGGGTCGCTACGCCCCGTACCCAAAAGTGGGCCCTTGAGGGGTACAAATGTACGTGTTCGAACTTGAAAGCCGTCGGTAAGAGCTGCAGAGGTGGTTTCGTGTGTCCGGTATCTTGTACACCTGACATTGGTGGCAGACCTGTGCCCATTTCTTTATGTCCGTATGCATGGATGGCCAAAAATACTTTGCTCTGATGATTTTAAGTATAGCGATGATTCCCAGGAGGCTCATTCATTGCAGCTTTTGGAAGACCGCTCTTTTGTATTGGCGAGTCACGAAAGGGCGCTGGCTACCCTTGCTGTGTTCACATGTGACGACGATGCCGGTATCTCGGATAGGTATCTGCTTAATGTTGCTGTGGGTAGAGGCGTATGTCTGGATATCCATGTCCATTGCCTGTGCCTGGGTCAAAAAGTAGGCAGCGGTGACCTCCAGCATCTCTATACGTGATAGAGCGTCCACTACTGCATTCTTTTCCCCTGCGCAGTACTGGTTATGTGTCGAGAATTATGTAATGAACTCGAGTTGCCAGATTCCCCTCGGTGTGCTGCTCCTTGGGTCCCGTGAAATGGCATGGGTAAGAGATTTGTGAGGTTAGGATCGCGCAATTTCTCCCTTCCACCCGGTCCCGCAAGTGCTTGATAGCTTGATATTTGTCCAGTAGTTCCCGATCTAAGGTGGACTATGAGCTCTGGGCCTGGCTCAGTGTTCTGAAAAAAACCTTGTGTTTGTAAGCTCCCCTAGTAATGCTGCTGCTAGGCGGCGCCGGTGCCGACGTCATTGGCGTCCGTGGCCAGGTATAATGTTGCTTCTGTTAAGGGGTGCGCTAGAAGTGTTGCGTCAGCTATTGCCTGGATGGTGGTGTAGTATACGTTCCTGAGTGCTTCTGTCCACACTGTATAGGTGTCTTTTCCTTCCATTTGCTATTGTGGAGTAAAGCGTTTCAGTGGCTGCTCTATAGTGTCTGCCAGTGGCATATACCTAAGGTAGAAGTTAACCATACCAGGTGCAGCCGAAAATAAGGCTACCTTTATTAAATTAATAACTTGAGGGTGCAGAGTTATATTTATAAAAGTATTGATTTGATAAGGATATTTATTATGTATATGCTATAATGAAATAATTTAGAGTAGGTTTAATAGGAATTGATATAATTTTAGACTTGTACTTTATATGTATGTCATTTGGCATGTAACTGTAATTTGCAAAGGGCATTTCATACATTGGCTGGTGTAAGAAAGAGACAGATATATGTCCTGACTGACAACTCGTCCGCTGACCGCTCCTTAGACAATGCTGAGAGAAATGGGAATGGATTCATTTTGTCAGGTCATGAAAATTCTGCCCATGTGAATACTTAGGAACGAGTTCGCAGTAAGAAAAACACATTCATGGTCATAACGAGACCGAATGCGAACAAAATAAGATATAGCAATAATTTTAAAAGGGAATGGAAATGTCCGAACGGAGACGATGTTTTATTACAGGCAAGCCGGGGGTACCAAGTTTTATGCCGCCTATTTCAAGAGCAAGTGTGCCAAAACAAATGGGGAAAATGCATACGTTAACTCTGAGAACATTTGGCAATCTATAACTAAGGGAGGAAAAAGATGTTACTTTAGAAATCAGGCATGTAAGGAAAGTGCCGAAATTTATGACAGGCTGTTCTTGGGAAATTCAGGCTTGTGGGAAGATAGTGTGAATCAGAAGGGGGAAAATAATGTTAGCCATTGGGCATCGAATAAAAAATCAACGAATGAGGAGAACTTAGCTACACAATAAACATTTTAAGATAGCCAATTGTGAACATATAACTCAGGAATAGGATAATAAACGAGGGAATTTAATTTAGCGAGAGGCGTGGCATTGTTATAGAACAAAAGGAGTACAGGATCAGAAGTGGATTATTCTTGATTGTTTTATTCACGAGCTTTGGGCAGTTAGAAGTTAGGAGTTAACAGAGGGATAATTTGAGAAATGAGTTGTGAGAGATAGTTGGTGTAAGTCGTGTGAAAAATAGTTAGCTAGCAGTAGTAGTGTAGTCAGCGACGAGCAGTCAGGAAGTAACCTCCAGTATTTTGGATGTGAATAAAATATTTGGAAGAACTGAACCTGGTGTATCTTTTGGGCAATACATTTCTCGTTGCCGTGGATCTGAACTGATCCACAAAACGCTCCACAGGACCCTGAAATCGAACCCAACCGAATTGGAGCAGAAGTCACAGCGAACAGCCAGGAGAAACATCGAGACCACGACCAGCAGTCACCAAATTCACCCCATTCACCATATACATACAACCGAAACCCACTGCATGACAAACCCCTCTCCCACCTAACATTAGTAGCTTGGAACTTTTTATATCAAACATACGCCCCCTCTCCACCCCATCTACGGCTGCACAGGAATCGTACTAGCTCTATGATGGTTTTAGGTGGAGGGAGCTGTGAGATGACTTTGACTTTGCCCGGGATTGGCCGGGCGCCCTGACTGAACACCCGGTGTCTTAAAAACTGTACTTCCGCTTGCCTGAGGAAACACTTTGCGGCATTTAAGTGGAGATCACATTCTGCTAAGCACTGCAGGACCCTGCGAATGTGGTGTTCATGTAACTTCAGAGTCGCGGAGGCTATCAGGACGTTGTCCAGGTAGTATACTCGAATAGCTCAAAACGGTGATTATGATAGTTTTGGGGATGTCGTCAGGCACTATCGGAATATGATGGAATGCACGTTGGATGTCTAACTTGGAGAAGATGGAGGTACCAGGTGTGAGGGTATTGAAGTCCCGGATATGTGGGACTGCATACCGATCGGGGATGTTTCTTTTTTTTTTTTGTTCAGGAAGTGGTAGTCACCGCAGGGTCGAATGGAGCCATCCCGCTTTTTCTCTATGTGGACCGGATGTAGGCGTCACGCTTTGGCTGTTACGGGTGCCCCCATTGTCTCTATGAAGAGGAAGATCCCGGTCTCCTTGTATGATCTGTCTGCCAGTGGTTTGTTAATCTGGATGTACTCCCCCAATAAGAATCTGAATGGGGCTTCCGATGTTTGGCTATGGTCTCCACGTTACCCGGAGTTCAGTGCGCGAGGTTCTCTACCAGGTATCTCGCGGTGAGGTCCACTGACAGGCCAAAGTGTGCGAGAATGTGGACTCCGATGATGACCTTCGGGATGTCAGCGATCAGGAAATTCCTGGTGTATTTTCCGCTAGTGTTAATTTGTAGGATTGCTTCCTGCGTGCCGAAGGTATGGATCGGGGACCCATTCGCTGCGTACAACAAGTAAGCTGTGTATTGGGTTCAGCGGAGGGTCCTGTTGGGCAGTGGATACGCAGGCCCCGGTGTCCACCAAGAATGTAACCTGGTTCTGATTGTATTGAATGAAGAGGCGGTTGGAGAGGGAGCTAACAGCCGGTCCCGCCGCACTTACAGTGTGGCATCCAGTTGCGTGCGTCTTGGCCCCAGTACCTGTGGTACCAACAGAAGCATCTGGAGCGTTCGCGTGTATTCCATCGATCGACAGCTGTGCGAGGTTCCTACCTTCCAAGGCCCTGAGTTGGTTTGTTAAGTCCTGAATTGAAGTTGTAGGTCCGGTTGAGGCTCCTGTTGTCGGACCTCCGCTACTCTTAATATGGTGTGTTCCATGGTTGGATCCATAATGCGGGCCATGCTGCCAGCCTTGGTTTACCTGTGCCGGGAGCTTGCGTAACCATAAGAGTTGCAAGAGATGCTCCGAGATACGAGTGCCGGCTTGGCGGCGCATGACTCTCAGGAACTGGGAGGGCTTCTGGTCCCCTAGGTGGGTACCTTCCAGCAGCCGTTGAAGTTGTTGTTGGCCCGTCGGGCAGTAGATCTCTAGTAAGCGATCCTTGAGTTCTTGGTACCGCTGCCTTCCTAGGATCGTCATGACATCGGCGACCTAGGTTATTACCTGTCGTGGAAGTTGTCCGATGATTCTGTAGAAGCGGGTGAGCCGCAAGGTGATGTTGTGTGCCGCGAAAAGTGCTTCTTCCTGTACGAACCATATTGCTGGGTCCTCGCTGTAGAAGGCCGGCAGAGGGATTGGGTGGCACATACTGCTGCCAGCTGCGGCGTGGTCTCCTCTGGAACAGTTCCGTCTGGGGTCAATACTGTAGTGGACCTAGTATCGTCGATGGTTGCGTGTTAGCTGTAAGAGGTTTGAGGCAGGAATATTGCCGTATCCGCCGATGATGGCACCGCTTGCCCGGCCAGAGCTCTTCATCCGGGGATGTGGCTCACACAGCATGAGTCGGGTTCGTCATACCGGTACGACAGGGTGTCGGTGGTCTGTCAATGCCCAATGTCTACGAGGCTCCGCTTGAGCAGCGTTGCATATGCAAATGGGCTAACCCATCGAGTCTGGATGGGATTGTCCGGGATTGTCACGACCGCACGGCTATGCCAAGACAGTACATGGGATCTAGATAAGGGACGGTAGGGAGTGATGGGGACGTTCGACCAAAAATTAGAGCCTGTATAGTTTCTAATCCACCCCACCAGGAAAAGCGCGCTAATAATGCTCCAACCTCTGAATTTGGACAGTCCCGGTCGGCCTATTCATACCTCCTGCCGCCGGTTTCAGATCATTAGAGCATGCTACCCGTGATACTATATAGTTTATTGGGCTAAAGGGAACTACATATTAGCGCCGCTGTGGCGCACGTCCAAGCTACAGGTTATCTCTATTGTCTACGTGTCGTTAGCTGTGGCGAGCTAGTGGTAGTAACGGGTTAACTCTACACTGATGATAATAATATTAATAATAATAATAATAATAATAATAATAATAATAATAATAATAATAATAATAATAATAATAATAATAATAATAATAATAATAATAATAATAATAAATACTAACCCGTGGTATAAGTGATGTTGAAAAATATGTCCCTCAGCGGCATCACATTGCGTTCGAAATTCTGTATTTCATCTAACTTTTCTTCCGTAAGAACACAAGTGAATAGTTTTTCTGCCAGGAACATAATTTCCAGAATATTTTTCTGTAAATCACCTTACCTTTTCTCCTCAAGAATCAGTTTTCACATATGTATGGTACATAAAGTCCCATTCTTCAAGACTACCTTTATGTAATGGCATAACTAACGAAGTACAATTAGCACATTATTTGTACACAATGAAAACACCTAATTACAGGCGAATGCACAACCACTCCCTAACAGTCTTCCACAAATTAACTATAATCTGATATCCGCACATGCATTATACGGCCTGAATCAGCAGCGCAATCTGCATGCCCATAGCTCAAGTAACCTCACAGTAATTTTAATATAATTATGATGCAACGCACGGAATTTCCGTGTTTACCGTTTTGCAGTAACATCGGGCGAATTGACTTGGGCTTATCATTAGGTGAGATTTAAACCCAAAAAGAGATGGAACTATAAATACAGCATGGTCTGATGTTTCTAAAATTGTCAAAATTTCTAGAAGTTACATCAGAGCGAATATATGAATCCCATTCTATCTCCTAAAATGGAAAGAACAGTTGTCTATATATGTAATAGATCGAGAAAGAAATTATATTACATTCATTGCACTTCTAGCTTATCTGCCTGCCGATATTTTACGCTCAGTCTATTCAGTTCTGATTCAGCCAGTAATTTTATGTGTAATCATTGCATGAGTACCATTACGGTGAATAATCCTAGTCCAGTATTTCTTTAAAAATGTTGTTTCTAAAAACCTATGGATTATCCGAAAACATTCGTTTTTGTACATATCAATGTTTTAAAAGTTGAACAAGTTTTCAAATGAAAATTATCCATAGCAAATTTTTCATAAGAATTGTGACTATTTTAAAACTGATCGGCATGGCCACGTCACCAGACGCAATAAGTGCCGTTTATTAATCGAACTGTTTCACACCTACAGAATTCAAATTCGTAAAGAATTTTGAATATAACTTGATAATAAACAACGCTAAGTAAATTAGACTTTAGTAGGTTAAACAGCAAAATACATGCATTATATATGTTTAGTTTCATTGTCTTATATCGGGTAATTCAATTATCTAATGACCGATGCGATGTAGCGGGGGGCGCATCATCGGTCAATAAGCAATCGGGCTATGCTCATGGCTAGTGGGGTTTCCGAACTGCTACTTTGGCCTTGAGTCTCACTCCACTTAGTACCATTTGAATAGGAAAGAAACAAATTGCCTAATCTTGAAATAGTCTGTTAAGTGTCAGGAGATTATTTAAAGAAAAATTCTCAGATGACGGAGTTCCAAATCGATCAATTAATTTGCAATATTCATAACTTTAGACAAACTAAAGAATAACATACTTCAAGAGATCAGTCCAATGTCTCATAAAAATGAAGAAGGGTAATATGTAATTTATAAGCAGATGCCAGAAGTGTATTGAAATTGAAGGCAGGCAGCGTAACATGGATGAGTACAAAGCTCTTTAAGTGCGTTAGAATTTATTAGACTCTCACTCTAGTGATTCTACCAGAGACTCGTGGTTGCCTCACCCGCGCCGAAACTAGTGTAGCCTGGCTGGCCTTGAGCGATGGCTTATGGGCCGATAGAATCCTGAGTGATCACAATATATACATTAATACCCTGGCCAATTTCTTGATGTTTATACAATAAATAATTTACGCATTTATAGTATCTGCCTTTGAAGTTAATCAAGGCCTTAGGCAGGGTTGTGATTTACCCTCTATATTATTAATAAATTGCAAACATCAAAACCTAAAAGTGTTAGATTGATGGCAAATAGATAAATGAATACCTTGATTTATTGTTAGCCCAATCAAAAATGGTCTACAAGAGAATGTAACAAAATAAACAAAGTTTTTTAAATAGGACAGACAAGTTTCTGTGCACTGGGTGATGTGTACCGCACAGGAGAAAGTTGATACTGCTATATTTCTGACATTCCTTCCTTCGAAACCAGTTTTTAGCAGGTAGTCCGCTCAAAGTCACTAAGGTTTGAACTTTGGAGTGCGCGATTGCCTTGGTGGTTAAGTGAACACGATAACTATAAGGACAGTGCGCGGCCCATGCTGCCATACGAATTCGCTTCCCCGTTGAAATCTCGGCTACACAATTTTAGGGTTGCGGGTTTAACCCCGATTTTACTCATTTTATCCAATTATTTGGAATTAAATGGATTTAGAGTTCCTTTAATTTCTACTTATTTGTTATGTTATTTGTCCAGTTTTTTCTTTGTTTTATCTTTGAATGGCCTCGGAGTGACTTCTCTGGTGAATGCTTCAAATCTGAGATGTGAACTCTCAATATATAAATTTAATCAGTATCTAGACAACACAAATATCATGAAATATAAGTCGATACATGGATGCATTAATAGAGACTTGAAAAATACAGCGATTAAGGAGATTAAGCTAAGATTATGTGCTACCCTACTGCTGTGAAACTTCGATACTGAGGCAAACAGACAAGAGACAAATAGAATCTTCGAAAATTAGATGTATGAGATGACTGCTTAATTCTAAGAGATAAAAATGAGGTGTGCACAGATCAGAACAGAACTGGGTATAAAAGCAAATATAGTTGAAGAGATAGCACGCTATAGAATGGAAAAGAAGAACGAGTGACTGAATACCCTAGCAGGATAAACGCCTCTTTATATATGCAATTCAAATCACCTAAGCTTTGACGTGATCAAAGCACATGCAAGCGCACGTTTCACGCTATAATTAAAACAGTTAAAACATTCATCTATAATTGACTGGTTTAAAACCAACTACCTAAAACGGCGAGTGCTTTTACCCCTCCCCTTACCAAATACCATGGCCCTGATTATAACCTACTCTCACAAGCGTTAAGTCATTCAAGAAGAGACGTAACACTTGTCTCTTGTGTTTACTCTTTGTTGAGCAGTGATTCACTGTCTCCTTGGCGTCCCCTTACTAGCTTGGCCTTCCGTAAACAGTCACACCAGAGAAATTCCTATTGTAAAGAAACACAATGCCCTAAAGTAATACTTTAGGATACATATATACTTAAAATCTACGCTATTAATTACAATCACAAAATATAATAACTGATTTACAACATACATATTATATTAATATATCAATGGGGGAGGGCCACAAGACTGTTTCAATCTATATTGTTATATAATTCTATATAGATATTACGAATACATTTTATGCTGGGTCGTCGACCGTACATGCTTAAGTATGATACACTATTAGAAAGAGGAAATATAACAAAATTATAAACCAATAATAACAAATAAACAATTTTTTTTTAAAATTGGAGAGAATGGTATTTACTAAGGAGAAACAACTTAGATATTGTTTACAATTACAACAGTTATTGCGTTTTAACCATAAAATGAATTTCTCCTAGATTCGCGCCGTTTGTTCAGGAAAATGCTCACATTGAACCAATTAGCGTGATCTGTAAACTGGTCTAGGTATGCTAAACAACCTCTAATTGCCTTAAATATTTTTCTGGAAAGCATATTCCTCAGATGTTCCTCGTGGCTACACTATGCTAGAATATGTACCCATTACTCACGTCCTCCACAAAATGGGCCGATTCTCCTACCTGAACTATTTATCCGTTATTTTTTTAGTATTCCAATCTACCAGTCCAAACTAGGCCATATCTGCTCTTGTCTTTCTCCCTAGAACGAGCATATATGCCTCTTTACACCTAGTTAATTTAATTTCATTCGATATGCTCAAACAGAATTTCATTTTATATTCTGCCTATTTCCTGCCTGCTCATATTCTTTAGCCTTGTTCTAACTTTCTTCGATGTAAATATTACCAACTTGCTGGGCTAGTGTGTTATATATACTCTGGAGAAATTTCTAATTGATAGCCAATTCCGTAAGCTTCTCCTCTGTTAAAATTCGACTTTTGGCTTCGCCATCTTGTAATGATGACGCCTTGAGTTCAAACTTTGTCTCCCCATATGAAAAACGCACCTCACGATAGAGATGTTACTTGTGGAAAATTAGCACGAAATTTTCTCCTGCAGTTCTTGTACGATTTCTTTTGTACATAACAATCATAAATAAATATTTTGATTTCTTTGGCACAAAATAATCATAAGTAAATATTTTTAATCTGTTTTAGCATTACCCCACACTCGGTATAATCCACAATACAAAAATACACAGAGAAAGACTGACATGCACTTCCTAAAGAAATGCAATTGAAACAATTGGGGTTATAAACACGACTGATAAAGCCCAATTGCCTGCATCAGCGGAGTTTTAACTATAGTCTTACCCGGAATCGCGTATCCACTGAAGTTCAACAGGTTTCTATTAGTGCATACAACTCCAATTGCGCAGCGGAATAAAGCGTAGTGCAGGTGAACAGAGTTTCACTATCATGACCAAAAACGAAACTCTTTGGTAACCCAGAGTCTCAACCGAAATTTTAATGAATATTTTGCGTTTTTGTACTTCAAAGCTTGATCAGTGAATTGCAAAGAAATATACATGATGTGCTTAATTAAATTTGTAGGGGTTTTATGTTATAGATAATATATGAAATCAGGATAAATGCTAAAATATACATTAAGTTGTTTGCTCATCGACAATTAAATGCAACTGATGCTACGTTGTCAGTACCGTAGGCAAGCATGAAGACGAAGTACACTTTAGTGAAACATAAAACTTGCAACACTGTGCGGAACATATAACTATGTGAAAGACAATGTACGCACCCAAACCACACTCCTCACCTTCGGTAGTAACGCATCTCAGCTCGCGCAGTATTATGATGATATCGTCTCCTCGAAGCATTTGACTTATCTCTAATTATAAAGAAAGAAAGGGGAAAAAAGATTTCAATACAATATTACAACAAACTTTAAAATAAGAAAGTTTGCGATTAAACAGTTCGGAGAGTTAAAAATAACTGTCCAAATAATTTTAATTTCATTTGCGTTTTCAGTATTAAATACAACATATTTTTATAAATCTGGAAGCTCCTTAATAGTGGCATTTTATTTTGTTTTAGCAGATTATTTCCAAAACGATAATGAATAATTTTATCATAGCATATTTTGAAATAAAGTTCATGAACACATAGAGTTGCCAAGACTACCATCACAGAACGCTGCTTCTGCAACAAAAGAAAGCACATTAATAGCCGAGACTAGTTTTAGATGTCTTTCATGCAGTCAACATTTGCGTCTGAGCTCTCCACTTACAGTAATAATTCGCAGATTGATATTGAATTAAAAAGTCATCATTGTTCGTCTCTGTGTTTTAAAGAGAAAATGGAACTCATTTTGATAATCCTGTTAATTTGAATGCCCTCATTATTTTATCAGTGTAACAAGAATAGATAGACTGTTACATATTCTAAAGACACAAACTTCAACCCTCAGGGGGCCAGATTCTATACTTCTATACAGTTTCATACAACTCACATTATTTTTTTTAATTCTTGGAGAAATATGTTTTTTTCAAAATACGCCATTTTTCTCATAAGTAGCAGTTTACACACGGTAAATCATGTAAAACTTGCATAGCAAATATTTCTGAAATGGGAGGTGCTATTGATGTGCTGCTTTTGCAGAATCGAAGTTTAGGGAAGAACTCGTAATTGCAGACCATACACAGATGTTATACTTTTTAGAACGTGTATTTATTTAAAAAGTTACATTTTTCAAATGGAACAATGCCTATCGACATCAAGAAAATAAAACCAGAAGAAATTAGAATGTCGATTTTTTTTTTTTTTTTTTTTTTTGCACGATTCTAATGCAAGTAGTTTACGAGCTCTAGTAATACGAAATTTTAAATATCTATAGCTGTCTGCTTCATTAACTGCATAGTTACTAGGCTACGATGTTGTTCCTATGTGTGTTTACATTTCACTGGAACTTCTTTGCAAGTACTATATGAGAGTTCTTGAAGTAGAATATGAAGGAAGATGGTATTTACTAACGTAAAATAAGTCTACATGCTGATGGTGTGTGGAAGAACGCTGTTCTCTCTTGTAATGTGTACGCTGAAAGATATCCTAATAGAGTATTACGCTCATCTTCACCGATTGTTTCAAAATCGTTGGATTGGACGAAGGGGAGCTGTACGTTGACCTGCCCGTTCACCAGATTTGATCCTTTTAGACATTTTCCTATGAAGAAAGCCAAAGCACACAGTCTGCAAGGACACGCCGACTACACCAGAAGATATGAAACAATGTATTATAGAGGTCTGTTTTGAAATTTATGCTGAACTGCAGCAATCTTTACATGATAAACTGGAAGCTTGTATTGTAGCTGGTGATCACCATTTTGACCATAACCTGTGAAGGCCAGTTTTCTTTTTCTTCTTTAGTATTCATAGAATTTTGTTTTTCGCTTTTGTATTCCTTAACAAAGTGTTGACGCATGGTACAGTAAAAAAAAACATAAGTAAAAAAATGTAACACGTCTTTTCTCGGAAATTCAGAAAGAAAAAAAAAACAAACAAAAAACAAGCACACACACTAATTGAGAAAAGTGTACTTATGAACATTGTAGCCTAGTAACTAAACAACAAGTTAAATGGAATAGACAACTGTAGATATTTAAAATGTTCATATAACGATAGCTCGAAAAACTACTAGCACTAGAATCGTGCAAAACAAACACCATTGATATTATAATATCCCGTAGTTTTGTTTTCTTGATGTAAACATGCATTGTTCCATTTGAAAAACAATTTCAATAAATACACACTCTATTAATTATTAATAACGGTGCATCGGCTGCAATTATGAGCCCCTCCCTAAACTTCAATTCTGTGAAAACAACATATCAATAGCACCATCCATTTCAGAAATATTTGTGATGCAAATTTTCGATGATTCACCCTGTATAGATTCGAAGATCTTACATAGCAAAGTTTATTTGACTATTTTTACCAAACTCTCAGTTACTTAAAAAGTCAATTGCAACAAACTTGTGTTGGATTCACGGTGTATGCATTTTCTTTATCATTGTTTTGCCAACCTCTCTCATTGTTCCATAAGGCACGAAAAAGACAAAACTCGCATCTAAATTTTTTCTGCAGTCTCTTTAGCTCGTCTAAATTCAGTCACACTACTAAAAGTTTGATTATAGCACATATGTTACCGTTCTCCGCCGCCACAAAATTTCATTTGGACAATTTGAAGAAACTTGGTGAAAGTTTCTCCTTTACATGCACCTCTTCAGAGCAGCCTCGTCAAGATGATTATTAAAAATGCTTGAAAAAAAATTATGTAGAAATCACCTTATTGTTCACGATTTTTTAACGTACAGTCTGATTATCTGAGTTATGGGTCGGCAGAGCACGCCTACGTATTGGGAGAATTTAGTGGTCAAAGCAGTTTGTAGTTTGTTTGAGGGAAGCTTTGTCAGCATGTGGTTGTGCGTTCGTCGGTTACTCGGTGCTTCCATTGTGGTAAGTGCTAATTGTTCCTAGTTGATTATACACATAAATACACTCTTGAAAAATGGGGTTTTGTGTAAGATGCATGTGTGAAAACAGATTCTTGAAGATAAGTTGTAAGGCAATTCGCAAGAGAATATACTGGCAATCTGTTCCTGGTTGAAAAACTGTTCGCTAACTTTTTAAAAAGTTAAGAGAGACAGATTCTCTAAGTGATATGAAACACGTTCCGAACTGCAGTGTTCTTACGAAAGAAATGATATCAGGAAACAAAGGAGTTTCTTATGCAGATGCCGGCAATGTATTGCCGCTGAGGGCTATACTTTTGAACATTTCATATAACAGGGTTAGTGCTTATAAATATCAGTTTGAAACACAGTATCATTAAATACTTTCAGTAAAAATAAAAATATTAACATTACGCAGATCGATTACTTATTTGCCTTTTTGCGCTTGTGGCGGCTGCAGTTCCTCAGTAGCGAACCACACTCAGGCGGCCCGTGAAACAAATAACCCCATTGTGCTTTTAAAATTGCAAGAAGTTCATTGCTAGAAAAGAATATCATAATTCAATCTTGTAATATTTATAAAGCGCCGAATAGGCGTCCGTATAAGAAAGACAAACTCTGCAAGAATCTCGAAATCTCGCATTATCTTAGCTGAAATAATGCACGTGAGTTACACAACGCGAGTCAGTATTTTCTCTGCCTCATACATGTCGGATGCTGAACTGTGCATTTTATGGCATCCTGATGCAATTGCGTTTAGAGATGCTGTTCTGTTAAGGTACTAACGGAAGACGTATCTACTTACATAATCCCATCATCTACTATGATGGCGTCACAATTATTATAGAGGATAAATGACAAATTCGTGAAAGTTTCTAACAACACATTACATTATTAGAAAGGTGCAAATTTATATTTTCAAAGTTTAAGCCAGTCCATGCTTGGCTTTCTATATCTAAACTAACCATATATTTTTGTTATTGGAAGTAAACTTAAACTTCAGATAATTCAGTTATAAACACCAACAGTAAATACATCTGAAAAGGGGGGGAGGAAATCAGAATATCTTGTTTTCGAAAAAAAAAATTCTTTATAAAATACTCTTTCCTTGTCACACCCCTAATTATAACATCCCCGGAATTGAGATGTGGATTCTGATGATACATGAGATGAAATGATTAATTGAAATATAACTATTGGAAATAAAGTATTCCAGGAATTCTATCTCCTGGGTATTTGACATTGATGAGGACTGAAGAAAACCTGGAACAAACCTTTATCAAGAAGGCCTCTCATTTACGACTACGTGTCTTTAGCAACCTTGCCATCTACGTGACTGATTACATTGCTCAACCTGATTGAAACGCCACTACTAAGACGGGGAAATGTGATTAGGTGTGTCACTTCCTGTACTTGGGACAAAAGTCATGAGCAGGTTAGATTGGGAGGGAACACTACACAGTCATCCAAATTAAGAAACTGGAGAAAAAAATAATAGTGTAAACTTTCGTTTTTACTACTGAGACTGGGCTTCATTTAGATAGCGGGTCAGGGGAATAGGAGTATGTGAAGGAAGGTTAAGAATCGCTTGAAAGATATGGATAGCAGACAATTTCGCATTGCAGGAATATAATTTCGCTGAAAGTACAATTGGGGCTAAAATCTGAATAGGAGGTGGAGCAGTACCTCAAAACAAGGGCCTAACTCACTAACTTGGGGGCCTCACGATTTAGACTACGAGCATGGCGGAGATTAAAGTCACCGACGTTGATAGGCTGAGAACTGTTCCATTTATGATGAGGACTCGTGGAGACATATACTGGTTGAATATGAAGGTATGGAAGCATGGAAGAAAAGGCATCTACCTCGAATCTTTACCAGATGGAACAGAGATATATGATCATGCTGAACCATGTTGGCTGACAAGAAAGAAAAGACGTATGCGTTACTATGGTTTCAAATGGTGGCTGTCCTCGCGGTTGGATGATAACCGTGGTGCCCAATTTTGCTGTTTTTTGCTTTGATTCACATGGAAGAACGGTTGCAGAGGAGTGATAACAAATTATGTGGCGATGATTTACTGACTTATTCATGTTTATTAGTTTTTCGTTGCTTTCGGCTATGCTTCTCGATATGTCCGCCTGGACCTTCGAGCTCTTGGAATCGCCGGCGGTGGAACATCGAAGATTTAGGAAGACGGTACTTGCCTTAAATTGAAATTAGCATCTGTGTCTGAATATAATGAGAGTTTGAATCGGAGTGCTGTACTTCTACTATCTGCTTCTGCGTCTGCCTCCATGTCTGCGTCTCACTTCGAATAAGAATCAAAATCAGAATGATGACACGAGAGAATGTTTCCCTATTCATATTCCCTTTGCACGTGGTCGCTTCGCGCCATGAGCTCACACGGGTCGACGACATAACTGAACCCACCGCATTTTAGTTTTTAAAATGTGTGATTCTCATTGGAGAGTGCTCACTTACTCTTAGGCTCCACTTGTGAACTTCAACATTACACCTTACGTGATTCGCTACAGCGAAATCGTGTGTTCCAAAGACCAGTAAAGTTCATCGGCTTCGAACGGTATCTTTGGAATGTAACGGAACCGGCACTCCGCTTCGCGACTGTATAAACAAAAAGTTCTATTGTCCGGTGCAAAAGGCACCAGCTGTTGTTCCTATTGAAAATGGAAGGCTTGCTCATTCCTCGGCTAGCAGTGTCGAGATGCATACCTGATCGGTAATTCTCTTTCCTGCATACAAAAATGGTTTCACAAGTTGTATAAAAAATACACAAGAGCCACTAGCTATTAAACAATTCTGTAAAATAATATCTGTATCATGCTGTGGGAGGCAGATTGCGAGAAATGCTTCAAAGTAAATAGGTAAATTTCTGATAAAAGTGAGACAGCTCAGGTCTGCAAATGCTGATAACAGGTGAAGGGGTGTAGAAAATAAATTGAGTAAATCCAGCAGTTTGAGTGTTATTCTGTTATTTTTGTTTTTATCTTTATTTTGTTGATTAAATTACTATTATTGCATTATTAGGAAATATTTTGTTATATTTTAGTATGGAATATATAACAACTACTTTAATATGTTGTATTCAATTAGAACTAGTTTATAATAAAAGTATGTACAGTCCGTTGGATCCGGATACCTGTTAAAGTTTTGATTGTAATGATGCCACTGGAATAAATACGCATACTACTAACATTACAACTAACACTACTAACACTAACGCTTGCTCGCTCCCTAAGGCTAATCTAACTGTTTATTCCTCCGTGATACTTAAACCTCCCTTATGGGTTACATTTCAGTTCAATGAAAAGGGCTGTCATATAAAAAAGTATATAGCACATAACATTAAAAAAAATTTATAGCAGCCTCATAATTATGTTCTGAAGTAGCGTTTTGTCCTTTTCAACTGTAATTTTCGTTCTTATTTGGAGGAATAAACCCAAAGGCTACAGCACACTGACGTCCAACAATTTCAAATAAATTTCCATTGTGCAAAACCGATTTACACTTCAATGGTTGATTAAATTCAATGTATTGCCCAATGCTTACAACTAAATTCGTTAAGCATTAATACTAACAGTATAGACCGCCAATTATATTGCTCCATTCATGTCACCTCCAAAGCCCCGCCCCCAGCCAATCAGAATGCTCCTGGCGGTAAGTTCAAAATTGTTACGTTAAAACGCCGCCTTATCTACCGTCATAATAGTCCATTTTTTTTATAGGAAACTGCGCTATAAAATACCAACAGTCCATATTTGAAGGTAATGAATTATTACTTTGGGGGCCGCACCAGGTTTGAAAAAGTTTATTTATGTATGTGAGAGGCTTCCCCTCTGATCATTGGTTGAGTCACTATTGTGGAGTGGCCA
Source organism: Metallyticus violacea (assembly GCA_030762175.1). NCBI lineage: Eukaryota > Metazoa > Arthropoda > Insecta > Mantodea > Metallyticidae > Metallyticus > Metallyticus violacea. The sequence continues at coordinate 108,384,348 of CM060846.1, read as the reverse complement.
AGGTAAAAAATTAAAATATAAGTTATTTTCTCATAAGTGTTCAGCTTTAATCATAAAGTACTATCACATATATTCTTTCACATCTTTAGCCATATTCTTCCCTCTGATGATTGGTGGAATGACGAAAGAAAAGAGGTAAATAAACACACGTTTTTTTTTTTTTTATTTTCACTTTTTTTATTGATTTTCTTGAGGATACAAGTGTTCATTTTATTTCGTCACAAAAGAGAAGCAGTCACTTTTGGAGAAACAAAAGTGCTACTATATGAAGCAATGTTTACACATTCTTTCACGCCATTTGTTGCTAGTACATATTTTGTAAGTTGATGTTGCAATATATTTGCGTTACATACGATGAAGTTCACTTTTGTCCAAGGAGAGTTGGTAGCTTTTGGCTGTGTATCTTGACACGCTGGTTGTTGCCGGGTCGCAAGCGAAACTGCTCATTGATGCACTTGTTGGATTGGCAGTTGCACAAGGGTTATACAAGCTTGGGTACGTGAGTTAGCAATGTGGCAAAATAGTATGATGAAAGCAAAACAAGACCTTGTTTCACTCCGCCGATTTCCATGTAGACTTCGTAATTTCTCTCTGAATAAAGTTACTCCAAAAAAAATATCAACCTCCCCTAAGAACCCATTTTTGATCCTCTGATATGGTATTATCTCGTTATGTATGAAGAAATTGAATCTGCTACAAAAGAATATGACTCGCCACCTAACTGCCCATTTTTTGGCATGGTGTTGTTACATTAAATATAAGGGAATATGCTGCGAATCAAAAATACATCAACCACGTCCTAACAACCCATTTTTTGTCCTATGATCTGGTACTGTCACGCTAAGTATGAGGAGCAGAAACTACTTTAAAAATACATTAACTGCTCCTTAACAGCCCTTTTTTGGTCCCCTTACGGCAATGTCACGTTAAGCATGAAAGAATTGGCGCTACTGCAAAAATATGTCGTTCACCCCCTAACAGCCCACTTTCGGACCTCTGGTATGGTATTGTCACGTTAAGCGTGAAGGAATCGTGCAGGAAATGAAATCATATATTTGTTAGTTTTAGCTTATTTTTGAGGCATATTTACACACCTAATAAGATTCTGTTGTGTCTATGATTATCTGTGGGAAGGAAAAGGATGATTAACTGAGTGGAGAGCATTTAGCATGTGATTCACGCGCTAGAGGGAGGGACAGATGCAGTGGAAAAAAGAAAAACTTTTCTTGGAAAATCGCAGAATGAAATCATTGAGTCAAGTATAAAGCATTTATTTTAAATATCACATTCAAATAAAGATTTGTATGCTTAAGAGCTTTATAAGAATTTTTTCTCTAATACATAAAATGACACCATTTTTCATTTTACATGCTGTAAGTTTGACTGGAAATTCAAATGGAATAATATTTTGAATTTAAATACCAAAGGCATATCCATGTGGCAAAATAAACGAATAATTGTCATAATTGATGCTCGCATTAAAAAAAAGTAAATTGGTATTTTGAAATAAAATATTAGATGCTAAACCACTTAGAGAAAAAGAATTTTTTGTACTAATGTGACAAGTGCAGGTATTACGATACTTGCATCCGAATAAAGTAATACATTCATTTACATAGTTCCCTCTATTTTAATTTACTGCAGGACCACAAATATATTTTAATACACACGATTGATTAATAAATTAACCAATATTTGATAGTTTAAAGTAAAATGTAAGAGTTTTAAAATAAAATACATAAAATCTACCCATTTGTTTCGCAAGGATACACTCTTTTCAGCATTTACATATACAACCTTAAGTACACAAGTTTTTTTCTTCATTCTTTAATCTGCACATGAACTACAATATTTAGCATACATAAATAACACAAATGAGCAGTATTGTGTGAATAAATAGAATTCTTTACATTTCATGGCTATTTATAACGTAACATAAGAAAATCCAGCTAAAAATGCTACATATATTCCCGATAATGAGCAATTAATGCCGTCGTTGCATACTATACAGAAAATCCATGCAAGAGTAGGCCAACGTGTGGGAAAGTGCGTGAGGGTAAATTCTTCAAGCAATTAATTGTTGCCTGTTAGTGCCTGCAAAGCAAGCTATTCCTTTGTTAATTTACTTTGACCTTGAATTATAAGTTCCTCCATAATTACCTAAGGAATAAAAAAACAATAATGATAGTATTTTCCGGTGCTGCCAAAATCCTTAACTTTTAATATTTTAATATGTTTTATTTTCGGCATTACTATTTTTTCACATATTAATTGAATTATTTTTTTTTAGAAATGTTTGTGTGCCATTTGAATTGTTTTCCAGTAAAACACATTCCCCAGTAAAGTCTCCATCTAAGAAACGCCTGCAACACTGAGATCTAAAACAGCTAAACTGACTTTTCTGAAATACAAACATATGTACTTTTGGGAGTTGTAGCTGAAGTTGCAATAAGCATTTTAACTGTTTCGTAAGGTTGTATTACAGAGGATTTTGGAGAGAACACATCTAATTCAGTCGATTTTTCGGTACACTTTCCAGGCATGATTGTATGTTTATTAAGTAATACTATTTGAACGGACATCTGAAAATAAAGAATTTATGCAGTGAATTTTTTAATTGTAATATCATAAGCATTTTTGTCTGAGTACAAAAAATATTAAGCGAAGATTTTTACAGTTAATGTCCAACAAATCCTGTTCCTCAAATGCTTCGATGTACGGTTTGGGATAATACGCCTGAATAGGTTTCCAAGTTTAAACAAAGTTGATGGACCATATTGGGTGAGCAATTTTGATGCGCCAGTAACATTACACCCGGTGTTTCTCTACAGATCACTAATCCTTAAAGCCACAGTGTTTTGGATCTGATCGAATCCATTAATAAAGTCCATTTGCACAGAACATAAATGTATGTATCTCTTTATATTTGTGTATAGTCTTATTTTCAAGACTTTGAAAAATAAATAAATGAAGCTTACACTTCTCGCCAAGCAGTAGCAATAGCAGAGTATCCTTGAGTGAAGTGAAGACGGAAATTTCGGATGCCCCTTACATATTGCAAGAAGTTTACCTTTTCTTGCACATTATACTGCATCCACAGCCTCCTTTCTGTTTTGCAGCTGCAATAAATCGAGACTACACTCTCAAAACCTTTCTCTTGGAGGTGCAATAAGTTAACCAAGATTCCACCCTCGTAACCTTTCCCCTCCAACCAAGATTCCCGGCAGAAGATTCAGATATGAAGGCGTAGAAGACCTTAATGAAATAACCAGTTTTCGTTTTCAGCTGAATCAGATATTACGGTATTTTTATTTTTTAACTTGAAATATGTATAATGTAGAAAAATTATAGAATGAAAATATTGAGCACACAATAGGTTTAACGCATTAATCTGTAATGACATGTCTAGAAAGATTTATTTTGAAGAGCGTAATCTCCAAAGACATTGTTTAGAACTATTTTTTTTCTTACAGAATGAAAACATTACCATTTTGAAAGGGGGGAGAAGAGCATACGATAGGCTTAAAGCACATGGTTGTTGCTATGAAATTCAAATTGATCCTTCTCTGCTAAACGAAAATCCCATCGTATACTTTAAAAATATCATGTAGCAGCTTTTAGGTTTTTTATTGGCATACGTAAAATCAAAGGATATGGTTGGCCTTTACATTACAAATTCCGCCAATTCCCAGGATAGAGCAATAGTGTGCTTAATTTTTATCGCAGAGATCAAAAGTCCTTAAGCGTTTTAATTTCTGTCTTTGAGAGGATGGGCCAGTCTAATTCTTACCTTAATGCTACAGATGTGCTGTCGGTGAAGATTCACCATATTGAAATGCCTTCTGGAAACGGGGAAAACGAATGAAAGGTCGTAAACTATATACATATTACATTTATAAAGAAATATTGTTACAGTAACTTCCAAAATGAACTGTTTACCTCATGCTCTGGTGATTTCCAAGACTCGCTGCTTAGCAGACGCCAACTATACAGCCTACAAAAAGGCTAAGAAAATTTATTCTATGGTAGAGAAGCTTTTAAGAGCTGCAAATATTGATTTGACTGCCGGAGGGAGAATTGCAGAATTGCAAAAATTTAAAGACTATGTTCACAGTTATTGCATAGTAGCTTGTTCCTTATTATATTGTGAAAGCGTTATTTTTATGGCAATATTAATTCGGCAAAACGATGAAACCTTTTGTATGACTCTGTTGAAAAACATTGTAACGTAATTGTAAATCTAATTGGTGCCATGACAACTCAATACGTATGTCAAAGGTGCAACGGTGAAGTGATATATGATGGAGCAAAAACAAACGTATGTAAATATCAATATACCGGATGCTTTAAGGTGCCTTTTTGTTCCTTTGAAGATAGTAATATATTATGCAATGATTGTAATAGATATTTTAGAAGTGAAACTTGCATTGATAATCATAGGCGGAATCAAGTGAGTGGAAGATTAGTTTGCGAATGAAAGCGGCACTGTCCCATTTGTAACGCACAATCACAATCTAACCATCAAAGTCACTTGAAATTTTGCAAAAACTGCAACAGAAACGAGATGCCTAGGCACTTTTGTTACATGCGTACGCTTAGTGTAAGAGTTCCTACGTCCAAGAAGGTTTATACGTTTTTTATGACATTGAATGCACGCAGTACACGCGAACGGGCACCATCTTTCTCCATGTTCCCATTCTCCTATGTCTCGAACAACTTGTGTGTGTGTGTGTGTGTGTGTGTGTGTGTCTGTGTCTGTGAGTGCGTGCGTGCGTACGCGAAAAAATACAGACACGAGTGTCCACCGTTTCCAGTGCGGTAAACATAGACGCCCATTTTGGGGAGATGATTGCACTGAACTGTTTATCAAATATTTACAAAAAGACAAGCCATTTTGCGACAAAGTTACTGCCATTGCTCATAATGCTAGGGCTTACGATCTTATGCTCATTCTCGATTTTGCCATAAGACAAGAGTGGGTGCCAAATTTGTTAATGAACGGTGCCAAAATATTGTGCACGAAATTGGAGCATATAACATTTTTGGAAAGTCTAAATTTTTTACCAAAGAATCTTGGAAATTTGACAAAAGCTTTCGGAATGGATTCTGTTAAAAATGGTATTATCCGCATTTTTTAACACTCGGGAAAAATTAAATTATAGGGAATCATACCCAGAACCAGGGTATTGTGGCGTGAACCAAATGACACTAGATGAACGGAAAGAATTCTTTGACTGGTATCAAAAGGCAAAATATGGCGTTTAATAATAGAAAGGAACTAGAAATGTATTGTTTGGCAGAAGTTGTTATACTGAAAGAAGCGTACTGTATTTTTAGAAATACTTTCTTAAGCATTAGTAGTAATGACGTTTTTTTTTAAGAATCCATTGCAATTGCTTCTGCTTGCAACAAGGTACTTTGAAATAAATTCTTAAAATTAAACACCCTGGGTTTCATTCCGTGTGGGGGCTATAGAAAAGTGGATAGACAATCGCGAAAAGCGCTCGTATGGCTGGTGTAATAAGAAATTAGCAGGGGTATTTGTATTAGCCATGCAAGCAACGGCAGTGAGTACCGACTTCACCGAGCTACCCACCATTGAAGTTGATGGATTTTGACAAGAGCTGAAAGAAATGTTTTGCTTCAGCGGAAGCTACTGGCACGGGTATCATTGTCTCGATAACAGGGATGTTCTCGTCATGGAAAGTACAATGGAGACTGTTGCAGATAGATACAAACAAACCATGACTTGCTTATACAGAACTGTGGGGGCAGGATACGTGTGTCACACTATGTGGTAATGTGAATTTGAGGAAATTTTGAAAAATTGCGCCCCTTTGAGCAATGATCCTTTGGAAAGAGTGCACCTCTTGCTCTCCGCGATTGCCTTTATGGAGGGAGAACGGAAGCAATGAGAACTTATTACAAAACCGATGATGAATTGATTAATTGATTGATTTATGGACGCTGTTTAACAGCTCAGGTCATCAGCGTCCCATTCAACTCAGGGCGTGAAACGGGCGACAAATTTTCCTCAGAGGCCTCTCTTTCAGGCTTGAGGTTCTTTATCGTGCCGCAAATGTACGACACGGGACCCACGGCTTTACTTCCCTTCCGAAGGAAGCCATACTTAGGATTTTTACGCCCGAAAAAAATCCATCGGTCCTGACCGGGTTCGAACCCGCGATCTTGAGTTTAGGAGGCAAGTATGGTAACCACTGCACCACCAGGACCGACACAATTGATGATGAAACACACATGAAATATTACAATATCATGTCTCTGTATCCGTATATATGCAAATGTTTCAAGTTCCCTGTTCAATTCACATCGGTGATGAACGTTCTAATATCTCGGATATGTTACGAATGGAAGGGGTAGCCAAGTATAGAATTTTGCCAAAAAACTGTATCATTCAGTATTACCTTAGCGCCCTCGACAAAAATTTATGTTTTGCACTTGTCGCACGTGTACCAAAGGGGCGAAAGAAGGATAATGCACTCATGACGAGAATCAACCAGAAATTACCGGCAAATGGGCTGAAATACGAAAGGCTGCCGTGTTGGACTCTGAAGTAATGCAGATTTTTCAATTTTACAAATATAGAGTTGAGCTACATGATCGAAATGAAAACCAAGTCGGTCTTTTTTTCAGTACACAAACATTTAAGGCAGAGGCCAGTGGTTATCACTTCTGCGTTATATACGAAGAGGACAAGAAAAAGCAGGTACAGAACTTCTTTTAAAATGGAGAAATTCTTCTGGATAAGACTGCAATTCGCAAGAGTCCCGACGCTAGATCCTCGTCCAAACTCTGCCTAAACAGATTTTGGGGAAAACTTACAGAGCAGAGCAGCAGGTCACGCACAATGGTGATAAAGGAACCTCAAGAATTAAACAATGTTTGCAAGCGACAAGGTCATATGGTTGTCTTGGTGGTACCTCCAGCAAGAGGTAGCTCCTTCACTGAAGCACAGCAACGAAGTCCCTGGGGCCTTCGTTACTACAGGTGTAAGACGTAAGCTTTACAGATACCTAGAAGCGCTGAACAGGAAAATACTGTACACCGATAGGTACTATATTTTTCCTAGTTAAGGAAGGAAAACAGTGTAGCGTTCAATGCGGAGTAGACTTTGGCGACATGACGGACTAAATATGTTGACTACGATTCCCGATCCTAAATTTGCGTGTTCGTATCCGGAGGACCCAAGAATTGTGCTTATAGATTAAACTGCCAAACAATGCATTCAAACTGTATGCAAAGTGAGAGAAATAACTCTTAATTACACTTCTTTGCAGCTAGTTAATTTTGATTCCATATAGGACTTGATAGTAGCGGAGAAAGAATTTGGTTCAAACGGAAAGTAAAATTAAAAGCAAAAGGGCGCTTGGAGTGATTGTTGTCTCCGAACCAGCAGGCATTTTATATGCTTTCATAAGAGGAGATAACCAACCGACGGCTCACACGATTCTGTCTCATTCGGGTATATAAAGTCCTATTGACTTATGCCCAGACGCATTATGAATTTCGAGGTGGAGGCAGCAGTGCAGAAATATTTAAGGCGAGAAGAAGACTGCGAACTCTTCACGAATGAGGAGCTCTCTCATATTCAAATGGAAGGGTTTAATCAGTTTTCCTCTTCTGACGCATGTTACGTATGGTATTGACTATCCAATGAGCACAGACAATCTTTGAGAAAATTTTGCCGTAAAGGGTGCAATGAGAATCATTTCACACTTATAGTTAGTTGTAGCACGGGGTCAGCCAAGACTGTGTTTTGTGCAAAAATTGATTATAAACACTTGCAACATTTATGCACTGTGAGTATATTTAGCAGCATATTGTGGTGTTATACCAAAAAGACAGCAGTACCAGGAGAACTAAAGAAATTTCTTGCAATATATAAGGGGCATCAGAAATTTCCGTCTTCACTTCACTCAACGATACTCTATTGTTGCTACTGTTTGGCGAGAAGGGTAAGTTGCCTTTATTTATTTTTCAAAGTCTTGAAAATAAGACTATACACAAATATAAAGAGTTATATACATTTATGTTCTGTGCAGATGGACTTTAATAGTGGATTCAGTCAGATCCAAAACACTGTGGTTTTAAGGATTAGTGATCTGTAGAGAAACACACCTTATTATGTTACTGGCGCATCAAAATTGCTCACCCAATATGGTCCATCAGTTTTGATTAAACTTGGAAAAGATAGTAGGAAACCTACTCAGGCGTATTATCCCATACCGTACATCGAAGCATTTGAGGAACAGGATTTGTTGGACATTAACAGTAAAAATCTTCGCTTAATATTTTTGTACTCAGGATTTACAGACAAAAATGCTTATGATATTACAATTAAAAATTTCACTGCTTAAATTCTTTATTTTCAGATGTCCGTTCAAATAGTATTACTTAATAAACATACAATCATGCCTGGAAAGTGTACCGAAAAATCGACTGAATTAGATGTGTTCTCTCCAAAATTCTCTGTAATAAAACCTTAAGAAACAGTTAAAATGCTTATTGCAACTTCAGTTACAACTCCCAAAATTACATATGTTTGTATTTCAGAAAAGTCAGTTTATCTGTTTTAGATCTTAATATTGCAGGGGTTTCTTAGATGCAGACTTTATTGGGGAAATGTGTGTTTTGCTGGCAAACAATTGCAATGGCACACAAACATTTCTAAAAAAAATAATTCAATTAATATGTGAAAAAATAGTAATGCCAAAAATAAAACATATTAAAATATTAAAATATTAAAAGTTAAGGATTTTGGCAGAACCGGAAAATACTATCATTATTGGTTTTTTATTCCTTAGTTAATGATGGAAGAACTTATAATTATAGGTCAAAATAAATTAACAAAGGAATAGCTTGCTTGCTTTGCAGGCACTAACAGGCAACATTTGATTGTTTGAAGAATTTACCCTCACGCGCACTTTCCTACATTTTGGCATACTCTTGCCTGGATTTTCTGTATAGTATGCAACGATGATATTAATTGCTCATTATCGGGAATATATGTAGCATTTTTAGCTGGTAAAATACCAAGAAAATTCAATTTCATTTTGGTGTTCCCGAATTTAACAATGAAAAGGGGCAACCAAAACTTATTGTGTTGGATGATCTGTTAAACTCTGTCTATTCCAGAGAAGTGTGTGACTTGTCTACCAAAGGAGGTCATCACAGAAACTTAAGTGTAATTTTGATCACCCAAAGTCTTTTTCATCACGGAATATTTTGTAGAGACATTTCCTTAAATGCCAAATACGCAGTGGTTTTTAAAAAACTCTAGGGACTAAAATCACATAGCTTATTTGGCCAGTTAGATATATCCCGAGGACTGAAAATCGCTCTTCGAGGCGTATTTAGACGCCAAAACAAATTTCACCGTTACTTGCTCTTTGACCTTTGCCACGAGACAGACTGTTTTCTTCAATTCAGAACATACATATTCAGACCTTACAACTATTGCCTACCCTCCGGGAAGTGAGCAAATGAGTAAAATCAAACAATCATCTGCTGCACCTGCTTAAAAAGGCTAAATCCCAATTAAGAAGGGCCATTTTGAAGAAAGCGGACAAAGATTTAATGCTAATAATTGCAGAGTGCTCTCTTAACGGCCTGAAAGGCCACTGGAAGTTGACCGATTGCACTAACCTTAAATTGAAAAAGTATAAGAACGTTCACAGGTGTCTTGTCCACAAAAAGCATAAAAACAAGAGAAATCTGATAACTCAGAGGGGTGATTTTTTTATATCTTTGCCTTCGGCAGTTAAGACAGGTCTCTCCCCTCTAATAATAACCTAAATGCTGCGAAAATTGTTATTGGTTTCCCAACAGTACTTAGATTCCTACTGTAAAGAAAGAGAAGAAAAACCATTAGATCATGTTCTTACAAGGATTTGCGCAAAATTAGATTCCGCCGCTATCAGCGTCTTCGGCCTTTGACGCTGCCGCCGCCTCTTCTATTGCCGATCAACATAAGGCTGAGCTTTGCTCCCTGCGAGGAAACTATCTATGAAGCAGGGGACTTCTGGAAGGAGGAGGAGGAAGAAAAGTCTGTGCCTGAAGTAAAGGAGAAAAACACAGAATATCAGAATGTCAGAACGTCAGAAGAGGAGAAAAAGGAAATAGAATCATTCACTAGTCAAAATTTTGGTTATTTACCTATCTTCACGCTCCGAGAGACAATGACACAATTTTGGTTATTTACAAAGATAAAGGCGGTAGATTTAAAATAGTCGATTCAACAATTAAGATATAAAATAAAAATTTTCACGTAAAAAATATTTTTTCAAGGGAACGCCAGGACTGTGAGAGTTGTTAACCAGACTCTTAGACTGTCTATCTCTCTAAGTCAAGTCTTGGGACCAAGCAAAGTACAAACAAACCCTTTTGCCCACCAACGGACCCTTCTGAAACAATGAACGTTTTTTTTTTTTTTTTTTTTTTTTTTTTTTTGAGAAGTGTTTAACGCCTATTTTTACTACTGCGGCACCACAGGTGGCGGAAACTCATTATACGTTAAACGATATGGCACATTGTGAAAGATTATTTTTTAAGTAGGAAAGCATTCCAGGCCTAAGTTTAGGGTACCCCCCAGCATTTGCCTGTTATGGGGACTAAGGAAAACCTGAAAAAAAAAAAAAAAAACAGTCAGGGAGGACGGTCCTGGCGGGATTCAATCGCAGACCTTCCGCTTATGATTCCGCGCCTTAACAACCTCGGCTACCCTGAGGGTCCGAACGTTTCAATCAGATAAAATCCAACAAGAGAAAGAAGTACAAATACATAATACCTAAATTGTTTTCTTCAAAGGCAATGAAGGCAGAGCAGCGTTGGATCTCGCACTAATGAAAAAGCATTTTTACGATCCACCAAAACCATTCGTCTTTTCCATCCTATCCAAACTCGTGACAGTGAGGAAAAGGCGCAAACCGGAAAACTGGTTGTTGCAGAAGGAGGCTTACACTTTACACAAACCTGCAAGGAAAAAATTTCAATGAAACTTCCACACTGTAAACAATATTAACGAAGTATGAGAGAGCGATCTCACCAATTTTCCCAAATTTCTGTACACTTGCTTTGATTGCTTTTCCAAATATGCGTACTTGAAACCGATAAAAAACAAAACTAGTGTCGAAGCAGCAGGAGCTTTAAAATGTATACTAAGAGACAAAGCTTCCCCTCGCTATAAGAAGCGACATGGGCAAAGAGTTTATTGGATCAGCATATCAAAAATGTCAAAAAGAGAAGGGCATCGAGCATCATGTTTGTAGAAATCTCGAAGTTATGTGCTCCATAGTTCAAAGACGTAATCGAACTCTCAAGACCAAATTGTATAAATATTTCATTTATAAGAGCTCTCAAAGAGAAATAGATGATTTGGTGAAATTATCCGCTCCTACAACCATGCTGCACATTCTACAATAGGAATGGCTCCTAGTAACGTCAATGCCGAGAACATGCTTTAGGTTTGAAACAACATGCAACAAATAAGAGCGAAAATTAGACAGGGACAAGTTCGAATAGGTGGGACAGGCTTTGAGAATAAGTAAGGATATGACCAAATTCTTCAAGGACTACGAAAAAAATTTCTCCACCGAAGTGTTCAGAATTTTCAAGGAGGCAAAACATTCCCCGAAACCTGTCTACGAACTGGAGGATCAGAACGGAACGCCAATTAAAGGACAATTTTACAGCTATAGACTCGTAGCCCCAAGAATAGGAAAGTTCTGCAAGCCCGCCAAGCATTTGTCTCTCTGAAGTTTAACAGGACTTAAAAAATCGTTTCGGAAACTGTAAAAAGTATTTTCTGTGTAAAGATCAGTGTTGGAATCGTTAACATGGTTACGTAAATTTCGGTCATTTTATTGAGTCGACCCAGTTGTCAAAATTGAACCGTATTGTTTCCAACGAACGAGTGTTGCTTTCTGCCCTCTTTAATCCTTGACTTCTATATTTTATCTGTTTTGAAAAGGATGAATTTGGTAATTTTAACAGGGTTGGGTAAAAGGCAAAGGCTTGACTTTAAGGCTATCTCGTTGCTCACAAAAGCAGATAAAAGACATAGAAAACTGATAGAGGAATGGGTTCCGACATTATCCGTACCAGAAGAGCATACTGCAAAAGCTAATAGTGTGCATGGTTTACTTACCAAAAAGAAGGCAAATAAAACAGAGACTATATTTGATAGGAAAGATTATTTTCTAACCAGGGCTTATTACAGTCTGGAAGATCTCGTGGACACCATAAAGCATTCTCAGCCACATTTTCAATTTTATAAAAATGCAAACAGAAACCTACTCGGCCAAGACCTGGAGACGCCTTTTCTCAGGTCGTGCAGGAAACCAGATTTCCAGTTCATTTACGACACGGAACCGGTGTTTGTATATCGCAATGTCATAAGACCGCAGCTAATCGGTACCCTTAAGTTCGCAGTTTAAGAATATTTCAATATCCTTGCATACCTAGTTACCACATATATTATTTACCTGTAGAACTAATCATTTCCAAGCAATTGCCATTGATTTGAATACCAAGCATGGAGAACTGGCTCGCATAAGCAGTAGCGTTAAATTTAACGTATTGCATTTCAAGGAGGTGAATAGTTTATAAATCTTTGTTACAGATGGGAATGTTCGCAGCAGCGTCTCAAAGTTTGTATAACCCTAAGGGAGATATAATTATTAAGTATTTCTCTGTGGTAAATATAGGGAGCGAAAAGGTAGTGCAACCTACCCCGCTCTTCGTTGAAACTCTGTCGAGGGCGTTTCGCTGGATTTTGGCTGTTGTGAGCTAGCCAGGTGGATTCCAATGAGAAAGATGACGATAAATAACGCCTCAGTATTTAGTTGCTGCAGTTGTTTATTTTTCAGATAATGAATATTTCTGCCAAATCACGGCTCAGGCCGAACCACGGCAAGGTAATCTTAGCAAACACATAAATGTATTGCGTTCAAGAGATTGTTATTTCAATAGGATTTTTATGCAGCCCCGTGATATTGTATCGGTACGTCCCGTGGTGATTTACATTCAAGCCTCATTAATACCAGAAAGATACTTAGTACTTAAGCCGCCGCTCTTTCGCTGATCTCCGGGCGACGGCAGCTACTCGTATCTGGGCCCGGTAAATTCTGAGATTGCGCCTTTTAGACAAAATCTATCCCTTTTGAACTCAATATAAAATGACGCTATCCACGGATTCGTCAGTGCTTACCTAACTGAATGTCATTTCTATTCGCTGGACAATTTTGGTCAAGCCAAATGCTCCGCTATTCGTCAATAAAATGAATTTCAACAGATTTCATACGTTAGTGCCACTGACCCTTCTACTCAGACACCTGCGACTTTGCCACCGAGCAAGCTGGTGTCTCTGCCTGAGGCGTGGGCATTTCCAGCTGTAGCTGCATACCAGAAGGGATTAACTTGCATTGCCTGACTTTTGCCAAGTCTTACTGTGTTCGGGGAAAGACGTGGGTTTTTCCCTACTTTGCTATATAATCACATGTTGTACCTTAAATATTACCAAAAATTACACATTATGAACGCATTTAAACACTAGACTTTATTAATTCCACATATACAAGTTATGTCCCCAAAGTTCCTTCACTGAAAGAAAACGCAGAACATACTTGCACATAATTAGTGAGTTGCTGATTCAATATATATAATCAAATCTTAATGGACATTGTTAACCCTGAAATATTCTGAACATGTCAGAGTCTTTTCTTTTGTGACTGAAGGACACATCCTGACCACGAAATGTATGCCTTATCTTAGAATACAATATTATAAGTGCCCATGCTAGTCCTTCATACATTGTGACTTTAAGTTCTTTTGGGGTTTTCTTGAATTACAAATTTTGATACATGTTTACATATCGGTTTGATTTTCGTCGATGTGTTTCAGGACACTACATTCACTTTCGTTTACTTCTCTTTCCACTTGTTAAGCCGGAGCGCGATCACTTCCACTTATCACTCGACACACGGTATATAGGGCATTGCAAACTATGCTTAAACATAAAGAAATACATTTGACCTTAATTACCATAGTCCTCATTCACTAAGACATTTACATCGCCTTGCAACAATGTATCATATATTTAAGGAATTATTTGTCATCACATCTACTCGTTCTTTAACGCAATTATTAGTTTGCCTCTTTTCACTACTTTATTTTAACACATTAATATCGGATCCACTCTCTTCTTTGTTACTCTACAATATTAGTAACTGATTCTTTCATTTTTGCAATAATTACTCTTTCGTTTGACTCAAACTTTAGCAGTAATACCAACATACCTATCTTATTCCTTTTCCCTTGTACGTTGTTTATTTTATTCACTGCCATAGTAGCATCTATTTCTATAACTAATTCAGTTTTCTTTTTCTAACAACTTCATCCTCACATTAATCTAAAAGCTTCTGTTATACCATTCTGCTATCACCCTATTACCGAAATACCTCATCTTATAAGTAACTTCTTCCTAACAAAATTATAAACACAATAATTATACTTCTCATATTTTCTCTTTCTCAATTCCTTCTCGCAGCCGTATTGGTCTCTTAATCCAACTCTCTCGTTTACAACATTTAACATTTCATTATGAATGCTTCCCTTATGCAAAATTTACTTTCTTTCACTATTACAGAAACATCTATCTTAATATTGAATTCCTTTCTTATAAACAGAAGTAGCACAACCACCTGACTGCTCAGCTGTTACATTTTCTAACTCACTGTTATTGTAATATTTGTACCATGTCTATTTTTTTTACAGCTCTCCTAATCTAATTTTTTCATCTATTCACTTTATCTGCATTACTCCAGTTATTTCTGTCTTTATTACAAGTTTCCTTTTTAAATTTTACTTCTCTTTCCTTTAATCTCTTATCTTCTCTGCTCAACACATTTTTCTTTACCCTATAATCTTCGTTTTCTCATAGCTATAACATTTATTTCGATATTTAACCTTTCTTTTTAATAATATCGTCTATTTAGTTTCTTTCATTACTACACTCTACAACTGGATCTGATCATGTATCTGATGCACAATCTACCTCCTTTCATTATTACAGAAATATCCCTCTCCAACCTCATTTTTATTTTCCCCCTTCAATATTAGCAATTTAATTCTTTTCTTTAGCTACACGTTAACAAAGTTATCATCAGCTTCTTTATCCGCTAAGTTGAATTCATCGCTATTCTGCAATATTCCATTTATTTCATTACTACAACAAACTTTAATTTCCCATTTGTTTTTCCATTAGCAATGTCAATTTAATTTCTTTCATTTCCTTAACAATCATTACTATAAAATTCTTTATTTTCATCATTTGATTCATCACAATTTTATAATTTTTCACCTATTCCATTACTACATGAATAGCAAATTTCATATTTACCTTACCCTTCTAGAACTTCTCAATTTTATTTCTTTCTTATCAATTTAATCTTTTTCTCCACAAAAGTATTAACACATTATTATTATTATTATTATTATTATTATTATTATTATTATTATTATTATTATTATTATTATTATTATTATTATTTTACATTTCCCCCTTTACTTAACTCACTGTTGTAGTAATCATCTATTCCTATATACGATTCTTACTTTGACGCTATACTTAATTGCTCATGTTTTGCATATTCATTTATTACCCAATTACACAGATACTTAATTCCCCCTCTACTTCTTTCCTACTAGCAGAGGCAATTATTATTATATTATTCCTTATAATTCACAATTTCTTAATCTTATTAATATCATTTTACACCTATCTTCCTTAATTGGTTTATTTCGTATTTACACTTCATCAACTTAATGTAATTGCTTATCCTTGGTTCCCCTCTAATTGACGGGGAGCCAAGGACAGCTTCAAGGGATAGTATTTGGGACAAACTACAAGAAGATATAGTAGCAATTAAAATGTTATCAAGGCATGAGGTAGAGAAAATAAACACGATTGTGGAATTCTTAAGAAAGGGATAAAAGCAGGAAAAGTATAATGCAGGAGCTTGAGGGCACACACTTTTGTGAAAGTAGTAATTTATTTTAGAGGTTCTTTACCATACATTTAACCAGGTCGGTAAAGTATGGGAGAATCTTAGTTTTGGTACTGCTAAATTCGTAGATATTTTGTTCGTTTATGAAAATTTGATTGTAATGTTCATTACATTTATTTATTTATTCATTCATTCATTCATTCAACTCTCACAGTACTTATATTGATATCCTGTCCACGAACCATCTGTCCCATCTGTAGATAAAACAGATGTCCATAGTGATGTGGTCTGCATTCAGGTATTTCTGACATCTTCTTGACATTTACAAGCAAAATATCTGCTTTTGAAATTTAGAATTTCAGTTCATCTATAGTGGGACGAGGGTCATCTCTATACACCCTGGTTTTTATGTTTTTTCTCAAATAGTAGTCGCAACTGTATGACAGTGAGAGCCAAATCCTCTACGAATGATTGTCACAAAATTCTCCTTTAGAATCTCTAAAGAATCACAAAGAGTATAGCCCGTCACAGAAAATGGTTGGAAAAATTCCAGTTTGTCTTTGTCCGAATATTGTTGAAAATTGTTAGAAGTATTTGCTTGCGATACATTTATTTACAGCATTATGCTTATTGGTCATGCTGTTACTGCATACTGTGCTCCTTTTTCATGTGCAAAGAAGATAACTGAATTAATCAAGATTCTTTGTACTCTAGTGTCTATACTTTTGCATGTAAACAAACCATGTAGTATGATTCCAAGACTCATCGGAGAAAACTATTGCCTGAAGAGCAGTATTTTCCAAAATCAAATTACAGAAATCCACACAACTTACGTCGTCAAACCTTTGCCGTCAACATTTTGTAATTCATGAGCTACAAAAGCTCTGCACGGTTTCAATTTCAGCATTTTAATAGCTTTATGGACTGAAATGTTAGCAATGCCCACTTTAGTGATATATTCTTATTTTAGGCATTTCTATGCAGAATGCTCTAATATTACTCCAATATCATCAAGTTTTTCTTCAATTAGAGCACATCGTCTTCGGTTAGGAATTCTATCGTATTTTCATACTCAAATAACAAGATTATATCTCTGTGTGAAACTCAAACCCCAAGAAACTTCTCTACAAATTGTCTGCTGTAGAACATTTGGTTTTCACAACTATCGTATGCAAATATTCTCTGTTCTGTGTTAACTTGCGGGGCGGCTTTTCAAAATTCAATGAACACACAATAATAAAGTAAATTGCACAATGAGAGCAGTTGTTAATGCACTGCAAACAAAACATTAACTGAATTTCTGACAGAGCTGATTTAACCCCTGATATGGTAAAGTTATGGATCGATAGCACCCAGAATTTGATGGGTCGGTTGGCCAACCTTTGTGGCCCGCGCGTGTGGCCGGCAGATAACTGATTGGAACGCAATGTAATAACTGGCGCATTCTGGTTAAGAAAAATGTCAGGAAAACTCATTGTACATTAAGACCATAAATGTTAACAAATTTCCACAAGGCCACCTGTAAACTTACGCTACACTGCTACAGAGCCATTTCTATGTTTGAGTTATGTACTGAATTCTCATTATTATCTGCGTAATTGCAAGACAAAATTTCTCTAATGCAAAGTCATAACTTGTTTCTCTTTAAACAGTTGAAGGATTGGGTTTTGATAAAATTGGGCCTATTTTAATCATTAAATATCATAAGCAGGGTCCTCGTTGATGACACGTTCCTCAAAATTGGGTTTCTAGGACGATCTTAAATATTATAAACTGATACAGCTTCATTGCTTGTTGAATTTAGCTCAGCGCAACGATTTAGTGTTGAACGTAATACCCTTCCTGAAAATATCTATGCAACTTTCTTCCATGAAGTTATTGATTTAACCTAAGGGGATCTTATATGTATCTCCTTTCTTTCTAATGTTCGCTGCACACCTGGTAAAAAAAAAAATTACTTTGTGCAGTAATTACTGATTGTAAAAATGCATAATTTTTAATGCAATTATTGTTAAAAATATTTTGAGTATTCAATCCCTTAAGTAGAGGCAGGATTAAATTAATTTAATGCAGAAATGAAAAATGAAAACACTCATCTTTAATTCCTTATTTTAGATACCTTCATATAACACTTTTTAACTAAAGGTACGTAAAGACGTTAACAACTATGCCCACTAAAATATCTTTCATTTTTAATTTATATACTTTCGTATTACAAATTTATAGTCCTCAACTAAATTGTAGAAATAGTTCAGTTTTGCTTCAATTCTGAAAAGTTTAATGATTGAAATGCACTACAGAACAACATTTTTCGAGTAAGGAACCAGAACAAAATTCAATGTATACATTGAAGGACAGTAATCAACTGAATCACTATAGCGCTCTTCCAACAAGGTTTTTAAAAATACTTTGGTCTCTTTCTGGGCTTCAACTTTGACATTCTGTCGATATGCCCACAGCATTCAAGTAATTCTATCCACCAGCATTCTTTGCTAGTCGCTCCCAGCGACTAAAGCACAATGTGAAGAGTTCTCATTCCACTAAGCAATCGGAAATTCATTTTCCCGACAGGGAGTTGCTGGGTGACGGCCCCACTACCTGCGGAGCGTTTGAAATACATAGCGGGTATTTTTGTTTATTTATTAGTAGTAAATAGTAATTAATATTGAACTCACCATCATAATAGAGCCTCGAAGTGCCTGCCCTCTGCTGTGAAACTAACTCGAGCTTGAATCCTTTTGAAAAGATTTTAAGACACTCGTCGCAATTCATCCTCCCGAATATTGTATACTACCTCCTGGGTATTTTGCAGCTCCTACACGAGTTTTATTGCAGGTACAGCAATAGTTTTATATGGATGCAGAAACTGAGTGGCTTTATACGCATTGCTGACGATTCCCTAACTTGCTGGGTTAATCGTGTTAAAGACTTTCCAGAAGTTCTAGTTGATACCATTCATAATCAAGTTTCGCTCTGTTAAACCCGTTTTTAGTCTCGACTCCTTGTCGATGAAAACGTTTTGGGCTCAAAATTTTTTCACCATCCGAAAATTGTTCTTCCTAATGGAGATGATACTTGTGGAAATTTAGCACGAAATTCTTTCCCACACTGCTTGTACGAGTTATTTTGCAAATAGCACATTATTCTTTGTTCTAGCGTACACCTCATCATTGGCATAGTTCACCGTACACAAATACAAAGTGGAAATTCAACTTCAGTTGGCGTAATAAACATGGCCAAGCAAGTTTTATTGCCTATTTACCGAAAAGTGTGTGTCTTTTGAAGTTCAACCGGTTTTCACTAGCGTAATCAAAACTCATTCTATAGAGGAATGACGGCATTTTAGTTGCTTTGGTGCGTAAGGAGGACCGCTAATTAATGTAATTGTTGTGTATTTAACATTTATTACCCGCAATATTGCTTAACTCGGGTAGAAAATCGTAATATTTTCAAATTATTTTGCTGCAACAAAAATGCATATCTACACTATGTGGAAGTCTTCCCCAGAATGGCGAGAGCGTAGCCAACTTCTGCGGTTAAGACGCCAGGAAGGTGGACGTTATCTGGAAGACAATTAATTCAGTTGGGAGATGCCTTAAACTTAGAACATAATCAGACCATGGGAATCCTTCTTACTTCCATAACAGGACCAGGAATCGAACCTGAAACTCTCAGATTATCAGACAAGAGTTTTGCCTATTGGACCACGAGGTTGGCCATATTATTTTATTTATAATTAGCTAATTTTCCTAATTGACGTATTACAATTTCATTACCATTTTCTAATAGACTTTGCTATGAAGTCGGTGTTTACTCAAACCTCTTTTAGGTTCAAAATTCACCTACTTCAGTATTTAAAAAAATGGCACACGAAACAAAAGTTCACCAACTCTAGAAGTTTTTTTTTTTTTTTTTTTTTTTGAGTAGCGCTTAACGCTCGTTGTTACTACCGAGACACTACAGGCGGTGGACACTGATGATACATGAAATGAAATGATAAATTGTGAAAGAATATTTTTAAGGAAGAAAGTTCCATGCCTAAATTTAGGGTACCGGCATTTGCCAATGTGGACTGAGGAAAACCTGGAACAAACCCCAGTCAGGCAGGGCGATCCTGGCGGGACTCGAACCCCACACCTCCCGCTCACGAGTCCACGCCTTAACAACCTCGGTCACCAGTGGCGGTACTCCAGAAGCTAACTTAACCGAAACTTACAATGTACTTCTTGGCTTAATAATAAAAAGAAACCATAATCTTGTATTTCTTAAAAAAAAAATTAAAATGAATTTATTATTAAAGTTAAAATAGTATATATTTTAATAATGCAATAAACTACAATTTCCCTTGAATATTAATATTGTACTAATTGAAGTCCCTTATTAAATTCTAACAAGGATTTGGTAGAATTAAGAGAACAAATGTAAAATAATGTAATGACTATAGTAATTAAGATCATTATTTTTCAAAATTATGCCCAGAAATCTGTTTGCTTATTAAGGTTTCACTTGGATTCTAAGTTGACCTGGGTAGCACATATCTCTCAACTCTGTAAATTCCCAGCTAATGTATGGGATATATTATGAAAATTTAATAAGATATGCGTTTGTGAAAATATGTTAATGACGTCTTATTATACTTTTTTATATGTTATATGTGTTTAAACTTTGGAGAAAGTGTTCTGCATATAAAACGGTGTTTTATAGCACGAAAGCAATTAGACTAACTTCAGGACTTATCGTTCCATTTACAGCCGGGCCATAGATCGCGTATACGCGTAGTTCGTCGCTTGCATTGCAGTGACCTCGGTGTTATTCCAGTAGCGCACTAGCGGTGAATTACCTGCTCACGGCTACGTTTATCAGCTATGTTATACCTGTGTCAGTTGCTGCCTGCTGTTCGTGCTGTAAAGACTAGAGTTTGTTCATTGTGCATCTCAAACATGAAAATTTATACAAGACATCTGTGTTGTGTGTGAATTACATTAGATTATTCAAGTCCATTAAAATGCCTACCGAGAAATTCACGCTTGGACAAAGAACTTTTGTGTACGATAAATGCGTAAAAATCGAATCATGTAGACAGCTGTGTAGATAATTTCAGGTGAAATTTCCTGGTATTTCAGTTTAGGTAGAGAAACTGTTAAATGTCTAGTTAATATATTCAAGACAACGGGATCTATCTGTCCATAGAGCTGCTAAACTTT
The DNA here is from genome assembly GCA_030762175.1 of Metallyticus violacea. NCBI lineage: Eukaryota > Metazoa > Arthropoda > Insecta > Mantodea > Metallyticidae > Metallyticus > Metallyticus violacea. The sequence continues at coordinate 108,363,119 of CM060846.1, read as the reverse complement.
TAAAATTGAAAAGCTACAAAGTGACTACAATTCATGGATTACAACCTCATGACCACGAAAAACTAGTAAATTTTCGTAACGGGATTTTACAAACATCGTTGATGGTACTGTTGAACCACATTTAATAATTTTTAAATGAGTCATTGATTCATTTAAGTAGGAACAATCCCCACTCCATAGACGAACTTAAGGACAATATAGGAACAGAAATTATAAAACCTACCAAAATAATTTATGCGTGTGCATGAAAATTTCATCCGAAAATGCCAAGAATGTTTGAATGCAGATGGACAATTATAACAAGTTAGTAGTCATTACAGTGTACGTTACTATTACTCATGAGTAAGTAATGTGGGAGTTTTAGAACGGTAAATCTCCAGTGTAATAGACAATGCGCGGACGCGCGATCAACGGCCCGGCAAAATAAGGAACGCTTAGTATTTAAGTGCATCATGTAAACTAAAATGTGCTAAATGTACAAAATACTGGCTTTACATTATATTAATATGGACATTAGACAATAGGTCAAAGAAAATAAAATTTAATTTAAAGTAGATCACAATGGTATTATAATACCAAAGGTAAAAATTATTTAGATATCCCATATAATTGGTTAACAAAAGTACAAACATATATGCAGACTGTTCTTTCATCCTAACCATGTGTAGGAAATAAGTTGGAAATGAAGAATCAGACCTGAAAAATTCCGGTAACGGCCGGAATTCGATCCATGAATACTAAGCCTTCATAATTTCCAACATATATCTTACACACGACTGGTGTGAAAGAATAATTACGTAATATAAATTAACCCCTATATAGTTAGTTGTTAGTATCCAAAACATCAAATTAAAAAAAGTTCTAATAGCAAAAATACACAATGAAAAAATAACAATATCTGAATATCACTTCCACAGCAACAAAATAGCTTTAGGGGAAGTGGTTACCCCTAAGAGCTACACATGCTTAACAGCAACATGTCATGATGGTTCAAGAGCTCTACTAGCAGCAGATTTCATTCCTCACGAAGAGCACCGCAAAAGTCCGTAATTGTCCCTGACGAAGACTGTTGGGTTGCAATTCTTGTCCCTAATGCATCGCAGACATGCTGTGAAGGATTCATATCCGGAGATCTAGCTGGCCAGTTCATGCGGGTGGAGAAATACATCCAACAGTTGAGCATCATCCATGAAAATGAAGCATGTACCAACTGCGCCTCTGAATAATCGAACATGTGTTTGCAGTACCTAATCTCGGTAACTCTGGGCGTTAACAGCTTTCTCCGACCACCATCGAAGTTGTGTAGCTCCATAGACTCAATCGGCATGATGCATCCCAACACCAATACGCCAAGACTACGAAACCGGTCTCTTTCCACGATGTTCACGTTTCCTCCAGAGTAGTGTGCGATGAGAATCGTGCTGCAAGATACATATGTGAAGAGCACATTTCCTCCATTCATTCATGGTGCTGCTGACTCTACAATAAACGGGCCCGTCTCTGCAGTGGAATGAGTGGGACATACATTGCTGGACATCTGGCATACACATAGACTACTCTGCGTCTGCGATACACAGTTTATAGGGAAACTGCAACTCCTGAAGCGGCTGTAAGCTCTGTAGACAATTGTTTTGAAGGCATCCTTCGATTTTGTTTTGCAGTTAAGGTCAGATATCGGTCTTGTTGGGGAGTGTTTATTTTTGGTCCACCTTATGGTGGCTTACAACTAAAACCTCTTGTGCCTCGGAAACGTTGCCAAAGACTTTAAATATCTTTGTGGTACATTCAGGGCTGCTGAGACTTCTTTCTCTGACTAACTCGTTTCAAGGCATCCAATTATTCCACCTTTCAAAACAATTGTGTCTTTATGGCATTTAGTTATAAATTTAACCAAGAAACTACTCACAGTAAGAGGACAAACAAGACATAGACAGCATGGATATAATTCAATGACTTTGTTTATCTTTTAACTACAGACCTATTTGAAGCAGAGGGTACTTCTTTCTTATTCTGAGAGAACAATTAACGTTCATTACGGCGACCGCTTACCTTTTCTCTTAACATTTAACGGTTTTCCTGATTATTCTGCTGATCCTTGTGGTCCAGTGGTAACCATACTTGGCATCGCACATCTGAGATCGTGGTTTCAATCCCGGCCAGGGTCGGTGGATTTTTTCGGCCCTGAAATTTTTAAGTATGGCTTCCTTCAGAAGGGAATTAAAGTAGATTTATGGCATGTAAAAGAACAGCAAGCTTGAAAGAAGAAACCACTGAGCAATATTTATTGGCCATTTCACGTCCTGAATTGAATGGGACGCTGATGACCTGAGATATTACAGAACGAAAATAAACCATTAATAAGTGATTATGATTAACTTTTGAACACTAGTGTTGAAGTCTGGGTCATAAATACTTGTAGCATTACGAGTAACCTTTTAAGAAAGTAATCCCCCATAACAGGAAAACCTTAGAGAGGTCTCCGGGTATATAGAACCAGATACAGAGATTCTCAGTTCCATCTTGGAAGAGAACACGTGAGGCAGTATTTATGAGATGCCGCCCCCAATTAAAATATCACTGAAATTAGCATAGTCAATTACATATATAATAAATAATATTACATTTACTGTGTACAATTTATATATATATTCCTATTAGTAGTTAGGCTATTTGTGTATTTCAAGGATAGTGAGAAGAAAAAAACTGGTGGAGAGAAACTTAGAAATAAACCAGAAAATGTTGATTGTGAATGTGTTTTGGGCTGGACAAAAAAAAAAAAAAAAAAACAAAACAAAACAGATGACCATGTACCTCCATTGTATTTTGTTGCAAGATGCTTTGTGTATGAAGGGTCGCCGCTTTAAAGTTTCTGAAGAAGCTTAGCTTTGTTAAAATCTTAAGGCAAGGCGTAATTTGGAACAGACTAAGAACAAGTCATAAGAGTGAAATAAACCAGATAGTCCGACATAAGGGAGCGAAAGGGGAAAGAATATCTTAAATTTAAGGCCTAAGGAACGTCCAATCAGGGCTCTTACAAAAAATATATACACGCCCCTCGGCGAATAGATAGAAATTTGCTTAAGAAAAATAGTTGGAAATGGTAGGAGATGGTCTAACGACCGGACGAAGGAATATTTGATAAAAGAATGGAATTTCGAGGTCCGCAGCGAAAGTGTGAGTTTAGCTATCAGGACAGGGTGCGTTTAGCTATCAGGGTAGAAAGCAAGTTGAGCTATAGTGTTTTAGCTATCCGGAGAGAGTGATAGACAATTGGTTCCATTATAGTGCAAGTGTGATCTAAGAACCGCTCAACAGAACTTAAAACGGTAACCCTTAACATTGAACAAGTGCACAAGTAAATAAATAGTGTCATCTCCAGTTTTGAAGATTTGTGTTCATAGGTTGTCTTCTCCCCGCTCCCTCCTTCTCCAATTAAACAGCCGCAAATTTGCTCCCCAACGTGATGCTTTTCGAGAAGCTGGAAGAAATAAAGTCGGTGAAATCTTAGGCTGGAGAGAGCTTCAAGACGACCTAGGGAGCGAAGCAGAAGACAAGCTTACACCACGGAACCAGTATCGCAGAGAGCGGGGGACGAGCCTGCTTAGCGTAACAAGCGCTACCAGGGCGATGCCAGCACGGGACTAAAATAACTGTTCAACTATGCACGACAACGAGAACGCCTTCGTAGACGACGACAGGAAGAGAACTCCACCATCGGAAACAGATAAGAGAATAGTAGAAGGTGCAGAACAATTTCTGTTACTAGAGACTTTTTAGGTAATTAGAGAATTGAAATTAATAGGAGATAGATGGTTAATAAGGGAAATGTTTTAAATATCATCATGGCAGTTCAGGGTGATAAGTTAAACGCTAATAAAGAACGGTTTAGCCCCGAGTTTCAGGAAAAGCTAAGGATACTATTTGAATAGTATGGGAACAAATTAGAGCAGAAAATTGAACCGTTTGGGAACAAATTAGAGCAACAAATTGATCAAAGTACGCAAAGGACCAGTAGAAAGTTTGATGAAAGAATTAAACCTCTAGGGGAACAAAAGAGAGAGACAAATAGAAATAGTCAGGAATCACAGGGCGTGAAGCAGAATTTGGAGGAGGTTAAGTTAGAGGTTGACCAAGTTAGTAAGGGGAAAGAAGTTGCAAAGTAAATAGAACTATAGTTAGAAAATGAGGAGTGCAAATTTGACCAGATTAATAATGGGAAGAAAAAAAAGAAGCAGATAGAACTCGAATTAATAAAGGAGATATGTAAATTTGACCAAGTTAGTAAGGGGAAAGAAGTTGCAAAGCAATTAGAACTGGAGTTAGAAAATGAGGAATGTAAATTTGGCGAGATTAGCAATGAGAAGGAAAAAGAGAAGCAGCTAGAACCAAAATTAGTAAAGGAAATACGTAAATTTGACCAAGTTAACGAGGAGAAAGAAAATGCGAAGCAAATGGAACCTGAGCTATAAAATTAGGAAGAGATAGAATTATAAGATAAAGACGAAAAGATGTCAATTATGACCAAGCCCAGTAATATGCAAGATGGCCGTAGCGTCCGATATGCAAAGCAATATGAATGATAATCATAACGAGTCAAGCTGTAAAAGTGTCAAAGATATCAAAGAGAATCTCAGACCACGCCGTGATAAGTACGTCCTTGATGGGATCGGGGCATCATGGGGAAAGTTGCGTAAACGCATAGGAAGTTCCCCAGACAGAAGGTCCAAAATAAATGTCGCCCAGACCAGATTCGAAAAAAGAAAGGGCAGAGACTATCAAATTCGACTGAGAACAGACAAAACTTTTTGGAATGCAAGCAAACTCTAGAAGAGATGGCTACAAGATCAGCTGACCAGGCGAGCGAAACCCCGATCGCTGAGACACTGAAGATCCACCAGAAAGAACTCGGCCAACACACCGATGAGACGGCAGATTGAGAAAAAAGATATACAGAACGATAATCGTGATAGCAAAATTTATTTAGATTCCAACTGGGAGAATAGCAGTAGACTTTCGGGAGATGCGTTTCCAGGAAGATCCAAGGCTTCATAGATGGGAAGCACCAACTAACAATCAAAAAAACAAAATTTTCAAAAACGTAAATAGTATATTGCTTGGAAACAAAGGGAAAAATATTTGGAATGAAAATTTGGTGATTAAAAAGAGAGAAATAATATGCAAATTATAAATTTCGCAGGACAAGGAAATCTAATGGGCAAGCTGCAGATTGTAAGAATAGGATTATAAGGAACTGACTTTACGATATGAGAAATAAAGTTACCGGGCCAAATAAGTGAAACTATGGAAAAAATGGAAAAGTATTTTTAAAGTAGAGGAGCAAAATAAAGACGCTACGTAATAAATAAAATAAGGTACGCTACGTGTTATACAAAAAGAAAAATAGGGTGATGTAAAAGGAATAAAGACAACCACGTAAGAATAAAAATAAAATATATGAGACAAAGAGAAGCTCCGAGGTCAAATAGAGGTAATTGTCATAGCGGCGAAAAAATTTTAATAGTCTAGCCGAACTTGTGAGGTAACTAATATAATAAACTCAGGTAAAGAGGTAAAAAGGGTGTCCCGCCTTGCCATCTTAGGTCGTAAATCACTCTGAAAAGAGAAACAGCTGAAAACCCCTACTACAGCCTCTATGGGTTGTTCCAGTAAGGTTGAATAGAAATATCGAACAGCTGATCGTAACTGGGTCGTAAAATCCCGCAATATGCGAACTCTTATTATACATGTTTCCAAATAATAAATAAGCTAATGCCCCAAGATTTGCAAGTAATAACTATTGATGCAAATGAAAAATTTTATGACCTTTGCATTATTTTTGTATGTTCTGTTTATTGTAATGCAAGGAAAATTGAATGGCAAGTTAACATTTCTAACATATTAATAATAATAATAATAACAATAATTCCTATAAACAGATAACTATATCAAATTAATAGCTGTAGCGTTGTAGTGCTAAGAATAAGGAGAGAAAACAACATATGTATCTTAGGTTAAGTTAAATTACATTAAAAATTAAGCTTCAACCTATCTGGTAACATTAAAGTAAAAATGGTTAAATTGATAAGTCGAGTTTTATGGGAAAATATAGTGAAAATATAAAAAAGTGTTCTGTATTAGTGTTAGTGCCATTAAAGAAACAGTGAGAATAAGTGCATACGCATAAATAATAGTAAGAACAAAATTCACTACAATTCATGTTCTTTCGTGATAATTGGTAATAAGATAAGAAGAGTAAATATATATACTTAAAATATGGAAAGTTACAGACTTTAGAAAAAAGCAGTAATGGCGTAAAGAACAGAGATAAAAGAGATGAAATTGAATAGAGTTGATAATGTATACCTTAGAATGAGAGTAACTATGTATATCGTTAATTTTAGATTTCAAGAAACCTTATTATAGGAACATGTGAGGCAGTATGTATGAGATGTCGCCCCAATGAAAATATCACTGGTTAGCATAATCAATTACATATATAACAAATAGTATTACAAGTAGTATGTACAGTTTATGTGTATTCCTATTAGTAGTTAGGCTATTTGTGTAATTCAAGGGTAGTGAGAAGAAAAAAAAACTGGTGGATAGAAACTTAGAAATAAACCAGAATATGTTGATTGTGAATGTGTTTCGGACTGGCCAGAAAAAAAAAAAAACAGATGACATGTACCTCCTTTGTATTTTGTTGCAAGATGCTTTGTGTACGAAGGGTCGCCGCTTTTTTATGACCTGTACATTATTTTTGTATAAAAAATAGTTGGAAATGGTTGGAGAGCTATCAGGACAGCGGTTCTTAGATAACACTTGCACTATAATCCAACCGATTGTCTATCACTCTCTCCGGATAGCTAAAACACACTCCCCTTTATAACTTAACTCGTTTTTTATCATGATAGCTATACTCACCATTCTTAAACAAATATCTATCTATTCGCCGAGGGGCGTGTATATACTTTTCCTTGTATATTTTATTTATTGTAGTGCAATTTTTATACTTTCGAAGTCCGTAGAGAAAGTGTGAGTTTAGCTATGCGAACAGGTGAGTTTAGCTATCAGGATAGAAAGCGAGTTGAGCTATAAAGGGGAGTGTGTTTTAGCTATTCGCAGAAAGCGATAGACAATTGGTTCCATTATAGTGCAAGTGTCATCTAAGAACCGCTCTACAGGACTGAAAAAGGCGACCCTTAACACTGAACAAACTACACAAGTAAATAAAAAGTGCTATCTCCAGTATTAAGGTTTCGGTTAACACATTACCTAATTCCCGACCCTTTTCCCCCGTTGACCTGAAAAGGTCACAAAATTACAGCGCTCTACCTAATCTAGCTGTGGCATAGCGACACTTCGAGACAGCAGCGGGAAAGAAGAAGGAGAACTTCATTGATTCTTCAAATATTTTGAGTATTTTAATTGATTAAAACGCATCAAACAGATAACCATCCTTTTCTTTCTTCCCCAACTAAAACTGTCTCACACGGTAGTTCACACGGTTAGAGCGTCAGACGGGAAGGCTAAATATGTGTGGTTCGAGTCTCAGGAGTGGTTTGAATTTTTCAAATTTGATTTTTCATTTCATAAACAGTCGCCATTACAAAAGATATTGTCACATTGTCTTTATTGTCATCCTTTATAGTACAGGGCAATATTTTGAATGCAAAATAGGCATATCTGAAATATTATGAGGCTTTTTAGTAATGTTATTTGTATATGCCCAGACTTAATGCACTCTCCGGGTATGGTGCCTATCCTACTGCGGTGCATATCCTGCGGTGCTTAACCAGCAAGTTGTAGACGACCATACAGGAAAATATACGTAAAGACGGTACGTAGGAGAGGTTGGGTTAATGGATCCTACATGTTTGTTGTGTGGGTTGGGTAGGGTGAGTGATGTCATGTTTTGGTTTTAAAAGCTCTTTTACCGTGATGAAGTTTTGGAATTCCAGTGCAAAAAGCTCTTTACCCTTGGTGGCGGAAATTTGTTGCACTTCGGGATTTTATTTTATTTAGTGTTGATCTTCACGGGAGGGGGTTTGGGTTTGTGCATTATTTTGGCGGATGGGGAAGCATGTTGTAAAAATATTTTGGGTCAATTTTTAATTTGCCTAAAATATGGTAATTAAACAACAAAATATCTAATTATACAAAAAGCACTTTAATTGTGGAAAATATGGCATTTATGAAAAAATTATTGTATTTGTGCAAAAATATTGCTCTTATGCAAAATTTTTTCTAATAATGCAAAAAAAAATATTGCTATTATGTACAAAATGTAATTATGCTAAAAGTTGTTACACAAATGATATTGTTAAAATATTGTATTGTATTGTATTGTATTCTTGCAAAATGAGATGCAGAAAATAATTTTTAGGTCTCTGTTGTGTACATGTAGCATATATTAATTACCAGGAAAACATACACATTGCATTTACGAATAATATTACCTTAAATGACCTGACGCGGAGCTACTTCAAACTGGGCTTCCTAACCTCTACTAAGTCAAATGATTGTGAGCAACCAATAAGGAGTTGTAGGAAATCACGTCATTGGTGGAAATAAACTCACAGGTGTGAACCTTGAGAGTATACATTAGACAAGTCGAATCCTGCACAAGATGTCTGGCAACACGGAGGAACACACCTATTGAAACCTGTACGTGACTTCATCAGGTGTTCTGTCGCAAGCCTGTCTGGGTATGTACAAAATTCATCTCATATCGTCAGAGTATGCAAAGTTTTAGTGGAGTGTGAAATTGTTGACCTTTGAGATCTGGTAGGAAGAGGATTATTTTTATTGTATGATTTAAAAAGTCGTGTGTTTGTCCAATATATATTACCAAATGCGAAAAACATTCTTAAAATATGCAAAATGTTCCTAAAATTTAAAAAAAAGTTCTTAAAATGAAAAAGTCACGTTTAAAAATTAAAAAACATTCTTAAAATACGAAAAAATTTCATAAAAAGCAAAAATCATTCTTAAAATGCGAAAAATTATCTTAAAATGCGTTTGACATTAATAAAATAAATTGACATTAAAGAAAAGGGAATTAAATTATTAAAATTCAAATTACATACGGCATACAAAAACTAAATTTGTTACCTTTTGCGAAAAAAATAGTCGAAATAGGAGTAGTCACTATATTCATATACTAGTATAATTTGTGAAGTGCGTGTAATTGTAATATTGTTTTACGATATAAGTCGAAAACATATAAAATAGCACATGTTTGCTTTCCTTCTTGCCTTCCTCTCGTGGAGAAAGCGCTGGCCCCGGAATATTTCTACCTGTGCACGCTGAGGTAGCTTTCCCCCTCTTGTATTTTCACCCGTGGGGCAAGTTGTTAATGGGCTTCCCAATGTCGAATGTGAAAATCATTTCCAGGATTTTAAGAATTCCAGCTTTAAAAGGTTTTCACTGTAAACGAAATCGTAGCGATATTGAGTAATGCATGATTTGCACTACTGTATCATTTGTCTGATAACTTCCCAGTATAGCTGCTATTCTTAAGAATGTCGCCTGTTAAAAACATTTTTTGGTTCCTCACTTAAAATCTTTTCATTATATTAGAATGCCTAGCGATCTAATATGTGTGCGTGTGGTGAAAGCTGACTATCCTATCTTGGCGCCAACTGACTGAAAGCTTTTCACTCTAATTGCATCCCCAGCTATTGTTTCCTCAAATGCTGCTAAAAGTACTTTTCTCTTAAAAGGTTTATTGCCGTAGCGAAAGTTTTCATAATCTCGATCGCATTTTAAGAGTGTTTTTCGCATTTTAAGAATGTTTTTCGCATTATTAATATATTTTACTAGTGCACAACACGCTTCACCATACAATATAAATTATCTTATTCCTGCCAGATCTAAAAGACCAACACATTCACATTTCACCAAATCTTTGCATACTCTGACAACAGGAGATTGGTTTTGTACATATCCGGACAGGCTTGCGACAGAACACCTGATGACGTCACGTACAGGTTTCCACAGGTCTACGACACCGTAGTGCCAGACATCTTGGGCAGGATTCGACTTATTTAATGTATACCTTCAAGGATCACACCTGTGATTTTGTTTCTACCAATGAAGTTATTTTACACTACAACTCTTTATTGGTTGCTCACATTCATTTGACTTAGTACAGGTTAGGAAGCCCAGCTGGAAAATGCTCCGCGTAAAGTCGTTTAAAGTAATGTTGTTTGTAATTGCTATTTTTTCCAGGCAATTAATACATTACTACATGTATACAACGGGGGTCTAAAAATTAATTTTGGCATCATAACAAAATATTCCGCATTTTAAAAATGTAATATGACTAATAACCTTTTTGCATAATGACACTGTTTTTGCATATTAGCAATTTTTGTGTAATTACATTTTTGCATGATAGCAATATTTTTTTCATTAATAATATATTTTTTGCATAATTACAATATTTTTGCATAATTAAAATATATTTGACATAATTTCATAATTTTTGCATAATTACAAAACTTTTTGGCATATTAAAAGTCGAACGAGAAATATATTTACAACATGATATCCCAACTGCCAAAATAATGCACAACCCCAGCCCCCCTCCCGTGAAGATCGACATTAAATAAAACGAAACCCCGAAGGCCAATGATTTTCCGCCACCAAGGGTAACAAATTTTAAAACTGCAACTCCAAAACTTCGCCACGGTAAAGGATCTTTAAAAACAAGAACATGAAAACACCTGCTCCACACAACCCACCCCAAACATGAAAAATCCTTTAACCCACCTCCACGTCCCGACTTAATGTATATTTCCCCGTATGGCCGTCCACAACCTGCTGGTTAAGCACCGCAGTAAGGTAAACACGATACCCTGAGAGTGCGATAAGTTGGGGTATATACTACTAATGTTCAACGCCCATTTTTACCTGAGGCTGAACGCTGATGATACATAAGATGGAATAAAGATGGAAATGATTTTTATACTGAACTAAGAGTTTCATACTTAAGTTTAAGAAAACCTAAAAACCGCGTTATCAGGGTGGACGATCCTAATGGAAATGGAATTCCAGACTTTCCACTCACGAGTACATGCCTCAAGAACCTCGGCCCCTTGTGTCGGTAAGATCATTATGTAATATGAAAGAATGTATTTATGATTGTACATATGTAATGTTTTCATAAATTGATAGTATTAACGAAATTGTTGAAATGTCTTAGGCAAGTAATTTGAGCTAGAGAGTATATGGTCGCCTGTTCAAATTTCCAAGTTAGACCATTAAGTTTATAAAGATCCAATACGCCACTGACTAATGCAATTTCTATTCTAAATCAAACCACACAAGAATGGCCCAAAGTTGTGGAGCATTTCTCTTTGGCGCAATTGGCATAAGAATGGCGGCAAGCAAAAACGGATCATTCATACAGAGTTCGAGTCTCGATTATTGCTTTGATTACTTTAGATCTTGTATACAAGGGTAAGTCATTAATAATTTATACTACCACGAGTGACCGAGGTTGTCAAGGCGCGGACTCGTGAGCTAGAAGTCTGGGGTTTGATTCCCACCAGGACCGTCCTCCCTGACTGAGGTTTTTTCCAGATTTCCCTCAGTGCTCATAAATGGCAAATTCCAGAGAGATATCTTAAACTTAGACCTGGAACGTTTCCTTCCTTTGAAAAATAAATTCTTTCCCTATTTATTATTCCATCTTATGTATGATCAGTGTTCATCCCCTGTGATGCCTCAGAGTTGAAGGGGAGTTAATTACTAATAAAAACAATTAATAAGTTACAAATGGATATATATCTGAAACAAATAAAAGTGCTGAAAAATATTTTATTTCTCAAAAACATGTACATCGAGGCACCTGTCCCACTGTTTTATAAGCCCCTAAAGCCCAACTGCAGAGAACTCTTTGAACTGCTCTCAAATCCAGTCAATGGCTTTCCTTTCTACTGCTTCATCTTCCAGAATATGTTCACCCAGGATGGTGTTTACGAGGACCGAACAAATGAAAGTTAGGTAGCGGTTATACAGAGGATGCTTGAGGACTTTCCACTTGAAATTTTGCAGCGTATTATTTTGTCTTGTTGGCAGTATGTAGTATGAAATAATGTATTTATGATTGTACATATGTAGTGCTTACATAAATTTATTGAGTGTTATCGTGCAAGAGCAACACGCCTTTGGTGAGGAGTGCTGGTCGTTTTCGTTGAATGGCCTTAAGAAGTTTTTTGGGGATGTTACAGAAACAGCCAGTGTTTACGGTTTGTTCTTGAGGATAGAATGCGGTGAGTGTGTGGTTTCGTGTTCCCAGAAGATTGCGAGCATCACTTTCCCGGTGGACGCTGTGCTCCCGCAGGCGACGTAAGATTGTTCCATTGCATTGACGCAAACTCTGTCACGGGCTGGTAATGGTGAACCCAAGACTCATCACATTGACACTACGAACTAACATATCGTGTTCTTCATCGTTGCAGTGGTTGAGATGCTGTAATGCCAGATCCATTCTCTGCATTTTCTGTTGTGGGTCAGCAAGCGCGGTACCCTAGTGCGCAGACTTTGTTAAAACCTAGCCCGCCGTGCAGTATGGATTAGGCCGTCCTATAGAAGCAGCAATAGTATCGATAATTGACCTTCTGACTGCCCGTACAGTCTTAAAGTCTTCAACGCGTTACAAATTCACCTCTGTGGCAATTTCTGTTGGCCGGCCGACGCGGTGTACGCCTTCGATACGTGTCCGCCCTTCAGGAAACTTCTGCACCAAATTATAAACAGTTTGACATGATGGGATGCATTTCTTTATGAATATTCTTTGCCACGTACTTTTTGCCTACAAAAATCGCACAACGAAGCGCTATTCCAGGACTGACACTCCCTAAAGAGGCGCCGCCATCTAGCAACTGCTATTTCGCTATTGTAAACATCGATTGTTTCGTATCGAATGTCAACTATTGCCACTGGACTAATGCTGCCATCTAGTGGTAACTGCATCAGGTGCCTCATTTAATTACTCAGTACCCCCCCAATCAGTGTTTAACTTGCTTAATAGCTTACCCTCGTATGAGTATATGTCATCATAAAATATAATACAGTGCATAATGCACTATGCAGGATCTAACCAATCATCATCTTATCCATTAAGTCACACAGTCAGGTGGAAAATTCCCTCTGTTACATGATAAGATAAATCCGTAAACCGTTGCTAAGTGCCGTACTATCATATGATTGATCTGAGATTTTTATAGCTTTTCCCTGTTGATGAACTATTGAAAATCATTCGAAAAGCAAGTTTGAAGACATTCTAAGGGAAATTATTATTCTGCTTTGCTTTAATATTGACTTACTAAAATCTGATTTCAACTTCTTTATCACCACGTAACACTGTTATTTCTCTCCATGCATAGTAGATTACCTATCCCAAATTGACTGTCTAAGATCCTTCTAAAATTTCAAATTAGTTCATTAATATCCGGTATATGAATGTGGTATATATACTTATAGTTTTGCGTTATTATATAACTGATTTAATATTGATTTCCATAACTTTTTTGATAAGGGAAAACAATTTATTGTTAAGTGATGCTTAAAATGTTTGTAACCACATTCACTTTTTTACCTATATACACATATTTCCTGACAGCTATTAATCGTTGTACTACTAACTATTGTGACATGTGGAGGACTAAATATGGGAAATTATGCTATAATAATGGGAGCCTAATAAATTAAATAAAATTATAATTATAATTACACCCATCATTATTGTAAAGTATTTTTGAAGCTGACAAAAGTGAGCTAATTGTACGCTAGTCCAGTGTGAGTGAAACATAGGAAAACCGAAGATCTGCGCATGCGTATAGCTGCAATGTTTCCAGGTTTTGGTAAGGAAAAAGCGTCAGTCTATGGAGAGACGTGAGCTGGTCAAGATGCGCAACTCCTCTCCCTGGCCTTGGCAACAGCGTCGTACATGTACGACCATATTCTCATTGTAATATCATGAGGTAAGACAATTAAAAAGCTGCAGCAGCATCTGCCCAACTCAACTATCAGTTTGTTACGTTATTTGTGTTCCCCGTCCCTTATGTAGATTAGAAAATGTTTATAGGGATTAGGATTAAAGTACGTGCCTCGTGTAAAGTTATTTGCTTAGTTAGCTATAGGAAAAATGAGGAAATAAGCGAGTGCTCTATTGGATCTGGAGCAATATTTGGAAAAAACCTCTTGTAAATTATATTCTTAATAGTTAATAATGTAATTTTATTCTAAATATTTGTGATTTAGCTGTTTCTACTCTTAAAAACAGTTACAAATAGTCATTTTAAAATGTGAAACATTTAGAATTACAGCTGAAACTTAAATTTAAAAATTTCCAATCGCAAGTGACCATTTTTTCATTTGAAGTGTTTACATCATTTTATCTTTAATACTAAGTTGCACATTATACTTGTCATGAACTCTTCAGGATTTTTATTCAAATTGTGTATTCGCGCATGAGCGTATGCACGGCATATTATACATTTTAATTGCTTTTCATATTTACCATCAAATGTTCCTCCTCCTTTTACAAAAAGGCTTGATCATCATACACTTATGAGATGTTTCTCTTTAAAAAAAAAAAAAAAAAAAAAAAGCTACCGTATCAATGGAGGGGATTTTCATCTTAAGGAATGAATTAATAAAATAATTATGAAAACCAACAAGAAATGCAGAATTAAATTGTGAAAAAAGGGAACCATGCTAAAACCCAGAAATATCCATACGAGGCAAACTTCAAAGGATAAACTGTAAATTCCACCGTTTAAATTGTATGATAAAAAACGTTCAAATTGTGTTTCTGTCATTTACAGCGACCCAGCAAAGCGTAGAGTCACTCATACACAAAGCGGTGACAGTAAATTAACACATGCTTGACAATTAAAACTAAGAGTAGAGCAAAAGGAAGCTGGCGCACGGTTGTAGCAAATGTTTGTGACTGAAGTGACTGCAACTAATAAGAAAATTAGCAACAACTACCTCCCAGCTGCACTTTCAACAAGGGAGGAGAGCTTTATCTCCACTAATTATTCCCTTTGCAGTGCATCAATAGTTGAAATTTGCACACTAGGTTGTCTTTATGAAGTGCAGTTAAAATATTCCAAGGCTATCTTTAGAAATTTAACAAGTTTGCAATGCAGGATATTCTGATTCTTTCCACTGTATACCCCGGTGTGCAGGAACCCAAGTGAATGCAAACTCAAATGTCACTTATCTAAAGCACGCAATTTACTGCTACTACTACTACTACTACTACTACTACTATTACTACTACTACTACTACTATTACTACTACTATTACTACTACTACTACTACTATTACTACTACTACTACTACTATTACTACTACTACTACTACTACTACTATTACTACTACTGCTACTACTACTACTACTACTACTACTACTATTACTACTACTACTACTACTATTACTACTACTATTACTACTACTACTATTACTACTACTGCTACTACTACTACTACTACTACTACTACTATTACTACTACTACTACTACTATTACTACTACTACTACTACTACTACTACTACTATTACTACTACTACTACTACTATTACTACTACTACTGCTACTACTACTATTACTACTACTACTACAACTACTATTACCACTACTACTACTACTACTACTATTACTACTACTACTACTACTATTACTAGTACTACTATTACTACTACTATTACTACTACTATTATACTACTACTACTATTACTACTACTACTATTACTACTACTACTACTACTATTACTACTACTACTATTACTACTACTATTACTACTACTACTATTACTACTACTACTATTACTATTATTACTACTATTACTACTACTATTATTACTACTACTATTACTACTATTACTACTACTATGACTACTACTATTACTACTACTACTACTACTACTATTATACTACTACTATTACTACTACTACTATTACTACTACCACTATTACTACTACTACTATTACTACTACTATTACTACTACTACTATTACTACTACTACTATTACTACTACTGCTATTACTACTACTACTACTATTACTACTACTATTACTACTACTACTATTACTACTACTACTACTACTATTACTGCTATTACTACTATTACTACTATTACTACTACTACTACTATTACTACTACTACTATTACTACTACTACTACTACTACTAATATTACTACTACTACTATTACTACTACTATTACTACTATTACTATTACTACTACTACTACTATTACTATTATTACTACTATTACTACTACTACTATTACTACTACTACTACTACTACTACTATTACTACTACTATTACTACTACTACTATTACTACTACTACTACTACTACCACTGTCACTGCTACCACTACTACTAAAGACTCGTCGAAGAAACTGAACAAACAGACGGCACGCACCAACACAAGTTGGTTTCAGGAAAAGATTATTAAAATGCAATAAACTATGAAAACAGTAATAAAAAGCAGAAATAAATCAAACGAATAAATACGGCGTTATGGCTACACTGCGTGTTAAAACAGTTTTTAACACAGTTCCATAAGCAAGAATAGCAAATTAATTAAAAATAAGGAAAGTGGCCCCATACTTACAAAACATGTGTGTTGTTGTACAAATATTGATATGGAAGATCGCAAAGCTGGATATGAGCTTTATCACAAAGTTCGTCCTCGTACTTACATTATGGGAACATTAAATTAGGAATTAAAACTAATGGTTATTTTGATGATTTGGCACTAATAGTATGTGGCAAAAGTAAAGAGAATGTGGAAGAAAAAATGAAATGTTTTATGAACAAGGTTGAAACATGCATGCTCCAAAAAGGTTTACGCTAGCTCCTGAGAAAACAGAAATAACTATCCTAGAGAGGGGAAGAAAATTGAAAAAGTAAATGTCAATTTTTACGAAATGGAAATGAGGTCTAAAAGCGATCTTAAGTACTTAGACATCCAAATTTGACATAATGTGAATATGTGGATACACATAAAGTACGTGGTTGGCAAACCGGAAAAAATAACAGCAGACTGGGACGGCTAATGCAAAACATTAGAGGACCGAAAGCAGAAAAAGGAAAGTTCTTGTTAACGTGGCTAACTCGATAATCCCATAAGGAGCGCCTGTCTGGAAAGATTGGATTGAAAAAACATACAGAGAAGAGACAGCGGAAGATCTCAACAACAATAGCCAGTGCATATAGAACGATTTCTACTAGGGCAGTACAAGTGACAGCGGGGACCACACCCATACACCTGTTGGTTAAACAATGCACATATTGGAATAAAATAAAATAAACTGTCAAAAGAAAAAAGAAAGGGTAAACATGGCAGGAGGAATGGGAATTAAAAACTGGGACGGTTCAATAGAGAAAGAGATTAATACCTGAAATAGAAGCATCGGTTAAAAGGAAACATGGAAAAACTGGATACTCTGTGCTCAATTCCTATCAGGACATGGTCGGTTTAAAACGTATTAATACAAAATAAAAATAGTAAACAATGAAAACTGTAAATACGGCGACGATAAGGACACGCCTGAACATGCCATACTTCAGTGTAATAGATGGACAGAAATGAAACAATAAAGTGCCAGAGAATTTGGTAAAGACTTAACAGTAGGGAATATAATAAGAGAAATTCTATAAATTACAGAGAAATTTATAATTATTGAAGAGGTGATACTTACGTTATAGAAACAGAAGAAAAACACGAGAAAGGTACATAAATACGGTTGCTGCATTGCGAAGTTAGAATTGATTCCGTAGTGCTGCAACACATATTTGGAGGGGTTTTGAGCGTACACTATATGGGAACCGACTAGGATGACCGAGGTCGCTAAGGCGTGGACTCGTTACGGGGGGGGGGGATATGATTCCACCAGAATCGTCCTCCCTGACTGAATTTTTTCCAAGTTTCCTTCAGTCCTCATAAATGACTAATGCAGAGGAAGTACCCAAAATTTCAGTATGGAACGTTTTCTTCCTTATAAAACAAATACTCTTTTCCCAATTTATCATTTCATTGCATGCATCATCAGTGTCCACTGCCTATGATGCCTCAGTAGTAAACACGGGCGTTAAAAAATATTAAAAAAAAATATCGGAATCCCACACTGCCAGCTTACTGACGCGCATAAAGCGCTTCCCTTCAAAGAGCGATAATGCTACTAGTACTACGACTACTACTGATAATAATACTACCACTAGTACTACTACGTAAAATACTACTATTAGTACCACTACCTACTAGTATTAATACAACAGCCACTACCACTAGTACTACTGCTTCCAATAATTGTATTACTACCACCACTAGTACTAGATTTACCGCTATCACGAGTACTACAACAACCACTAGTACATAGTACCACCACTACCGCTGGTACAAGCACTAGCAGTGGTACAGGTGTTACAACCACTAGTACCGGTAGTACCGCTTCCACTAGTACTCGTACTACTGCTACCATGGTACCGTTACTATCATTACCATTGGTACTACTGCTAATACTAGTAGTAGTATTACTGTCACCAATAATGGTAATGCTACTTCCAGTACAACTGTTATTACTCTTTCCAATACTACTATATCCAATACTACTACCAGAACTACCGCCTCTACCACCACTACAAGTACTACTACCATTTCCAAATTACTACCTCTACCAGCACTACTACCACTACCAGTATTGCTATCATTACCACCATAACTATTACCACTACCACCATAAGCACTATTAATAAAGCTGCGATTATCACCTCTACCATTATTAGTAGCATTTGCACTAAATTACCCATACCGAACTACTAATAATACTTTTACTATTAGACTTCTAAAACTACTTCTAGTTCTAAACTACGAATACAACTACCAGTACTGCATTACTACAACTAGTACTAAACTAATAGTACACCAGTTGTACTAGCACTAAACTACTAGTACTGGCATAAACTATATAGCAGTATTAGTCCTAAACTACTACTAGTACAAGTTCTAAACTACAACGAGCTCTAAACTACTACTAAATCTAAATTATTGCCACTAGTTATAAATTACAACTACTAGTAGTAAACTACCATTATTTAATACTGCTACTTGTATTAAACTATTACTGCCACCAGTACTAAACCACTATTGCTATCAAGACTACACTACTGCCATTACTACAAGTACCAACCTACTGCTGCTACTACTACAAGTATTAAAATACTGCTACTAATACCAGTACCAAACCAATGCTAGCACTACTAATAGTACAAAACTAATGCTGTTGATATTACTACTACTACTACTACTACTACTACTACTACTACTACTACTACTACTAGCAGTATCAAACTACTGCTACTACAAATAGCGCCAAACTACTGCTACTACTAGTACCAAAATACTGCTACTACTACTATTAGTACCAAACTACTGCCACTACTATTGCTACTAAACTCTACCACTAGTACCAAACTACTACTACCAATACTATCAAAATGCTATTACTACTATTACCAAACATCTTCTACTAATACCATACTCTACTACTACTACTACTACTACTACTACTACTACTACTACTACTACTACTACTACTACTAGTATTAATCAAAAACTACTAGTACTTAACTACTATTAGTGCCAAACTTCTACTTCAAGTAGAAATTACTGCTACCATTATTACCAAATAACTGCTACTACCACTAGTACCAAAATACTACTACTGCTAGCACCTAAGTATAGCATTTAACAGTACAAAATTTAAATGTATACAAGTATCAAATTATTGCTGGCTGTAGTACCAAACAATTACCAGTACTAAAATGATAATACTATTATTAGCTAAAAACTAATAATGTTACTGCTGGAAGTACTAAACTAATAATGCTACTTCTACTAGCACAGTCTAATCCACTTGTAGCACTGAACTATTACTAATATCAGTAATCAAATAATACTACTACTAGTGGCATTAAACTACTAGTATCAGTAATAAACTACCACTACTGCTAATGCTAAACTACGAATACTGCTAGAGCTAAACTACTAATACTGCTAGTACTAAACTATTACCAATACTACATTACTAATATATTACTACCATTAATATTATATTACTGCTAGTACCTTATTGCTAGTACAATAACTACCTCTAATAATAGTAGTAGAAGTACTAAACTATTACTAGTACTAAACGGCGACTACTACTGCTAATAGTACGTAACTTCTACTAATAATACTAAACTACTACTAGTGGTACTAAACTACATCTACTAAAATTTGTACTAAACTACTACTACAACTAGTACTAGTACTAAACTACTACTTTCACAACTACTATAACCAGTATTGAACTGTTACTACTACCACTAGGTACTAAATTACTACTACTTCTATTAGTACTGAACTATAACTGCTACAACTAGCAATAAACTACTACAACTAGTACAAAACTGCTACTACAACTACTACTCAACTGCAACAATTACAACTAGAACTAAACTGCTACTACTATAATTAGTACTAAACTACTACCACAACTAGTACTAAAATGCTAATACAAAAACTAGTTCTAAACTACTAGCATACCTAGTATTAAACTACAACTAGTGTTTAACTACTAATAGTGGTATTTAGCTATTTATATTATTAAACTGTTATTACAAGTACTAATAGAACAAAAACACTCCGAACCACTATTACTAAACTACTACTAGAACCAAGCTGCTACTCTTACTGTTAGTATTAAACTGTTTCCAGTACTAAACTACTACTACTCGCAGCAAACTGCTACTAGTACTATACTACTTTTACCAAACTACTACTGATACTAAACTATTGCTTCTATTACTACTGGTAGAACTAACTTACTACTACTACTACTACTACTAGCAATACCATAAACTACCACTACAACTAGGAGAACTGCTACCACTACTGCTAGTAGAACTATACTACTGCAACAATTAGTACTAAACGGCTACCACAAGTAATGAACTCCATTACTACTAGTAACTAAACTATTAATAGTATGAAACTGCTTCCTGTAAAAAACTACTCTAGTACTAAACTACTAGGTATTTAATATCTACTACTTTTAGTACTAAACTACTAGTACTACCAAACTACTAATACTTAACTACCGCTATTAGCATAAATGTACTAAATTTACTAATATATAACTATTACTACTAGTACTAACTACTATTCATATTAAACTAAAACTAGTATTATACTAATAATACTAAACAACACTATTAACAGTACTAAGCGACTACTACTAGTAGCATCAAACTATAACTACTAATAATAAAATACTACTAGTACTAAAATATTATCACTAGTATTAAACTATGAAGCAGTATTATTGAGATGCCGTCCCCAATATGTTACCATAATCAATTACATATATTATAAATAGTATTACAATTGGTGTGTACAATTTATGTGTAATCATGTTAGTAGTTAAGTTATTTGTGTATTGTGTATTTGTTACTGTTATTGTGTATATCATGAGCAGTGACAAGGAAAATCTGGCGGACTGAAACTTTAGAAATAAGTCAGAAAATGTAGATAGTGGATGTGTTGTGTATTGGACAAAGAACAGATGACCAAATACCTCCTTTCTGTTTTGTTCCAAGATCCTTTTGTGTAAAAAACCGTCGCCCTTTAAGGCTTCTGGAGAAACTCAGCTTTTTAGAATCCGAAGACAAAGCGTAAAATAAAACAGACTAAAGAAACAAATCATGAGGTGAAATAAAACTGATAGCCCGTCTTGGTGGAACCGAAGGGAAAAATAGCATTGCTTAAATTTAAGCCCTATGAAACTTCCAATCAGGAATCTTGGAATAAGTATATACACGCTTCTCGGCGAATAGAGAAAATTTTAAGAAGAATAATGTTTCGAAATGGTGGGAGATGGTCTATCGACCAAATGAAGGGGCATTTGATGAAAAGATTGGGATTTTGAGGCCCGTGCAGAGAAACAGTTGAGTCATTATAGTTGGGCATAAGTTTAGTTATCGGGACAGAAAGAGTTAAGTCGTCAGTAGAGTGTGAGTTTAGTTAAGCAACAAGGTGAGTTTAACAATCAGAGTGAGTTTTAGCCATCGAGAGAAAAGTTAGTTCACTTATAGAAAGTAAAAGTAGAGTAGTTCGGTTAGTGCAACCGCTCCACGGAACTTAAAAAGGCGACCCTTAACATCGAATAAACTAATAAATAATGTCATCTCCAGTCTTAAGATTTGTTTTCATAAATTACCCAGTTCCCGACTATTTCCCCCATTGACCTGAAAAGGTCACGAAATTTCAGCGACCTACCGAATCTAGCTGTGGTATAGCGACATATCCAGATGCGGCGGGAAAGAATAAGAAGAACTTCAATGATTCTAACCAATATTATGGGTATTCTGGTTAATAAAAACCCATACTTTTTCTTCCTTCCCCCATAAAAACTGTCACAACTACTCCAAATAAACTACTACCACTAGTACTAAGCTACTGCCAGTACTTAAGTACTACTTGTAGTATTAAACTGCTATTATAAAAACTGAACTATTACCACAACTAATAACTAAATTACTGCTACAATCAATACTAAACTGCTATCTAGAAGTACAATTAGTAGTAAACTGTTACTATTACACAAATAGTACTCCATTAATGCAACTAGTAGTAAACTAAAAAGTACTAGTGTTAATTTACTACTAGTAGCACTTAACTACCACTAATGCCAAACTAGTTCTAATATTACTAAAATATTACTATTATTAAAATGATACTATTACTTCACTACTACCATTACTAGTGGTACTTCACTACTAGTATTACTACAAGTATTAACTACTACCATTAGTACTACATTACCACTGCTACTAAGTTACTACTAATATCATTCTACTACTTCTAGCTGTACTAAACATGTACATTGGTACTAAACTACTACTGCCAGTAGTACTAAACCACTGCTAGGAATAATAAACTATAATAGCATTACTAAACTATTACAACTAGTACTAAAACATTATTACAAGTGCTAGACTACTACAAATACTAAATTACTACTACTACTACTAGTACCAAACTACTACAAGTACTAATCTACTACTACTACTACTACTACTACTACTACTACTACTACTACTACTACTACTTCTACAAGCGGTAGTAGTAGTGGTAATAATAAACAGATACCGCAGTACTAAAATACTACTAGTACCAAAATGCTACTAGAACTGAAATACTACTATTTGAAGCAAACTACTAATACAAAAGTACTACTAGTATCAGAGTACTTTCTACTATTTCTGGTAATAATCTATTATTTGTACTAAACTACTACTAATAATGTAATACTACAGTTTTAAACAACTAGTAAAAGACTTAACTCCTACTACAAGACCTAAACTACTATTAGTACTAAAAACTACTACTAGCATCAAACTACTGCTAGTAATAAAATACAATTACTAGTACTAAACCACCACTACTAGCACTGAACTACTACTACTAATATAACTAATGTACTACTACTAGTACCGCACTACTACTAGTAATACTAAATGAACACTACTACTAGGAGTAGTGCTAAATTTCTACTAGTAGTACATGATTTCTATTACTACTATTACTAGTAGCAATAAACCTCTACTTATAGTGGTACCAAACTACTAGTACTACTAATGGTAATACTAAATTACTACTAGTGGTAAACTATTAATAGCACTACTACTAGCACTAAACTAATACTCTTAGTGCTAAACTATTACTTTTACCGAACTATTACTAGTAGCAATAGACCTCTACTTATAGTAGTACCAAACTACTAGTACTACTAATGGCAATACTAAACTACTACTAGTAGTATTAAACTATCACTTGTTGTAGCAAAAGCTTTTACTATTAATAGAACTAAATTACTACAACTTGTACTAAAATACTGGTAGTATTAATCTTCCATTTCTAGTAATAAAATACCAATACTTCAAATATTTAGGTACTACTACCAGTACTAAACTAATACTACTATTAGCTCCAAGGTACTACTAACAATAGTACTCTACTACTAGCAATAATTAATTCCTACTTTTCAACCATTACTACTATTATACTATTACTAGTTACCAAATACAACTAGTAATAAAATACTATTAATATATTTATTGCTAATAGCACTAAAATACTGGTGCAAGTAGTTTTAATTAGTTATACTATTACTAAACAACTCCAATTCTTGTACTAAGATGCTGATACTACTAGTACTAAACTGCTATTTCCACCAGTACTAAATTACTACTTCCACACAACTACTAGCACTAAATTACTATTCATAGCCCAAAGCTACTACTACTAGTACAAAACTGCTGCTACTAGTACTATACTATTTCTACTACAACTACTATACTATTACTACTAGTAAAACTGTTCTTGCTAGTAGCAAACTACAAGTACAAAACTACTGCTAGTACTAAACTGCTACAACTAAAGCTTGTACTACTTGTACTGAACTACTAGTACTAAACTACTACTAATACTAAACTCCCATTACTAGTAACAAACTATTACCAGTACTAAACTATTTCTACTACTCGTACTACTAAACTACTACTACCATTAGTACTAAAATCCTACTACCAATAGTGCTAAACTATTACTAGTACTAAATTACTGCTACTGGTAGTACTAAACTACTACTAGTATTATACTACTAATACTAAAATACTAATACTACAAGTACAAAACTATTACCATACTACTAGCACTAAACTACCACTAGTACTGAATAACTGCAACTATTACTAGCACTATACTACCATTAAACTAATACTACTACTAAATTATTACTATTACACTAATACTAGTACTATACTATTACCAATATTTTATTACTACTTATTCTATACTACTAGTACTAAAATACTACTACCACCAGTACAAAGCTGCTACCACTATTACTAATCAAACATTTCCACAATTACTAAAGTACTGCTACTATTACTGTGAAGCCCTTTTACATCCCTATGTGGCTTTTTACAGCCTGAGCTTTACCTCCAGGATCACTGCGTTCTCTACTTTCATCACATGATTTCATTGGTAGAGTTTAATATTGCAGGGGGGCATGTAATCAGCTCAACGCATCCAGCTGATCGCTATATCGCGGCTTATAGGTGCCGGGAGTGAAACCTGGGCCTCCTGGGCAGCAGTTAGCAACGCTAACCACTAGACCAAGGCGGTGGTCACTATTTCTATTTCTAGTACTAAACTACTACTACTACTAATGCTAAACAACTACTACTAATACCAAGCTACCACTTCTAGTAGCAAAATACTTCTAGTACTAAATTACTACTTCTGGTGCTACTAATATTAAACTACTACTAGTATAAACTTCTACCCCTAGTACTAAACTACTATTACAATTAGTGCTAAACTACTACCAACTAGTACTAAACTACAAATACTAGTAGTATTAAACCACTATACTAGTATTAGTCTACTACTAGTACTAAACTACTACCTGTAGTAAATATACTACCACTTAAACTACTAATATTCTTACTAGTATTAAACTACTACCAGTATAACCATTACTATTATCGCCACTAAACTATTACTAGTAAAATGGTAATAGTTGAGTATTAGTACTAAACTATTACCATTAATAATAAAATACTACTAAACTACAACTAATAGTACTAAACTACTACTATAACTACCTGTAGTGAACAACAACTACTACCATTACTAAACTACGACTACTACCAGTGCTAAACTACTATTGTCACCAGTAATAATGTGTAACTACCAGTACTAAATTTCTACTAACACCAGTACTAAATAACTACTACTATCAATACTAAACTACTACTACCATTACTTGTACCAAAAACTACTAGAACTTCTACTTCCAAACTACTACTACTACTACTACTACTACTACTACTACTACTACTACTACTACTACTACTACTACTACTCTTACTACCACTGCTTGTACCAAAGTACTACTACTTGTAGCAAACTGTGCTATTATTTGTACCAAACTACTAGTACTCTACTACTACTATTACTATTAATGTACCAAAGTACTACTTGTACCAAACTACTACTAGTACTAAACCATTACTACTAATTAGAAATATTAAACTACTGGTGCTACTGGTACTAAACTACTACTTCTACTACAACTATTACTGGTACTAAACTACTATTACTACTACTACCACTACTATACAAAAGTCAATGGCGCGGGTTAAGGAGGAGGAAAATGCCAGTATTATAGTCAAATCGCTAAGACCAACGGTGGGTGAAGGATATGTAGCCAGTATAGCATTAAATTCTGAGGTTGGTCAAAGTACAAAAATGTACAAATGAGCTATTGTGTACCCCATGTAATTTAAAGGGACATAATTTGGGAACAAGTCCATGCTCTAGTTTTAGAAACATGGTCAATGCAGCCAGAGAAAAGAGTCTTGACACAGCCCAATGAGCAGTTCTCAATCGAGACTAAAAGGCGTCCGGACTATCAATGATCTTTCGGTGATATTAATTATGGACGTAAGGGAAGATACGAACACTACAAGGTAATATTGACCGCGGCAGAGCTGCTATGAATCTTATATGTTAGATAGCAGAACATCATGCTGATATAATCATGGCCCAACCAATAGGCATAAGATTACTCAGTCGCAATGGATTTTGGATATTAAGACGAATGTAGCTATTCACCTACATAATCAAGACACCAAGATAGTGAGCACAGGGGCTGGAGATGGATATGTTTGGATTGAAAGTGAGTCATTGGTTATTTATGGATGTTATATATCCCCAAATGTGGACATTTCTTTCTTTGTATGCTTTTTACAAGAATTGTGAACTGCCATGAAGAAACACAGTAAAGAGGTGGTGGTTGGAGGCGACTTTAATGCTAAATCGCGTCTTTGGTGTTCTAAGACGGAGGATGTAAGGGAAATGGTAATGGGTGAATGGTTTGTTGCAGAGGATCTCGTGATACATAACAAGGGCGATATACCAACTTTTGTTAGGCGAGACAGCGAATCAGATATTGATATTACCTTTAGTACCAAACATGTTGCTAGGAATTTGATCAACTGGAAAGTGTTAGAGGAAGAGAATTTAATTTATCATCAACAACTCTTGTATATCCATAATACGGTAAATATGAGGAATTCGTTTTGCATTATGATAAGAAAGCGTTAACGAGTAAGTGCAGAAGATATGATTACATTAATGGAGGAAGTTGGAAGATTGCTACGTATGAAGGGCACTAGGACGATAAAAGCGCAGGAGTTCACAAATATCATCCAAACTGCATAATAAAACATTTCTCAGGAAAACTAAAGAGGCTGCTAGACGACCTGTATATTGGTGGTCGACAGAAATAGATAAAAAGAGGAAGGCGTGTTTACTGTGTAGGCGAACCATGGTCCAAGTCAATAAAAGAAGGGATGAGGTTTTAAAAAGATTATGTCTTCAGCAATACAACCACAGCCGAACTGTGTTAAAGACGATTTAATGCAAAAAAATCCGCTTTAAAGTTGGTGTTGGATAACGTGGAGTTAGATATCTGGGGCAGGGGATACCAGCTTGTTACAAATATGTTTAAGATTATAATAGACGAACGACCGACAAATAGAAAGTGCGCAGACACTTTTTCCGAAACACATTCCTACCCAGTGGGCTCGGCAAAATGTCCCTCAGGCCAAAATCCCTTTGTTTACTAAGAAAAGCAGTGGCTAAAATCAAGGAGCAGAAATCCCCGGATGGAATAGCCCCTGAAGTGATCCAAGCAGTGATGACGGATCATCCAAATGCGTGTTTGGCAGTGCTCACATACATCTTACTGTCAGGTGAAATTCCAAAGGAATGGAAGGGGGTTAGATTGGTACTGATTGAGAAACATAACCCAGATTTACATCATAAAGCTTATCGTCCAATATGCCTCTTGAATGTATTAGGCAAGTTGCTGGAACACTTTATATTGGGAAGAATGAAGAATAAGCTGGGTCAGAGTGGTGGGCTTGCTACAGAGCAGCATGGCTTTCGAGAAGGACGTTCTACTATTACTGCCCTGAAACGGGTGCAAGAGATTGCGGCTGCGGCTAAATGCGCACAAAGAGGTAAAAGATGCGTGTGCGTGCTCATAACAGTTGATGTTCAAAACGCCTTTAACTCTGCTACATGGGATGGTATTCTTCAGGAGCTAAGTGATAGGCGAATAGCCCCACATCTCTATCTAGAAGATCTGACCATATTCATTGGCAATAAGAGTGCTATGGAAGTGACAAGTATTGTGCCACGAGGTTCGGTGGTGGGTCCCACTCTTTGGAATATTTATTACAATGGGGTTTTTCCGTTACCAGTGCCCTGGGATGTGAAGTTGATAGGATATGCTGATGACTTAGGAATTCTCGTGACTGCATCTGATGTAGATACCTTAGAAACTGTTCCAAAGCAGGCCTTAGACGCGCTAATCTCCTAGACAGTAAAAGCCTTAGATTGGCACCACAGAAGACAAAAGTGATATTACTGGTGGGAACCCGAAAGGCATAAACAATCACAATAAAGATTAATTGCCTAGCTATACGGAGTAAAGAAGCTATTAAATACCTTGGAATATATTTCGATAGAAATGTGACAACGGGGCACCACATCAGACGGATCACTGAAAAGCAGGGAAGGCCATTGGCAATCTTAGTCGTTTGATGCCAAATATAGACGGACCAAGAGAAAGTAATAGACGTATTCTTTTTTCGGTTGTTAAATCCATCATGTTATATGGAGTAGAGGTATGGAGAGTAGCTTTTGAAAGAAAATTTATAGCAATATACTTCTCAGAGTCCAGAGAAAAGTTGCTTTAAGAATGACTAATGCATATAAAACTACCTCTACTAAAGCGTTACTAGTACTTGCCAGAACAAAACCCTATATAGAAACCTGGTGGAAAAGCAATTGATGTTACAGCGGAATGAATATAGCGAAGAAACCCGAGATCTTTTGCTGTAGAAATGGCAGGCAATTTTGAAGGAAGATGAAGATATAGTACACTGGACTAGGAACTTAATACCAGATATTAGATCCTGGAGTACCGGAAATGGGGAGAAGTTAATTATTATTTAACACAAGTTTTATCCGATCATGGATGTTTTAAGGCATGTTTATACCGTTTGCGATTAAGTGCCGTTGCTGACTGTCTCTATTGTGACAAAACTTCGTTTGATTGGGTTCACTGGAATATGCGCAGACATAAGGCTGAGAACAACCTGGGAATCCTCACCCCGGATAATCCTGTTTCAAAAGTCAATTGGTTCACAGTGAGTACCCTGGTGAATGATATTTTGCCCACCAAGAGAAAAGAATTACAAGATGATCTAGACGGACGGTAGAACTTACCTTTTGTTGACCATCTTTAATTCATCTTCTTATTAAAGTAGCACCATCCGCCTTTTTGATTCCAAGGAGGAGTTTGTATTTGGTGGGAATCCAAATCACCTTATAGAATGGCGTGTTTATAAAATTTTTCTCCCGCTAAAGAAAATAAAGCAAAAAAGTACTAAGCCCCTACTGCTACTAGTATTAAACTACTACTAGTAATAATGCTAAACTACTACTACTACTACTACTACTACTACTACTACTACTTGTACTAGTGCTAAACTACTACTAGTTGTACTAGAAGTTGTGCTAAACTACTACTAGTACTAAATTACTACTACCACTAGTAGTACTAAACTACTATTGCTATCCACCACTAAACTACTACTACTGCTAATACTAAACTACTACTAGTACTAGCAATAAGCAACTAATACTAGTACTTGTACTAAACAAATACTACTAATAGTACTAAACTACTAATTGAACTAAACAACTACTATTACTACTACTAAACAACTACACTAGTACTAAATTACTACTAGTAGTGCTAAACTGCTATTTCCAATATCAGTACTATACTACTATTGCTGTTAGTACTAAATTACTACTAGTGCCAAACTACTACTAGTGCCAAACTATTACTTATACTAAACTACTACTTGTACTAGCACCAAACTACTACTAGTACTAGGATTAACCACTAATAGTACTAAAACTATACTACTACTAGGACTAAACTACTATAACTAGTATACTGGTGCCACTAATAGTGCTGTTACTACTAGTAGTACTGCTTCCATTAGTAGTACTGCTACTAGTAACGTATTACTGGAACTACTACTACTACTACTACCAGTACTGTTACTGTTACTACTACCATCAGTATTGTTACTTGTACTACTAGTAGTACTCACACTAGTACTATTTCTACTACTACTAGTTCTAGTACTATTAGTACTGAAACTACAGACCACTCTGCTTAATAAATGTAATTGGGAAACTCTTTGAACAGATTATTAACAAAAGGTACATCGAAGAGATAGAACAAACGAGGGTTTGGCACCAGCACTATTTAGGTTCGGGAAATGAT
>CM060846.1:108320097-108327597 GCA_030762175.1 Metallyticus violacea | reverse complement strand
CAACTCACATTAGACGAGGATCGACTGGTTGTCTTAGTAATAGGAATGTCTCTGAGTGTGATAAAAGCGCAAATTATAGAAACATGAATAAACCAAATAACTCAGAACAAAGCAAAGAAAAAACGAGCAGGGAATTTAAAAGGAAAAAAAAATGGAAATCCCGGGGGAAAAAATAAAAGTAAAGAAGAACATGTTTTATTTCTACAAAAAGTGGGAAAATAAGAGCATATGCATAAAGATTTGATACAAACAATAAAGAAAGAAACTGAAATCTTACGGAAAGTAATCGGGGAATTTCGAAAAAAAATAAAATAAATTGTAATTAGCATGTTATATATATATATATATATATATATATATATAATATAAATGAAAAATAGAAATAAAGTAACTCTATTAACAATGTAACAAATTAACAGTAATTATAAAAGTAGAAAAGGATAAAACACTCAGAAAAAGTCACACTTGAAATTGCTATATTTCGAACTACTGCGAGTTCTTCAATGGCAAGAAGCTAGACAAGTGAAAGTAAAGCAAATATTGAGTATCGAAGGTAACGTTATGCATGGAAACAGATGAAACTAGAAATGAGAGTGTGGGAAGAAAAAAACTGATATGTAAGGTTTAAACCCGGTGGTATACGCGCTTTATGTAAAAATATAGCTGCCATTTCTCTATCTCTGAGTAAACTTTCAGAGTTATGTGTAGGTAACGCATCAATAAGTGTTAGATTAAAAGCATCATCAAAATCCTTACAGTGAGAAAAGGCATGTTGGGCAACCGGCAACGGAGACTTGGTTTTAACAGAACGTCTATGATTGTTCATGCGTAGCGAAACAACAGTAGAAGTTAAGCCAATATAAAATGCTTTGCAAAGCTTACAAGATAACATATATACGACGTTCTTGGAAGAACAGGTAGCAAATGAAGAAATGTTGAATTCCCTGGATAAATTAGGGCTGTGGAATGAATTGCACGGCATAATTAGTGCACAGGTTTTACATTTAGGACGTTGGCAAGGATGCGAGCAAGCAAAGGGACGTGGTAAATTCTGAGAGGATAGGTTACG
Source organism: Metallyticus violacea (assembly GCA_030762175.1). Taxonomy (NCBI): domain Eukaryota; kingdom Metazoa; phylum Arthropoda; class Insecta; order Mantodea; family Metallyticidae; genus Metallyticus; species Metallyticus violacea. The sequence continues at coordinate 108,326,528 of CM060846.1, read as the reverse complement.
GCGAAATATACTTTTAAGGTTAGGGGTTGTTCTGAAAGTAAGGCGGGGTACAAATTTAGAAAAACCATTTAAAGGTGGATGCATTAACAAAGTATCGTGACATTCTTTCAAAATAGGTCTGATGCTTTCAATTCCAGGCACGTAAGTAGTAACTAGGTTGATGAAGTTCTTGTTAGAAGTTTTAGGTTTGCATTGGAAAGTTTTGTGCGCTGGGATTATACGGGATTTTAAAAGAGCGGAAGGATAATTTTGGTCTTGGAACTTTTAAGCTTTATTAAAATTATTTTAGCATGTTCTCCTAAATATATTACCACAGTTAATAGTATCTTGATGAGTGCTAATAAGTTATTAAGTTCCCTCAATCAGAAACATCTTCTTAAACTATCGCGGTTATATTTACATTATTTAAGAGCAGGTATTCCTATTCACTTTACAGCATCTTTATTCCAAAACTTTTCCCCGCCACTCTTAGCGTCAGCTCCTGACTTGACTTCTATTTTCAATTTGCTTCGTCTATCTAAATTTTACTCCGGTACTGCATACCAGCAGCCCAATAGCAAATGTACCCCTTGTACTTCTCCTTCTAATAATATTGCGGTTGTTAATTTATCTTCCATTTCACTTTCTGATGCTGATACATTGCTTTTGCAAAAAGGATTATCTTTTGCCCCAACTCCCAAATTTAATCGCCTTAAATTTGTTTCTGATGGTGTTAAATTTTGCCGTAATTTAAGATGGCGTTACTATTGGCATACTAAATCTTCTCAGCCTACTTCTACTTCAAATGTTATTCCTTGCCTTCTCAAGTTTCGTTCTCCCTCCAAACTTGAATCTCCTTTTTTACCTTCTAGCCATTCTTTAGAAATATTTATTAACAGATTTTTAACTTCGATTAGTGATTCTAAATTTCTAGATAAGATCACTCCGAAAGACAACTTAACTTTACGTGAGAAATCAGCACTTAAAAGGTTATCTAATAATCCTGATGCTATTATTATTCCAGCTGATAAAGGGTCACAGTAGTACTACAGGACACTTCTTCCTACAATGCTGAAACTTACCGAACATCTTCAGGATGTCACTTATTATGAACTACTGTCTTCCGACCCAACAGTCAATTTTAATGAAGAAATAGCTTCTTTTATTGCTTCTTCTGGTACAGCTGAAGGACTTAGTTCTCAAGATATCACTCTTCTTACTCCTCATGTCCCTCGTACTCCCACCATATATTTTCTCCCTAAAATTCACAAAGAGAACTGTCCAGGCCGCCCAATAGTAACCAGCTGAACGTTATTTATGCTCTAGTAGATTGTTTGTTACAGCCATTTGTTACGTCTAGGCCATCCTATATCAAAGATTCCTTCCATTTTTTGAGTTTACTAAAGAAAGTTGACCCTTCGGCACATTCTGATATACTTCTTGCCACTATCGATGTGACGTCGCTCTATACTAACATTCCCCATCATGAAGGATTAGCTGCCGTTAAACATTTCTTGAACTCTCGAGCACCTCCTCATATCCCATCCACAGATTTCATTTGTCATCTTGCGTATCTGGTCCTCACTCGCAATGCGTTTAGTTTTGATAATAAATATTATCTACAAATTAGAGGTACTGCGATGGGCACAAGAATGGCACCTTCTTATGCCAATCTTTTTATGGGTCGCTTAGGGGAGGAATTTCTTAAGTCAGAACCTTTGGCACCATTATTATGGCTGAGATATATTGATGATATATTTGTGCTTTGGACTCATGGCTCAGAATCTCTCGAGCAGTTCCTTACTAATCTTAACTCCAAGTTTTCAGTTAAGTTCACTTCTTCTGTCTCTCCCAATAATGCTACTTTCCTAGATATTGATATTTCTTTATACAATGGCTCTTTTCTTACATCTTTGCACATTAAGCCTACCAATTTACAACAGTATCTTCATTTTGATAGCTGTCATCCCTTGCATATCAAAAGATCTATTCCTTTTTCTCTTTCAATCCGTGGTCATCGTCTTTGTAACAACTTTTCATCTCTTGACAAGTATATTAAAAACCTAGCTCAAAAGTTCCAAGACCAAAATTATCCTTCCGCTCTTTTAAAATCCCGTATAATCCCAGCGCACAAAACTTTCCAATGCAAACCTAAAACTTCTAACAAGAACTTCATCAACCTAGTTACTACTTACGTGCCTGGAATTGAAAGCATCAGACCTATTTTGAAAGAATGTCACGATACTTTGTTAATGCATCCACCTTTAAATGGTTTTTCTAAATTTGTACCCCGCCTTACTTTCAGAACAACCCCTAACCTTAAAAGTATATTTCGCCGTAACCTATCCTCTCAGAATTTACCACGTCCCTTTGCTGGCTCGTATCCTTGCCAACGTCCTAAATGTAAAACCTGTGCACTAATTATGCCGTGCAATTCATTCCACAGCCCTAATTTATCCAGGGAATTTAACATTTCTTCATTTGCTACTTGTTCTTCCAAGCACATCGTATATATGTTATCTTGTAAGCTTTGCAAAGCATTTTATATTGGCTTAACTTCTACTGTTGTTTCGCTACGCATGAACAATCATAGACGTTCTGTTAAAACCAAGTCTCCGTTGCCGGTTGCCCAACATGCCTTTTCTCACTGTAAGGATTTTGATGATGCTTTTAGTCTAACTCTTATTGATGCGTTACCTACACAATGCTCTGAAAGTTTACTCAGAGATAGAGAAATGGCAGCTATATTTTTTACATAAAGCGCGTAAACCACTTGGTTTAAATCTTACATATTAGTTTTTTTCTTCCCACACTGTCATTTCTAGTTTCGTCTGTTTCCATGCATAACGTTACCTTTGATACTCAATATTTACTTTTATCACTTTCACTTGTCTAGCTTCTTGCCATTGAAGATCTCGCAGTAGTTCGAAATATAGGAATTTCAAGTGTGACTTTTCCTCAGTGTTTTATCCTTATCTACTTTTATTATTACTGTTAATTTATATATATATATATATATATATATATATAAAGAATGCCAAGTTCAAAAAACCTTATAACTGAAATAATTGAAGAGCTCTCAGAGAAAGTGAGTGTAAATTATATAAAGATAACAAATAAATTAACCATGCAGACTATAAGTAAACAACAACCAGGAAAGTGGAAATTACATATAAATGAAATAGTAAAGAAATCAGAAAAGGGTGTAAATGAGCATGAATTGCAAGAACTAGTAAACATTAAATGGCCGGAGGAAATATCCCAAAAGAGTCAGATGATAAATGGAGAAGTGTTAAAGAAGGAAGACGAAGATTAAACTATAATCACTAAGGAGTTAGATACCAGAATGGATAGATCATAGAAAATATTCAGTATATGACAAATCTAGAAAAGATTCTGAATATACCTAAGAAAAATGGAAGAACCATCATGTACAACTACGGAATAAGTAAATGAGAGAAGTGTAAGGAAACTAGTAGGGTATTTTTTAAGAGAAACGATGTCCAAATAACAATGTGTACAAATAAAGAAAAACAAATCAGGGAAGCGGAAAGGAGGAAGTTAGGAAAAATAAATTTAAAAAATGAAGATGCAATAACATTGAAACCCATCGGGGACAGAGCTTGTGCAGACATGTTAAAAAACTTAAAACAAAGTGTAAACACGAAGGAATAATTATCAGTCAAAAGAGGAAAAATAGTGATAATAGTGTACAACTAAAAGTAAAAGCAGAAGATAAGAAGGATAGATAGGGCCTTCAGCACTTGTTAACCACAAAAATAAATAAAATTGCTGAGGTCCACACGAAGACACGAAACCATGCAGTCATAATCCTATACATAGATGATGATGATTATTGTTGTTTATTTATTTATTTATTGGATTAGTATTTAAAGTCGGTTTTTACTCCTGAGGCATCACAAGTGGTGGACACTGATGATAAATGAAATGAAAAGGTAAATTGGGAAACGATTTCTTTATTTCTTTTTTTTTAAGTAAGGAAGCCTTCCAAGCCTAAGTTTAGGGTACCTCTCCGGCATTTGCCATTTATGAGGAAAACCTGGAAAAAACCTCAGTCAGGGAGGACGGAACTGCTGGGAATCAAACTCCAGACCTTCCGCTTACGAGTCCGCGCCTTAACGACCTCGGTGCACCCTTGGCGGTAGATAGACACAGATGAGACTGTACAAGAAGAAGATATAAAGAAAATTCTAAAGCAAGAATTAAACATAAATTAAGAAATCTCAAACATAAAAATGGCAGAAAAAGCCAATGCACAAGGCGTAAAATATGCGTTTGTAACTATAAACAAGAAGTGGCAATAAATAATAAAAAATAATAGGAAATATATGAGATAGCTGTAAAGTAACGGCAACATATATCCTAAAAAGATGCTATAAATGTTATAGGGTGGCACACAAAGCAAGTGATTAATTGAATAAACAACCAGAACAAATCTGTCACAACTGTGCAGAAATGAATCATAAAATAAAATAATGTAAAAATGCAACAAAATGCTACTTATGTCAATCAAGTGAGCACAAGGCAGAGACAATGCAATGCTCAGAATGTAAGAAAATTGTACAAGCTCAGAAAGGAGAGAAAAGTTTTTGTTTGTTTGTTTGTTTGTAAATCGAACACAAAATTAATACAAACAAATCCTCATAAGAGTAAACGAGCTATAGATCAACTGTATGGTAAATGGTATATGGTGTAGATCTAGCAATAATCGCAGAGCCAAATGTAAATGTGACAAAACTTGTTGATGAAAGAAGTGATGCCGCCATCTACATACCGTAATAGGAATGAGAGATATGAAAAAAAGGGAGTGGCAAAGGATATGTATAGATGGAAACTTATGAGATGCCTTACCTACAACAAATGAACAAAAAATACAACAATGTTTATTTAAAGATATAGCATTGAACAGCGTGGGAAAAGTAGTAAAAATGACAACTAATTGCAGTTTCCAATGCCAAAGCGTATTGTTGGGGATCAACGACAGACGATAAGAAAGGCAGTGCACTAGCGGAGTGGATCAGCGAAAATGACTAAAACATCCTGAATGATGGGAAGATACCTACCTTCGAAAGAAATAATGCATCTTCATATATAGACATTACAATATGCTCAACAGAATTAGGAAAACAAATCCGTAAATGGCATATGGATGATGAAGAAAACCTTAGTTAGTACAAGAATATTGAACTACAAAACAGAACCTTTCTGTGATGCCACGAAGAAATAGTCAAAGAAAAGGATGTATATTTAAAAAAGAGAACAAAGACGTATTACTTGAAAAGACAGAACAAGAATCCAGATGTTCAGATTATACATACCAACCAAAGGAACTTGGACAACTAATGGAACATGCATGTAATTACGCTCTTAGAGAGAAACATGACCATCCAAGACACAAAACAATATACTGGTGAAATGAAATCATTGCACAATTAAGGAAACGAAGCACTGAAGCACGAAGAAAAGTGACAAGAGTAAATGGAAAAACAATATTGCAGAATATGAAAACATGAGATACAAAAGCATACCGAGAAAACCGCAATGCTCTAAAAAGTCTATTAAATTAGGAAAAAGAATGCGTGGGACCAATTATATACTGAATTAGAAACAAACCCGTGGGGTACTGGATACAAATTAGTAACAGCAAAGATAGGGGTTGATTGTGGATGAGAATAGTTAAACCTATTATATTAAAATAGCTAAAAATAGCTAAAGCTTTATTCCCAGAAGATAGAATAAACGTATGGCGAAAAATAGAAATTAATATATATGCCATAGAAATGAAATAATACAAGCTGCAAAAAATATCAAAACAGGAAAAGCAGCGAGGCCTGATGGGATTCCCCAAAAGTTATAAAGGCTATAGCGAAACAAAGGCCCGATATTCTTCATAAAAACAATAAATGAACTTATTATTACAGGAACTTTCCCGAAAGAATGAAAAACAGCAATATAATATTAATTGAAAAACAAAAAAGGAGATGATAACAAATGATATAGACCACTCTGTTTAATAAATGTAATAAGGAAACTCTTTGAACAGATTATTAACAAAAGTCTCGTCGAAGAGACAACAAAAAGAAGGTTTGGCTCCAACACAATTTGGATTCAGGAAAGGATTATCTTTACTGAATGCAATAAACTCTAAAAACAGTAATAAAAAGCAGATATAAATAAAACGAATAAATAGCAGATATGATTACACAGGATGTTAAAACTGCTTTTAACTCAGTTCCATGTGTAGGCATAGCAAATGAATTAAAAATAAGTAAAGTGGCGCCATACTTACAACACTTATGTGTAGTTATACAAAATACAGACAAATATTGTTAAGGAAAATCGCAAAGCTGGATATGAGCTTTGGAGTACCATAAGGTTCGGTCCTCCATTATGAAATCTGTATTATGATGGAGCATTAAAAGAGGAATTAA
>CM060846.1:108142597-108312597 GCA_030762175.1 Metallyticus violacea | reverse complement strand
GCGGTCCAAATGTTACCATTTATATATTTTCCTGATTCCTTAATTTTAACTTATTTTCCCTCATTCTCAGCTGCTCCTGGTAGCAGATAGCCCTAATTATTGTCTGATAGCCGTAAACAATTCGTAGCCAGCACTTCACTTCTCGGATCCTGCATTCTATATTTTCGTTATAGGAACCTAATTCCTTAAGGGTTCCCTCCCCACCCTTAAAATGCCTTTGAGAAAACCGATCCTCACCCGCACGTTAAGGAATGCAGTAAGTCTCTGAACATAACTGCATTACACTGTTACCCAGAACTTGTTTCTTGCGAAAGAATTAGATCAACTACTTGATCCGTTGAAGTTTACTGAAATCATGAAATAGAAATTTAACATTTATATATGTAAATTGTGAATCACAATCCTTTGAAATGGTGCGACCAATTGAAATCATCCAGGCAATAAAAGTTTTAGAGCCAAAAATGCTAAAACCCACGTGGTAATTTAGAAAATAGTGACAAAGTTTCCATCACCCAGATGGAAGATTTTATTTAAAAAAAAAAAAAAGATATGTAAATATGATATACACTCCAGTAAATTAAATCTACCCAATTTTGGCGTTGTAGATTAGGTTTGCTTATATTATACGCGGAAATGAACATTTGAATTTTGAAGCCAATAGGAGTGATGGTCTTTTAATGCAGGTACACAGTGAACCAAATCGCAAATTCTTGGAGTAAGAGACATGTATCAAAGAACGAAGTACTTCTGACGCAAAGAGTAGAGTTCAACATAGGAATACACTGTGTAACCGCTTTAGCATTTGGAGTAGTTTCATCAATTGCTCGGGATGCGGCATTAAACGTGTGGAAAATTCTAGGGAATTGTATGTACCGTGTATACAGTTTTCTGATAAGTAAATTGAGCACCCACTCTCTATGGTGTAATTAAGTAATTTATCGTATCAGTAGCAGCTCAAACAGGGTTTTGAAGTGAATAATATGTGCAAATCCAAGACAAAATGTTGACAGAAATGCTACAAGCGGCGATAAACGAGTATCGGAATGTAAAAAATCCCCTTTAAGTGCCAATATTCTCAGAAAATTTCCTTAATATCACAGTCTTGCATTTCAGTACATCGATTTTGTGAGTTCATACACAATGGTCCAATCATGTCCAGCTGTTAAGAGCCACTGCATATTTTACGCCTTTCAATATGAGAACAAAATACTTTTTGAAAATGCAACGACATAGGAAGCACCAGGCGATTTTAAAGAAAAGTTCCAGAATTACACAAGTTTTTTCTGATCAGTCTCAATATTCATATTAGTTTGAGAGCACTCAAATTTGGAAACTTCAAAATCGATTGCTACGGTAACCAAATTTTTGTTGATTTGGTTTATTTACGGACGCTCTTTAACATCTCAGGTCATCGGCGTCCCATTCAATTCAGGGCTTGAAACGGCCACACACATTTTGCTCAGGGGCCTCCTCATTCAGGCTTGAGTTTCTTTTTTGTGCCGTAAATCTAAGACACGGGACCCACGACTTTACTTCCCTTCCGAAGGAAGCCATCCATATTTAGGATTTTTAAGCCCAAAAAATCCATCGATCCTAGCCGGGCTTGAATCCGCGATCTTGGGTTTAGAAGGCAAGTGTGATTACCTCTACACCACCAGGACCGACACGTGGTGACCAATGTTGGATTCTGTCAAACGGAACGAGTTTCTCGAGGTGGACGAATGAACGGATTTATGTTCCCCTTAAGGCCGGTTGCATAAATAGCTAATCGGAGTTTAAGCGCTAAAATTAAACTTCAGTCAAACTGAACTTAGGATTTTGGTTGTATAAAAGTTAATCCAAAAGCATTTTACTTTGATCTAAGATTAAAAAAAAACAAAAAACAAAAAAAAAAAAACAAAATTCCAAGGTTAAGCTCCCTGAACCTTGTATAGCGAAGTTACACAATTACTTATATTGATCTTTAAAAGAAATGAAAATTAATGGTGAATCATTGTTTTAATTCTGTGATAGAAGAATATACATAAATGTTTTGTGTTTTAACTATTTGTTTAATTCATCGTTGTAAGTTTATAAGATACGCGTAATGACGTGTTTGTGGATTATGTTTATTTAAAGATTTCAGATTATGTGATAGTTCATCCAAAAACGAAGAGTTTGAATTTCAATGAACGCCTCATGTATTTCAGCACAGAAGGAATCCCATGACTCAGCTTGATGAAAATTAGTTAAAATGAGATTTCCACTAGTGAAACATGTAGTCGAAATTTTGCAGTGGATGTGAATGTTTGATAGTCATGTTCCCCCCCCCCCCCTTAAACGGTAACCTCTGTGTCAGCAGGGCTGGAGGTATCCTCATGAAGAAGGTCCTTACTCTTTACAACTTAATCCAAACTAATTATATCATGTTCATCTCTAACAAGGATGGGGGTTTCGTCTTGATCGGTTAAAAATATGTAGAGATTTAAGCTCAAGATATATGCCAATATATTTCTTCAAAAAATGTGCATGAGAATTCTCTACAAAATGGAGTAGAGCAATAGGCTCAATATACAAAACAAAAATCTAAACAGTCTTCTGAATTACATTCCGTAGGTGAAAAATCAAATGCCACTTGAATTACATTTTTGAAGTTGGGGTCACAAATAGGATTCACACATAGGGCCTACATACTTCTTTTTGAAAATATAAATGGGGATCCTCTATAACATTAAACAGATCCAGCCCTTGGATGTCTATTTCTTTAGGAAATACAAAATATATGCTGATAGCTAACCGATTATACAACAACTTAAGTTACAAAATGGAGTTAATGATCATGCACTTATTACACACACACACACACACACACACACACATACACACACACACACATAACAAGTGCTAATACTGCAGCAGACTGCAGTATTAGCATAAGTTGGTGCAATTAAAACATTTGTTACTTCTTTGTGAAAAAATCATGGAGTGATAGATGATTTCTGATGCGTTTCTGAAATCAGTACTCTTAAATGGCGTGAAAAATTAATGTTAATTGTTTGCCTTTCGAGCATGAAAGTTCTTCTTTAAACCAGGAACTGTGTGGTAATATTTAGGTTTGTTTGTATGTATTCAGCTGGTGCGATGCTATTAGACCCAGCGTTTGGTGATAGGAAACTGTTGATTAACACTGCCATGTTCACTTGTGCGTCAATTAAGGACAGGAATAGCACGAACAAACCGCACGTTTGCTTCACTTTGTGTGCTCATTGGAGGTCACCCAGAGGCACTTCCATAAAGTCGCCACTCCAAGAGGATCTAGATAAGGGACGGACCCTCTTTCACCAAAGTTCAGAAGCGTTTCTCGAGTGGATAACTAACATAAACAAGTTTGTGTGCAGTTGGCAACGTTACCAGGACTCATGCAAATAAAGCGCATTTACACAATAAAAATTCTGCTATTGCAACGTTCCTTACTTACGTGATGAAAACTTATCCAGTATTTTTCATAAAGAACGAGCAACTTCATAGCATTCTATACAAGAACGCGATCTGTTTAGTTTTGTTACAGTACACTAAGGGCCGGTTGCATAAAAATCGCTAACTGTGATTCAGTTTTAATCGAAGTTCAGATATGAACTTAGTTTAATTCCTTGTCCATGTTGTATAATGATAATCGCAGATCACGCGAATTTAGTATTGTGCTAACCGAAGATTATCGAAATACGTTTGACAATAATGCCAAGTTTGAGGATTTTTTTGATTGATTTCATTTATGGACACTCTTTAACATCTCAGGTCATCAGCGTCCCACATTCAACGCAGGGCATGAAACGACCGACTAATTTTGCTCAGAGGGCTCTCTTTCAGGCTTGAGGTTCTTTTTCGTGCCGTAAATGTACGACATGGGACCCACGGCTCTACTTCCCTTCCGAAGGAAGCCATACTTAGGAATTTTACGCCCGAAAAATCTATCGGTCCTGGCCGGGATCGAACCCGCGATCTTGGGTTCAGGAGGCAAGTATGGTAACCACTACACCACCAGGACCGACAAGTTTGAGGGAAACGCGAGGAAAAAGCAAAACAATATCGCATCGAATGTAAATTGTTTATGCTATTAGATTTTCTTTTGTCTCAGTTACTGTTAGGTACTACATAAACAAAATAGAGAGATGGATAATGGGGAAAAAATTTCTAACAGAAATTTTTAAAATGGAAGAGAGAGACATCTTAATTGATCTTGTCGTCCTAGTGATCCAGTTGTAAGCTGTTCTTGAGGGGTTTCTTGGTGCTTTGTAAGGGTTAGCTGGTAGTGGCAACAGTGATATGCGCTGTCTCCCTATAGCACGCCTTATAGAAATTCTCCTGCTCCAAACTGGGTATGCATTCTAGAACTCACAAAAATGCTATTCTCATGTGCCAATCCTGGCCATTTGGCGACAACATTTTGAAAACGAAGTTCTGAATAGCACATAGCTTGGACATTTAGAGAAAACCAACCATGGCGCTTTCTGTGAACTTCAGTATTATTGCCACCAGGCGATATGATAGGGATGTGTGCACAATCTATTCTACCAAGAACTCCGGGGTAATTACACATATCATAAAAGCTTCACATTACTGAATTTATTTCAACCTCGAGAGCAGGATTCTTGATGAACTTGCAATTTCTCTTGCTACTTTGTGTCATTATAACTGATGTAGACCTGAGTTATTCATTATCAGCGGTGAGTAATCAAAAAGTTCCTAATCCTAGAGAATGTAAACATCTAACAAAAACACCAATTTCTGCCATTAAGAGAAGGTAGGGATAAAAATAAAATGTATTAACTGTAATTTAAGGAAGTAAACTAACTCGTGCGAACAATGAAATGGAAACTGTTTGACAGGATTTTTCCCTACTGCAACAACAATTTATTCGTTCCTGGAGCATTCAATGGGTTCGCGAAACAGTCGCAGAGGCTTACGAACATAAAAATTGTCATTTACAATTACCATAGCAACACATAATCTACATTTACAAAAAGGTCGTGCACATCTACATAAATAGTTACATTAAAAATTAAAAAGCAACAACTAGAACAACTCGACTAAAACAACAAAAACCAGAGAAGAAGAAGCAGACAAATCAATCAATCACACAAATTTTACTCTATACATGTTTACATATGCATTGATATAAAATTATTGCAGTATTTTAACTCAGTGTAATATATTGCCACTCATATATTCATTTACAGAATAATAGCCCTTTTTACTAAGATATTTTCTAAGAGCAGATTTAAAGGATTTATCATTGTTTATTCAGGCTGTTAGGCTAGAGGGAAGAGCATTTTGTACTAAAATGCATTCATAATAAATTCCTTTTTGTTGGCAGGAAAGTGTTGAAACCGTTTATGTAGATTTGCTTTTTGTGTAGTATTCTCATCGTGTATATTTTGATTTTGGACATATTTTCTTTATTTCTTATATAAAAGTTCGTGAAGGATAATATATATATTCTAATGGAAAAGTTAATATTCCAAATTTCCTAAAGAGGTTTCTGTATCAATTTCTGCTATATTGTCTGTGTTTTTTTTTTCTTTCTGTAATATGAAGATACGCTCGCTTTTAACTGAGCCACAAAATATTAGAGCAAATTTCATTATTGAGTTAAAATAAGCATAACAAACTAGTTTTAAAATCTTAATTTACTACAGAATTACTGATAACGTTTTGCATAGCATGCACTGCTAAGTTTAGGTATGGTAGGATTGATGTGATCTTTCCAAGTCAGATGGTTATCAATTATTAAACCAAGGAATTTAACATATTCTGTTTGTAGAATTACACGGTTGTAATATCCTATCTGTAATAGTGGATATGGAGATCTATGAATGATGAATTTCATAATATTTTATCTAGATTTAGATACAATTTGTTTGCTTTGAACCATACACACAAAGAACTCAGAAATTTATTTTAATGGAACAATCACTAAGGCTATTTCCATTTATCAGTATACTTTTGTCATCTACAAATAAAACAGTATATCCTACATCATGGATAGATAAGGAAAGTCACACACACACACACACACACACACACACACACACACACATATATATATATATATATCAGAAAAAGAAGAGGATCCAGAACAGTCCTTCAGGCACTTCATGGTTGATCATTCCCCACTCAGATGCATTGTTTTTATTTTTAAAGAGACAATTTATTGCTATCTTTTGTTTGATTTTGTCACGGTAGTATATAATCCATTTTAAATGTTGATTTTTTTATTCCGTAGAAAGCTAAATTATCTGACAGAATTCCTTGATTGACACAATCGAAAGCCTTTGCTGAATCATAAAAGATTCCTCCCATGTGTACTCTTTTATTAAACAAAAGGCTTCCTCGAGCTCTTCAAATTTATTTTATGTTTGCAGCAAATATACGGATAATGGCATTTATAACAGTTAACTCAGATGCACCATTATCATTCACTTTTTCTCCATGGCTTGATGAAAGTACTTATTTGCCATTAGAAACTTTCTAACGCAATTTAATGTTTGATAATTAATTGTTCGGTGTGAATAGTGGTAAAGTGTGGCAAATTTTCTAATAACTAATACCTGAACCACATTCACTTAAATGCTTATTTATTCCTCCTGCATATGTAGCTTGTGCTAAAAATGCAAATTGCTTTGTACGATGCGTTAATGTAGTTGGCATAAAATGTTTTACCATTATTTTAAATTATTTTTCTCAGGTTTCATAACATTAAACCATTTTTATTTGGTTAGTATAAGTTAATAACGGATTGTGAAGATATAAGCTTATTAACTATGTACCACAGACAAGACCACCTATAGCACGGGTAATCTCTTCTGGCTCAGTAATGTTTCTCCCATATACTTCCATATCGGCAGAGAGGTTGTAATCACATAAGCTCATATCAGGGGAATATAGAGAATGTATCAGTATATCTCACGAAGAAGATGCTTGACAGAGACAGAGTTGTGACATTTGCTCTTTCATGTAAGAGAGTAGGGTTCGTCGCATTTTCCCAGGAGTGCTGGACGAAATGGTGTTCAAGGGAGCTGCAGTAGTGTACAGTCTGGTTGTGAATACAACGTCATGAAGTATGACACATTTATGTCCTAGGTTTTCAGAGGGCATTTCATTGTGTTCATTTACGACTAAGGTTTCAATTCTTGTTTGTAAAAGCAAGCCAAAGTGTCCTCCATAGGGATGAACCTTGTAAGGAACCTCCGTTTGAACAAAGAAGCACCGAGTGACCGAAAAGACTAGGAACTGTGTCAGATGGGCACCCGTGAATATTAGCGTACGTTATAAAAACACATAAAACAGCAAAGTAGTTTTTCACGCCCATGTCCGTTTGACTACTCCCATAAAGTATGCAAATTTTCACGGATCTCAAACAGAAATCATCGGCATGTCAAGAGTTGGAACAAGAGATCTACGATTAGGTTCTTGACAGTACCGTTCTTTCAAACTGAGACTTTTCTGAGTTTTATTTAGTCTCCATCAATGGCAAACTTCGGGTCGATATCCTAAACTTAGGCCTGAAACACTTTCTTCCCTAAATTTCTTTCTCAATTTATTATCATCGTTAGCAGTATCGGTCCTGACCTGCGCACTCTCTGGGTATGGTGCCTACCCTACTGCGGTGTATGTCCTGCGGTGCGTAACCAGCAGGTGACCATACGGAGAAGCATACGTTAAGTCGGTACACTTTTATTTATTATACAAAAAGTTATACATATAATTGCAGATACGAAATATTACTCACAAAAAATAGACGGATACGATATATTATTTGGCGGTATGTCCTTTGTAACAAAAATGGAGGGTTTACCTTTACAAAAATATGTGGTAAATGTTCTTTTGGCAAAACGACACACTATCATCAGTCTTCGTCGTTGATGCTCTCGAATGGTGTGGTGCGGTGACATCCGTGTTCCTGGGAAATTGCCGACGGGACGGACGTCTTGTCCAGTACAGGGGCGGCAAAAATCCGACTTTGGAGCTGTTGGTTATTAGTCCTCGCCAAAGAAGGAGATTTCAGGGATAGTTGTGACATGGCTTTGGTTGTCAAAAGAGAGTGAGATTGTTGTCGTTTAACACGCCATGTTTTTACGCCGGCGTAAACTTTACGACGTTCCTCCGGTAGTGTTTTCGGAGAACCTCCTCTCCTTGGTACACGATTTAAAAGGCAAAAATGAGTTGAGTTTGCTGATGAGTTCTGCAGAATGGTTGTTGAAATACTTCTTTCCCGTTCTTGGGGCGGACAAGGATTCTAAGCCCGTTCCTGGTGGAAATGGTCCGTACGACTTGCATGGTGTATGGTACACTCCGCTGCAGCGTAGACATGAACACAAAATTCGAGTTACTCGACAGTTCAGCTAGTTGACGTAGCGCGTCGTGGACCATGTTGACTGCTCCGCTGGTTTCTTGGTACTGATGCACATTGGGGGTGACGCTCGCATGCCTGTCGGAACATATGTGCCGCGTCATCTGGCGCCACGGTGTCGCTAACATGTCTGAATATGCACAAAACCAAAGTCGTACGTCACCAGTGCGCAGGTGTTCTGTCGTGACGTCATCAGGACTCAGGTATTTCTAACATTAAGGTACTGGCGTCATGGCGTCATGTCGCCAACATGCCTAAACATGCACGTGACGTCATCAGGAGCTTCGGAGTTACTGTTTCATCTGTTGGATGAATTGTGACTTTAGAAAATGCTTCATCTCCAGGAACACTCTAAAGGTGGTACAACAAATGTACTATTTATTTATTGTAATTAATTTTCTCAAATAGTTCCCCGGAAGCGTGAGTGTGAAGTAAATACTTGCGATATGCCGTTATTTGATTTTGGACTTCTGTCTCCTCTTTCTTCTTGTGATAAGATGGTGTCGGTGACCTTTCGCTGTAGACATTCTAGTGCCCTTCATTCTTCCATGTTCAGTGATATACAGTGTCCCCGTTCATCCTGTTGATAATATTTAGTGAACCAAATACATGTTTATAAAGTAAGGATATTAGAGTGCTTAGCAGTTACTCTTTTAGATGAAGAGTCAAGACAGTTATTGCCTCAACAATTTCTGCCATTCTGTCGAAACCAGGACCACTACGCTGCGCCGTACATCTACGGTATTCACAATGCTGTGTGGCGGCAAAGGCGAGAACCCTAAGCACGCAAACTTGGTTTCTTTGGCGTTCACGAAGAAAATATTCGATACAGGTCCAGACTGCGCCGCTTTGTCCTGTTGACCGTTGTCCTAGGCTGTGTTGTCCATGACACTGTAAACAAGAACAATATATTTGCAGTATACTATTTTATTGTCAAGTAAACGAATGCGCACACATGATCATGACGACTTACCTGTTCAGCTCTCAGAGAGCAACTGGCCGAACGGAACGTGTAGTACCATATGCGCCTTTTAAAAAAGTGCAAATATCAGAATTGGAACATAAATGTAACTACCCTATATTCATCGTTAATGCACAATTCGTGTCGATTATAGCCTTTAACGATTTGCAATTCTGCTATGCAGTTTGTGAGCATTTGTCAAGACGTACATTCTTGTAGGATTTTAATGACGTCATCGTTGTGATTAAAATCATTTATGCTGAGTTTTGAAAACAATATCTCCATTCACAAGTTGCGGCAGCGGTGAGATAGATAAGCAATGATATAATGTCCATAGGTAGTGCTCGCCTAACCTTGCAACCTTCTAGTATTTTGAATCCAACGTGTACCACAGCATTCAATTAGAAAATATAGAGTATGAAACGAAATAGGATCAACGCCGTGGCTATCGAAATATTATCCCCAGCCGTTCTTTATGACAGGCTCGATGTTTCCCTGGTTTCGTGATAGGACAGTCGGTCCTAGAGGTGTGGTGGTAACCACACTTATCTTTTAAAACCAAGATCACGGGTTCAAACCCGGCCAGGATTGATGGGTTTTTTGAGGCGTAAAAATCTTAAGTGTGGCTTCCTTTGTAAGGGAAGTAAAGCCGTGGATCCCATGTCATACATATACGGCACGAAAAAGAGCCTCAAGCCTGAAAGAAGAGGCCTCTGAGCAAAATTTGTTGGCCGTTTCACGCCCTCGTTTGAATGGGACGCTGATAACCTGAGATGTTAATGAGCGTCCATAAATAAAACAAATCAACAATCGTGCTAGGATCAGTGTTAACGACAACTGCTATGTGAATCTGTCTATTATGCATGTTTACCAAAGAATCGATTACAAGAGCACACGCCTAAGTAGTGTGATTGAGTAGAGGGGCACTTAGAAAGAAATCAATGTATTTGCAGCTTATTCATGATACCAAAATGGTCCTGTTAGCATCAATTTCTATAGTGCGATGTACTTCCGCCAGCACCAGCAGATTAATAGGTTCTGGAGTTTGTTCTTTAAAACCTACACTTATTGATAAGATGCCTTGACGTTGACCAGAAATGTATGACTCATTGGCACTCATATCGGCTGTTAGTTAAAAAACCATAATGATATAACTGTAAGAATAATGATATCTGGAAATGGAATGCCCTTCGTCCTTAAAGTGTATCCCGAGGTCATATTGAAGAGATGGAAAACATTGGAGAAAGAGATTGTAATCAAAACTGAGCTATAGGGGTTGCGAAGGAAAAGGTTGACTGTTCACATACATTTGAAATGGTTTCATTTAAAGTGATGTAAATTGTAAGGGTTTTTGGTTAATGTTGCCCTTGTATACCTGTTGGGCAACCATTGCCAAAACCACCCTTCTGGTATTTGATCTATTAAAACGTCGTTGAAAGTCATGGAACTAATTCCCTTTGGAATGTTCAGATTGTGAAATTCTACATTTTTGAGGTGGTACTTTGCATTACTCTTCGCTAACACTGCCTGATGTGCAAGCTTAATGGTTCGCGACGGTCTCATAGTTTTCAAAATCAGTCTAGTCGATTGAATATCTGTGTAGCCTTTAAAATCCTTTATGTCAGAAAAGAGATGAAAATTGGGCGAAGAAGGGGAGTGTTTAATGGCGACCCACGTTGCTCAAGATCAGATTTTCTTAATTCAAGAGTGTATTGGAAAGAGTGTCTATCAGCTGCACCACTTTGCTTCCTTTGTTATAGTCATTAATTCCTTCTTTTACTGAATACGTATCCATCATTCTTCCCTTGTCCATTTTCAAGAGCTAGGACTCTAAGTCTGCTGTTCATGACATCTTATGAATAATTGAGCAGGGGTTCAATGTATATTCTATAGCTGTAGCTTGACTGAGGCACGGAAACGGTGACATTGTTGAGTGATAGTTGTAGCTGTTAAAACAATGAGTTTACAGTATTGTTTACAGATGTAACCGGGTTGTCCTCTTTCAAGTCATTACCCCTGTCTTCGACTATTCGCACGAGCAGCTCTAGTACTACATAAGTCATGTTGAGGTAATCGTCTGCATTGCCAGAATAATGAAATGTGATGGGAGCATTTTTCATAAGTGTATTTTGAGGATTTAGTGAAATGTAACAGTACTCCTCCAAGTTCATTAGAACGGGAAATGCTTTGAAGATGACCGGTTTTGAACTCATGTGCACCATCAACTCTTCAATATTTCTTATCCATTTCACCCTTCGTCTTCGGCGTTTAGTCTTAAACTGAATGTTCTCATTCCTTTTCGGGCACTGTAATAGGTGTTTAATTCCAGAACCTATCATAAAGACTATCCTTACTATCCTTTCCTCTTCAAATTCGATCCTGCCTCCTTCAGTCTAGTCTTTAACGACTCCTTTGGTGAAATTCCCGAACTTACTGCGTCGGTAAGTACATTGCCGACCATTTTCAACGCCTCTTTTCCGACAACTTTCACGCCGCTCTTGAAAGGCGGCAGCACGGTTCTGAAAAGGCCTCCAAGAGCAGAGAACAACTTGCTATCTTTTTAGTAACGTTTGCCCCTGTACAAAAGATAATCTCGATGGTCTAATGCTGCTCATTCTATTTTAAATAATATCTGGTGACAGTGTCAAGTTCCCATATGCCTATTTCGGACGAAACGTTAAAACTGTGGTAGAGGAAAGTGCGTCCTGAAATGGCAAGCAATTGCAATAACCGTTCCTTAAATCTATGTTCACAATTTTAAAACTCCGTTTCATCAAAGGTACCCAGATAAGGGTAAAAAAATATATAAAATATAATATATAATATAAAATATAAAATCTGTATACGCTGCCCTGGTACCTGG
This sequence comes from Metallyticus violacea, assembly GCA_030762175.1. Lineage (NCBI taxonomy): Eukaryota > Metazoa > Arthropoda > Insecta > Mantodea > Metallyticidae > Metallyticus > Metallyticus violacea. Next base: position 108,300,384 of record CM060846.1, on the reverse strand, counting down.
TTTCCTAAACCAGGGCGTGTATATCAAATTTTCCATTTATTGTTATTATAACTATACAATTCAATAATATTTTAATACATTATTTTTACAGATTTTCCTAATAACTAAATTAAAATATTATAATAAAACAATAAACAAAAAATAATAATTAATTGACCCAAATATAAATTTACTTAATTACTTCCCAAATTAATCTTCCAAAATCTACAAAACTACTAAATAAACAATTTAACAATATTACTGGGAGCCAGTAGGAATTATAGCTGGTAGCCAGCTATTCTATACTTTAAATTTATTCCATAACTATACAACTATACTATTACTAACCACTGGTTACCAGCAGTATGTACTGGTATCCAGTACTCGGCAGAAATTCTCTTAAATTGGACATTATCCGTAATTGTTTCAATTCTCCTTAATCTATTACAATTACATAATATCCTTCTATTTGACAATTTACTTCACTTAAAGTTCATTTATCATTATTAATCTTTCCTACTCATTTCATTTATTTGTCCCAACACTTGAACTCATTAAACACTATCACCTCGCTTCCACCATATTACTCTCCATCTTTTCTTCCCAACCATTCCTTCTTCCATCTCGCTTGATCCTCCTGGTCCCCTGGTTGCACCATTTCTTGCGCTCAGCTCCTCCTCTGCGGACACCACTACTCCATCCTCCATCTCCTGCCGCGGCTCATTCCCGTGTATCTCCAACATCCTTCCTTCACCTTCTGTAATCTTCCTTCTTCCATCTTCTTCCCGATGTCAAAACTCTTATAGATATATTCCTTACTTCAGGTTGTAAATCAACATTATCCCCGTTTATTATATTTTTTAGGCATTTTCATCTCCACGTTCCCTTCTTCCTTACCTTTATCTTCTCCTTCTAATATTCTCTTCCTGTTGATTTAATTAAAGTTATTGTCTATATTTTCTATTCTTGTTAGTTATTTGTGTTTGGGGGTTGTCTTTGCATACGTATGCGTTCTGAACTTCTTACCTCGTCCTCAGCTTTTTCATTACATCTAATTATCTGGTCTTGTGGTATTACCTCTTCCCTTGCTAGGTTACTTATTTTGAGTGCGGCCTGCTCGAGGTATTTATATAGGCCCTTATTTCTAAGTATATGTGCCATCTGATGGCCACTTAAAATTTCTCTTTCTTCTCTCACATGTTCTAAATAGCGTGTGCATTCAAATAACACATGTTCTGGTTTATCCTGTGTTTTGCAAAGTGTACAGATATCGTCCTCTGTTCTGTTGATTTTCTTCCAATAAGTTTTGTAAGGCCCGTGACCTATAAGGTAATGTATCATGCCTTTGGTAGGTTGTATAAATTTTAGTTTTAATCTCTCAAAAATGTTGTTAAATAAGTCGAAAGTTCTCCTGTCTGTCTCGGCATTTTCCCATTCGTGTTGCCATTGTTCTTTTAATTTATGTTTTATTTCATTTAAATTGTTGCAGTGACTGCCGATTATTAAACTTACTTTCTCCAAGTTGCCTTTCTTCATCCAATAAACAGATAAGGGTAAAAGAGAACATTTCAGTAGTCATACATGTATTGTCGCGTTTTCATACTCTACAGAGACGCTTTCAATGACTTGAACAAACGTGTTACGCACCACTTGTGGTGCTATCGGATTTCATTAAATGAACATTTCATAAGGGAAGCCCATGTAAGGATCCACAGGATGTTACCAATTTACTGATCAATTACGTCAGATTAGGATTGGAACCCCATCATCTTGGCAACAAAACCAATATGTGTACGAGATGTCCTTGACTTAGGAAGTTTTATAGTGTCAGGCTTTATCATTGTAGGAGGATTTATATTGTCAGGCTTTAAAAGATTTCCTGTTTAGGAGGATTTATAGTCAGACTTAGGAGGAATTCTAGTGACAGGCTTAGAAGGAATTTTATTGTCAGGCTTAGGAGGATTTTTAGCGGGCTTAGTCATCGTAAGATAATTTTTAGACTTAGACTTTAGCGTCTGGTTCGTAATTTCTTGCGTTTAGATTTCTGTTTTCGGTATACTTCTCCTGAATCTAGAGGTCGCAACATTTTCAATATAACTTACAAATTTGCTCTGGAATATGGGTGTACTGTGTGGCTTTGGTCTTAATGCTGACAGTATTTTTGCTTTCGCTATAAAGAAAAAAGTTCGACTGGTAAATACTTGCGTATGATAGAGTTGACGGTGTGTACCAAACCTTTAGAACTGTGTACTATATTATGTGGCCATTGTAAGTTATTTGGAATGTGCCATTTGAGTAGACATATTATGCATGGTTACAAAGATTTGATTATCGTGATTTGTAACGTTATAGAATTTCACAGGGTACTTAACCTTTTACATTGCTACTTCCCACTCTCCTTGCAATACTATTCTCTCGGGCAAGATGTTTGAAAATCTAACTGTTATATTGTCGGTGAAATGATTCATGGATGCATATAACTCACGAGTGTGAGGGAAAACGACTTTGTTTTAATTATATCGAATCAATAGTTCAAGCCAGTACCCACGAATTAAACTTGTTTGGATAACCTCTCCACTTAACCAAAAATTACTTATTAATACCACGACCCCTAGTGTCGAGTATTTTGAATGATTTCGGAAGAGGAACCTTTTTTATCTCCTCGGAGTTAATCATGCTATCTAAGGCTTCTGCGTCCAAGTCTTTTAACTTATACACAGCAGGGTCACCGTGTACCACCTTGTCTGTTTGAAAAATTGCGTCTGTACAAGTTTTGCTCGTAACCCATAGCAAACTTCATTTTCTCTTTAGAATGCGCACTTGATCTCCTACATTAAATTTAACTTTACGTACTTCATCAACATTCTGACCATAAAGATTTTCGTACACCTGCAAAATGTTGCCGTCGTTGACATCCTTTGGAGCCATCTTTATGGACCCGTGAAAGAAACTATTGTAGGGCTGTAAAAATGCAGAAATAACTTGTTACTCTCTATAGGTGCTTTTATGCGTGACATATTTTCACATTTTCGTCATTAAGGTCCCGTTGAAACGTTCTACAACGCTGGCTTTGACATTATTGACATTATGACATTGACATTTGACATTATTGACATTATTTTTTGTAATATAATACTTTGATTGGCTGAAATGTTTTAAAGGCTTTGTTGGTGAACTCGGTTCTTTTATTGGTATGCAACGCCTTGGGTACGCGCTAAGAAATTATATATTTAACCCTTAAGTAATTTCCGTGCCTATTTTTGTTTTTAACGGTATTGCTCAAGCAGATTTCGAAAAAGGTCAATCAATAGATAAACGGATGGTTTGTTATACTCTTTAACGTTGATCATTACATTTATACCGGCTTCCCAAAGGTCGTCCATGTTGGTCACGAGATAATTTCTGATAGGGAAACCTTTCCTTATCGGCTTGTGAAATGTATTACTATCCTGGGTTCGAAGAAAGAGCTCGATCTTAGATTTTGGTATGCCCGTGGCCTTGTAAAGTTTGTCTACTGTACCACAATCCGCTTAGTGTTCCGAATTAATTTTTTTTCAACGCGTTCATATTTTAATTATACAACGATTCCCACAATTGCTTGCGAAGATTATGTGGAAAAGTGGCCTTTTTAATTGGCAACCGATTTTTATCTACTTTCGTCTTTGCTGTCTTCGTTTCCTACTTTACCTTAATATCGTGCTACATATCCTTGGATTCAAGGTATGGCTCCCTCACTTGTGACATTAGATGGAGATAGTTTCCCAATTTATATTTTATAATCCTCCTCTTCCGGGAGCTGCCAAATGTAAAAGCTGTTTAATTATTTCTCTGATTAGTTAATTGATTTGTCTACGAGATGAAGCTTTTCCACAGGTTTTCGCTGTGAAACTACTATAATGTGCTTATCGTAATTATTTTAACTCAAATTTGACACGAGTGCCTACCCAGTGAAATCAATATCGAAAGTAGAAACGCAGGTAAAAATCGCCTTTCTGCACAAGAAGCTTTTTATTTTTCTTTAAGGAAAGTCTTTTGTTAATTAACTTTCTCCTGCAAGTTTTAATTTTATTTAGGCGCTTCAAGCATTTTATAGGCAAACTGACGTAACTTCTGCACACGTTGAATACACACTCGAAAATGGCTTTCATTAGCTCTTGGTTAGTGCTTTGCAATAGTTTTTCTGGTAAAGCGGGTTTTGCCTTGGCTATCACAGTCAAGTTTGCGTGCTGCCTTGCTATTGTGGACTTCTCAGTTTGGCAATGCTCATCCTGCTTGTGTCTGTACAAAAATGACGGCACTGTACTCGTTGCTCGTTTATCTAAACTCTCGGGCATATTGTGAATCAGGGAGCCAACCCTTCAGAATGTAATAAACAAAAGCGACACCCGTATTAATTTGATACAAAATAAGAAAGCATTTCTTCTGGGGGAACGCCGGTTCGACATCTATATTGATTAGGAGTGTATTGCGTGCGGGTTTTCTGTAGCCTTCTCAAACGCCTCTAGCAGAAACCTATAATTCTTTGGCCCGATCAGTTTGCACAGCTAATCAATTTGCATTTTATCAATATTTTTAAATAGACTATGCAGTTTGCATTTAGAGATATAGTTCAAAATTTCGTTCCTTGTGGAAACACAATTTGTATTTTGTAAATAATTCTAAAACGTTTGTGACGTGAATCTCTAGTGAAAATAAAATTGAAACGTTTTGCCTGTCTGCTTTATACATTATATCGTGTAAAATAAATACATTTCCCTCGTTAACAGTCTCCGGTATGTCCTCATGGGTCACGAAAAACGGACTTAGTTTAGGAGAATATTCCGGTGGATGATACCACAGCACTTTTCTCAACGGCTTGTCAACCATTTGATGTATATTACTAATTGAACTTTTCACAAATGTTGATTTACCACAACGCAAAGGACCTGCCATTAGAGTAGTGCACGGGAAATTAAATATAAAGTGTGGGTTTGTATATCTTGTGGGGACTGATGAAGGGTCGTCTAAATCCACCTACTTTTATACGGGTAAGAAGCAAAGTTTTCACACCGAACGCGTTTGTTGACCATCATTCTATAAGTTTTTACTGAAGGCTAATTTACCACTGTAACTAGGAATTTACTGAAAATCTGTGCGCCTTCCAGTACTACCGACATTGAATTATCCCTCTAAATGGTGTCCCTGATCACGCTGGAAATTATATTTCTCTAATTACTGTATTGAGGTTGATGCCCTTAATTTTGCACATGGAGTGCACTTTCCCTTACACTTAATTTCTATGGTGTAATTTAATGGGCCTGTACACGCAAATCTGGAAATATATGTACCCTTTCCAAACTTCTCTATTTCATCAGTCACACAGCCCAAAAAGAGCCCCGAGGGAGGCATTCTCCCGGTTTGTGCTTGGCTATAACAGAATCTGTGTCGAAATAACGCAAGCGTTCGTCCAATCTCCTAAGATAGGAATACAGTTCAATTTTGACATGGGCCGTTGTATATGTAGGTAAGAAGGTACTGGTAGTGGAATTAAATTTCAGATTCCGTTCATTGCATCTGCATACCACGTACATCACCTCCTCTGTAGCAAGCAGGCCAGAGTGTACCTCTACACCTGGCTCATTAAGTAGAACTATGAGCCTCGAATAATCTTTCACAAACACACATGTGGACATGTCTCGTTCGCCATATTTTCCCCCAAAGGAGTTTAACGTTACTTTTGCCAAGTCTTGCCTACCAGGATTGTTTTCAACTGCATCTTTATCCAGTGGTACGCTTTCCTTTTCCAAAAATTGTGCGAAATATTCATTTTTCTTGGCAGGAGTGCCGCAGGCTTCGGTTTTTAATTTTCAGAAAGTGGTTAACATAGTCCTGAAAAAGGCCGTTTTCGCCAGTGGAGGGATCATAGCGTATCATGTCAGATTCTCATATTTCATCCACACGAATTACCCTATAACCTTCTTCTAGTGCGACTTTAATCTCGTCCATCACCCAGGTACCTGTCATACATATTTCATCCTCCGTATGCCTGCACTCTGTCTGACTTCATTTCTGCTCATGCGCGACACAGCGGAAACATAAGTTTACCGTTAATGCGTGATGCAGGACGGGATGGTACAGTCTTTCGAAGAATTATACATTCTATAACATCACTCTCAGTATCTTCCAAATTTGGAAAATTATCTATGTGAATTTTAGGATGTTCCAGGGGTCTTGTTGACGAACGGGTACAAACTGCACACGTCATAATAAAATTTGTTCATGTCTCCAGTAGCGTAGCAGTACAATTTGCACGACCACCAAAGGAGGCATTTCGCCTATTGAGAGGTTCGGGGAAGAAAACGATTTCCAAACTCTTCCAGAGCCCCGTCAGCCTTAATCATGACATTGAACTCACATTCCCACATCTCGGTCACGTGGTAGCCAGCATTTCTCATCAAAATCGTAACCTTTACGGTGTCCTCAATTCTGGAGCTCATGGTCTCGTTACCCGTGTTGTATAATCTTGAATTCCTATTCCGGTAACACCCTGTGCAGCTGTGGTAGAAGCATCCATGAAATAGACACATTAGTCTCTTTATACCCATCTACTTTATGGCCTAAAACTTAATTTCCCGGCACCTATAAGCATTCTGTATGACGCTAGATTGCTACTGCTTCAACTAAGACAGCCATATTCGTGATTGCTTATCAGCTAAGCGGTACCCGCTTCCTGGAATTAATGGAATTTATTTCTTGGCATGAATTGCTTCCTGTAACCGTTCATTCATGCCTGTTCAATGTTGCATTCTCTGAACGGGTCAATACCGTTCTCGCCAGTGAATTGTTTCCTAAATTTGGAAACCTACTGATTCAAGAGAAATACGTAAGTTTTACAGTATGCTACCATTTCTTTCTTTCTTTTTTCCATTTTTAAGACATAATTTGAGGATACCGTCTCGTTATGCCACTGCTTGTATGTTTTGCGGGCATCTATACTCATGCCATCAGGATAGTAATATTTCTGCCCAGGTACAGAGTCAACACACTTTTCCTTTTCCTTAGTATTAAACAGTTAAGGAAAATAACCTTTACATTCCAGGAGTTGAAAGGTCTTTGAAAAGCGCGACAGTGGCATAGGAATGATATTCAGTGAGACTAGAACGTCACACTGTTATACTTCATTCTGTAAATTTTACTTCCATTTATAGTGTGCTCTGGATCTCAAATTAGACTGCTCACCATGTGTTTTAACAGGAATTGCCCATCATAGGACCTGAAGTTTTGTGCTATGACGACAGTGTCGTCGGATTCGAACCCGGGCTGTGTGATGTGATCGAAAAATTGTTTTACATGTCAAATCACATTCTTTTACAACATGCAGCGTACAATTAGACGTCTTGTGGGGTTCGTTAATGCACAAGCATGGTTAGCGTCCACATGAATCTTATAAGTACGTCGCACATTGACATGCTCCTTGGGTAATAATTACCCTTAATCAATGAAATATTACATCTATATGTTTACCGGTGATATTTTCTTATTTATAGACCATATTTCTCCCGCTGTGGTCGACAAAAACAGTGATAGAATAATCCTTTAGTGCCATCTCAAATTGTCTCACGTCGTCGAGAATAAACGGACCAACAGAGTTACCTATTTTCTCGCACAGTTCTATATCTCTTTGTGTTTGCTGAATTTGACGTTGCGCTATAAACTTATAACTTGCATCTCGGTCAATTTTGACTTTAAACACCCCGATGGCTCTAGTTAAACAAAGAGTGTCATTGTTTTTTATTTCAATTATTCCTACGGTTTTACCATAATCATAGCAGTTATTGTAGCAGTAGCCTGATACCTCCTTTGTCCAAATACAGCAAACTTTGAGTGTCCCTCCCAACAAAAATCCCTTATCACTATGCATTACTTTCTCCATTAATTTTAATATGATCTCGGGATTCACTTGATCAAACCCACGCACACTCATATTAAATGGTCGGGAATCGTGATTCCTATGAAACCTGACTTTGTTTATCAGATTCAAATTAACAAAAGTAAATTAGTAGTTAAAAACTTAGAAACCCATTGGTTAGGATCTGTATCTTTAGGCATTGAATTCGCCATAATTTCAGTTTCAGGAAATCCTGAATAAAAAAATTAGCAGTCCTCTGTCTATGATGTCTAATTTCGAAACTAGGTTGAAAGGCTAGGTCTACACTTACCTGTGCCACGTCTACAGAAGAGGAGTAGTCGGCAAAAGAGCAATTTGACAGAAGAATTGTTATCGGTAGCAGGTGAGTTGTCGGCAGAAGGCTCGTTGTCGGTAGAAGGCGTGCTGATGGCAGAAGAGGAATTGTCGGTAGAATCTGTGTTGACAGAATCCACGTTGTCGAGAGAAGCAGTATTGATGGCCGAAACTACGTGGACGACAGAAGGCTTATTGACGGGCGAAGACATGACAATAGTACCGTTGCTGGTTGAAGACATGTTGTTTCAAGTTAATTCAAAAGTATATCACAATACTTCTATACCACGAGATGCCCAGCGGGAACTTTGATACCACATTTTTCAGTAACTTCAGGAGTTTGGTTTCCCAAACCGTGTCCCGCCCACTTGGGTTCCAGTAAATGAGATTACGTTTTTCTGCTGCGCATGCGCGACCCTTCAGTCAATGAGATTGGTTTTCTGATTGAGGCAGTGAAAGCTTGTGCAAATTCCAATCTCAAGGTAAATACATTAAAATGCTTTTAAGAGAGAACTTCCTTACAGTAATAAACCTTTTAAGAAAGAAAAAATACTTTTAACTTGGTTGGGATGCAATAAAATTGAATAGCTTTCAGGTAGATGGCGCCGAGATTTCACAACCAATTTCCACAAATAGATCGCTTGCTATTCGTTTACTGTGAAATAATTTATGTGAGTATATTTGTAAAATTTTCGCAACGGTAATCAATACTTTTAAGAGAGAAAAATGCGGATTGGGATGCAATAACAGTGAATAGCTTTCAGACAGATGGTGCCGAGATTCACACAATAGATCGTTAGAAATTCGTTATATTAAAATAACTTGAAATGAGTATATCATTAAAAACTTTCCCTACTGTAATAAATCCTTTTAAGACAGAAAAATACAGGTTAGGGAATAATAAAATAGAAAAGCTTTCAGAGAGATGGCGTATAAGGTTAACACAATAGCTGGCTAGCAATTCGTTTACAGAGAAAAGAAAATGTTTTTAACACACGACATCCTTAACAATAGCAGCTAAAGTGAAAAGTTTACAAACAAACGGCGCAAATGAAACTCCATAGCTCACTGGGAAGACGCATGCGCAGATACAAAGGCACAGACTGTCCCGCGGTTGAAAATACCAGAGAAGGGTCGCACAGGTAGACTTCCTACCGCTGGCTCGCGCGAACTTTCACCGGGAGAGAAAGGCTTATGGGAAACTATTCCCAATTGATATTTTATAGTTTTCCTATAATTGTATTCGTAAATGAAAGCAGTACGTGTCCCCTACTAAAAATGTAATATTGGAATCTGGGGTGATTTTTTTTCGCAAAAAACAAAGTTAATTAGTTTTCTCATTTTATCAATGCTTTTATATTTTCATCAATACTGATCCCATTTTATATATGATTTTACCATTTAAGGGTGTTTACGCATTTTAAAGAAATTCTTTTAATATTGTTCATGAATTTTAAAAAATATTTTTGCACTTTAAAAATGTATTTAAAATTTTAAGAATTTTTCACATTTTAAATAGTGTTATCGCGTTTGAAAATACTTTTAACATTTTAAAAAAGTTTTTCACATTTTAAAGAAGGTTTTTCGGATTTTAAAAAAATTCGCATTTTAAGATAAGAATGTTTTTCACGTTTTAAAAAATATTTTCCATTTTGAGAATGTTTTTTCGCATTTAAATTTTTTACCATTTTAAGAACGTTTTTCGCATTTAAAACGATGTGTTCGCATTTTAAGAATGGTTTTTGCATTTTAAGAATGTTTTCCGCCTTTAAAAATGTTTTCACACTTTGCATTAATATATTTTACAAACACACAACCTGTTTCACCACTCAATAAAAATAATCCTCTGCCTAACTGATCTAAAAGGTCAACAAATTCACATCCCACAAAATTTTTGCATAAAAGTCACGACTTTAATTTTATCAGAATACCTGTGCCCTGATGAAGTCACGACCGAACGCCTGCGCACTGATGACGTCACGGCTTTGGTTTTGTGCATATTCAGACATGTTAGCGACATCGTGGCGCCAGATGAAGCGGCATATATGTCCCGACAGGCTTGCGAGCGTCACCCCCATTGTGCATCTGTACAAAGAAACCAACGAAGCAGACATGTTCACGACACGTCAACTAGCTGAAGTGTAGAGTAACTCGAATTTTGTGTTCATGTTAACGCTGCAGCCGAACGTACCATATACTGCGCAAGTCGTCAGGACCATTTCCACCAGGAACGGGCCTAGAACCCTTGTCCGCCCCAAGAACAGGAAAGAAGTATTTCAACAACCATTCTGCAGAACTCATCAACAAACTCAACTCATTTTTGTCTTTTAAATCGTGTACCAAGGAGAGGAGGTTCTCCGAAAACACTACCGGAGGCACGTCGTAAAGTTTACGCCGGCGTAAAAACATGGCGTGTTAAACGACAACAATCTCACTCTCTTTTGACAACCAAAGCCACGTCACAGCTATCCCTGAAATCTCCTTCTTCGGCGAGAACTAATAACCAACAACTCCAAAGTCAGATGCTTGCCGCCTCTGTACCGGACAAGACGTCCGTCCCGTCGACAATGTCCCACGATCACATGCGTCACCACACCACACGAGGTTGAGTTCGAGAGCATCAACGACGAAGACAGTGATGATAGTGTGTCGTTTTGCCAAAAGAACATTTACCACATGTTTGTAAGGGGAAACCTGCCATTTTTGTTACAAAAGGACATGCTGGCAAATAATATTTTGTATCCGTCTATTTTTATGACCAATATTTCGTATCCGACAATTATATGTATGAAAATATTTTGTATAATAAATAAAAACCTACCGACTTAACGTATCCTTTTCCGTATGGTCGTCTACTGGTTAAGCGCCGCAGGATATGCACAGCAGTAGGGTAGGCACTACACCTGGGGAGTGCGCTAAGTAGGGACCCATACTACAAGAAAGATCCGGAATTTCAGGTGTTTATAAACTCGTTAATACGTTTTTATACACATTCAAATAATTGTTTTATAGTTTCAACATTTTATTAGCTTTTTAACATATTAATGTAGATTTTAATATTTTATGAAAGTTTTTTTGAGTTCTTCCATACTAAAGAACATAAACATTAAACAAATAATGCATTTTTTTCACGGCCCGGAATCATTTGGTTCATTTTTAACAATTAATAGAACAAATATTTATAATTTTTTATGTTATTTCTAAGCATTTATAATGTCAGGGCACTGAACTTTTAAAAAATGCACAATGTACTAAATGAACAATAATTTTATTTTAATTAATCAGGTGACATGCTAATGCACTGCACTAATAAATTTATTGATAGCTTTTATATGTTGAAATCTTTTCTGTTGTCTTACAAAATGTTCTTGTGGGAAGAAAATGTTCTCTCTACATAGTATGAAGTCGTTGGAAGAAATGTTAATGCAGCCAAGCCACTGCTGCCGGTCCTCATAATAAATCGTTTGTAGTCTGTTCTCCATGGAAAACTGCAGATATCTTTTATCGTTGCAAACCCTGGTTTCCGCTACAAATTCTTTGTGAACTTCAATGAATAGTTTGCTCCCATTGGCCCTAGTATTTGTTTCTTTGAAATAGTGGCAATGTCTTACATTGCATTTTTTAGTGGTAAAGATGCGGTTTTAATTGTTTAATAGTATTGATAATTGAAATTGTACTTAATAAAGGTGAGTGAAATGTTGCTATGCTTATTGTGAAGAGCAGTTCTAACCTTGGCTATGCAGGCTGAGTCGTTGACGCTAAATGTGTCTATAGATTTCTAGAGCATTTTCACATCTTCAAAATGTTTGGCATTGCAGCCAAGTTCTGTAGCGGGTGATGATGGATTCTGTTGGAAGAGGTGTTTGTGGTAGCATTTCCCTGGAAATTTTAAAGCAGCTTAGAACTTGCCAAAAATACTTCCGTTGCGGATGAAATAATATTGTTCACTTCTAATAAATTGTTCCTAGCCTCTTTAGCTAATCGGCATAAGTCGTGATCCAAACATGAAATATCAAGCATGTTAGGGTAGAAAATGTTCAATGTCTTTGCCGCCCTGATCATATAGGCCGCAATTTTGGAAATAAGAAGTAAATGCATCTCATCTCGGTTTTCTGGTAACCAGAGGATGTTTTGGCGTCTTTGATAGTGCAGACTATGGTGCTGTGGCTTTGTTCAGCATCTTGCATTCTATGAAGTGCAGTTTGGCAGCTCCTGTGGAGTTCAAATAGCTCACCACGACGTTAGCCATGATATGACCACAACTATCTGTGCACTCATCTACTGAATGTCATATGATACAGTCCTGTAGATCTGTTTTGATAAATTTCATTTTACCTGTTACAGATGCAGCAAAGATTTTTCAAGGATAACTTGTGTGGAAACTTTCGGTCACTCATGCTTTGAAGAAATTCACTGAATGTAAATTTATGTAGTAGATGTTATGCGACATTTGGTGATACTAGCACCTGAAACAAATTACTAAATTTTTTTTTCTCAAGAAGCAGAAAGCCTGAAATTAATGGTGGACCTGGATCCTCGGTTTTCTGTCAATGTTGCTGACATGCTCCATAGACTTTGTGTTGCAGAAATGAGATTTTTAGTCACAGCTCGCCTATTTTTGACAACTGGCAAAAATAATTTTGCACCTATTGTAAAATTCGAAACGTTACCGATCCATGGCGAATCAATCAACACATTAATTACTTTTGGCACCTTGTTGGAACAATTTTGTTAATTAACTGCAAATATACGCTTCTTAAGAATGCCTTCAGTTTCCTTCTAAAACTATTTCCGTTCACTTACGTTTTTATCTTTGAAATGTAACAATGAACAAGATGCACAATGTTAGTTAATGTTTTAAAAGTAGATTTTACTAAATCATAACATAATATCTTAAATTGTACTTTTCATTTGATTGCTATTTAATTTATCGTATTAGCGTATATTTAAATTTATTTAAAAATAACAGTTTGAAGTGGGATTTTCCCTGTCTCAAACCCCAGCAAATTATCATTGCCCGAGTTGGATTAAATTTATATATGTCCTGTGTATATTAGTGTTGAAACCAAAGGTGTATATTCACTTTATAATTATTTGCCTAGTTGAATAAGTTTCAAAAGGTATGTTAGTTCAACGTATGAGAGAGAAAAATTGCTGCAAGGTATTGTGACAGATCCTCACACCCACGCATGCCCGAGAGTGAACGTATTTACATAATTTAATATAGTAATAATAATTAAATATTATATAGTCTGTAGTAACAAGCAGGAACTTTTATGTATCACGAAAATATGTTCATGGTTACCTGGAACGGACGATGCCTCTTTGACGATAGGAAAAAGAATGCCTTTTCTAATCTTTTGTGTTTTCACTTACTGATAATGGCTCGAGCAATGGGCCTCTATATTGGGAAAACTATGTGCATTCAGGTCTCCAAACATTAGATACTTTGTATTTTTGTTGCTGGAGATGTTGTGAAATTCGTTAAAGTTGAAAGAGAACAGGTGCTGGCGATGACGTCAGCACATCGAATGATCATGAGGTCCTCAATAAGGATTCAAATGGTTCGTGGATTTTAAATAAGAGCGCTTGGGAGCACAAGAGCTCACCAATAATATTTGAACATTTTAAACACTCAGGAATTCAATGGCGCCATTCTGTGACCACCGTGAGTTCTTACGACCACATGGGGACACTTTGAATTTAGTATATAGGGGAAACAACTTTGCAATCGGATCGGCAATGGCAGTTCAGTTCAGACAGACAAGGGAAGAGAGTTCAGACAGTAGGTCGCAGTTCCAGAAACAGTAGATGGAAGTTCCTGAGAAAGTAAAGTCATTTCCAGACATCTCCGATCAGTGCAGTACAGTAATTGCCAGGACGCAGTTCCAGATACAGTAGGAAAGTGTAGACAAGAGGCACACAAATGCAATTTCAAGCAGCGTATGTAGCTCGGGGCGTTAAGGTCATAGAGGTAACGAACCAGATGACCGACAACAGAGTGTCGTGTGAATGAAAACTTATAGGCGTTTAATGAAACAAACTGTCGTGTGATTTGAACCCTTCTTTCATCTCCCTCCTCCGGTGACCATTAAGGCACAAAAGGCGACTTGGGGTATGAAGTGAAATCCTTATGTACATTCAACTTCAACATTACATAAAAAACACTTCAAATTGGTGCACACAACGTGAAGCACAGAGACACCAGGAGGAAGGTGAAACCACACGAAGCCAAGGAAGGAGGTGAAACCGAGACGTCGAGGCGAAAAGAGACGCCGAAATGGAGAGATGAAGCCCGGACTCCGAGGAGGAGAAAAGCAAATCCTAATGTTGCAAGGTGACCAGAACAGTCGACGCGGATGCCCAGCGGTGCCGACCGACACTGGCTAGGAGATGACCAGTAGAGGAGATAGCGGGAGCCTTAGTAGGGCTTGCTGTAGCCAGTGACACCAGGAAAGGTCTATGCCAGCATGGGAATGAAGCCAATGAACGTACCTCTAGGCATCGAACCGAGGAGCAGTGGGAAGCCGATGCAGGAAGGAAGGTACAGAGAAGCAGAAAAATCTTATCGTGTATAAATTTTAGAAATTGTGTATTGTATATTTGCCCTGTTTTGTAATGCTCTAAGACTATTAGTTAGTTCCTTTCATGCTGTTGGGAAACAGAATGTTACTGCAGATGGCAGAAAATAACGGGGAGGAAAATGCCCGCGTAAATGATAGTGATAGAGATAGGGAGTATACATCCAAAATTCTCAGGGGATAGAGTAGAGATTAGCAACTATGGCCAGATTAACACAGTATTTTAGTAAAATGCTGTCAGGTAACATGCAGGAATTAGATAACAAGTTAGCAAATAACCAGCAGGAATTAAGAAATAGTCAGCAGCAGTGATTAGAAATTGGGAAGGGGCTCACTGATAACATGCAAGAATTAAGGAGTAATCAGGATAGACTAGAACTTAGTAATGTGCTCTCTAATAACATGCAGGAATTAAAAAAGAATCATCCTGAATTAGAAAAGAAGCTGGAGGAGAGGTTTAACGAAGGCAGAAGAGTACAAGAGGAAATTAGATTGCACTTGAGTGAGTTTCTAGTAAAGTGGGATAACGAAATGTGGAATGTAGGACAGGAAGTACGTGCAATAAGGGAAGATATAAACTGGTTGATTCTTTTATTTATGGACGCTCTTTAACATCTCAGGTCACCACCGTCCCATTTAACTCAGGGCGTGAAACGGACGACTAATTTTGCTCAGGGGCCTCTCTTTCAGGCTTGAGGTTCTTTATCGTGCCGCAAATGTACGACACGGGACCCACGGCTTTACTTCCCTTCCGAAGGAAGCCATACTTAGGATTTTTATGCCCGAAAAAATCCATCGGTCCTGGCAGGGTTCGAACCCGCGATCTTGGGTTTAGGAGGCAAGTATGGTAACCTCTACACCACCAGGACCGACTTGGAAAGATATAAACAAAAATAGGTGTGAACAAAATAGTTTTAAGGAGAAAACCACCGTGAAGACGCAGAGAAGGCATGTGGCCTAGCAAAGAGATGTGATGAACTAGAAGATCTCATAAACCGTGAACTACGGACGATTCAGAACATCATTAAAGATAATTGTATATCAAATGTAGAGGAAATTCGAGCTATAAAACTGACCGTGCAAGCCCTCGACGCCAACCAGAGTAGGATAAATGAGGAAACTGGTATGCTGCGTGAATCTGTCACACAGTGTGATACAAGCAGCAGTCACGAAGTAGATGTAAGCAATGTAACTAATTCGTCAACGGTGAATCGAAGTGACACAGCCCACGCTCAAAATGCGCAGCCGGTTAGCGCCTCAATGGGACTCGGTGTGCAAGGGAATTCTAACGCGATGAATACACCAAATCCTGCTATTAATGCATGGTCCAACCATTTGATTTATGAGCTAGCGTCCCGAAGTTTTTGTGGAGAGAACGGAGACAATCAACTCCATTTAGTCCAGGAATTAGAACGTTATTTTAAAATTAAACCTATTTCCGAGGAAATGAAGATTGTCCTAGCAGGGAGAATTCTGAAGGGACAATATCTGAATTGGTATCAGAGTATGCTGACAGAACGCTCATGATTTGATACTTTTAAACCTTTATTTCTAACTGGATATTGGGGACAGGCCCATCAAAATTCAATAAGGTTAGAATTGTCCAACGGGAGGTACACCTCTAGGAACAATCTGAGTATGGTGGACTATTTTGTTATAATGGGGAGAAAGAGCAAATTGCTCGACCTTCCCTGACAGGTCATGAATTAATCGCCTTAGTATGTAATCACCACACAGAGCATATTAGGAACAATTTGATAGTAGCAAATCCCGCCAGCATCACGGAGGTCATAGATCTGCTGACCGCCCTGAATCGTCAACACCCAACAGATGAAACCTACAGGGAGAGCAAGAACACACAAAGAAACTATCTTGAGCGTGATCGCGGAAGGCAAGGTCATTCCCACCAAAATTCCTTTGAGGCAGGGGCAGGCCGGCGCAGCCGACACGATACATAGAGAAACCGCTTTGACAGGAGGCCTGCTGTAAATTATTTGAATACTGAGTACATCTTCGCAATAGGAGGACGGAATAATTACCGCCAGAAGCATGCACCATGGGCAAGAAGCAGAGGCAACGGACAAAGGCCATGGAAGCCTGAATCCCAGCGATAGTGCTCATTTGGGTGCTACAGATATTCGCATGGAGGACCGTGAAGATCCCCGTATAGATACCCGAGATGCCGTGAGAATGGAAGAGAAATTGAAAGTCAACTGCACTAAATCCCCATGCTGCGACCACAGCTCTGAAAGGAAGTGTGGGACCGGTAACAAATGGGCCACCAGTAAACTTTTTTCTCGGTCCAACTGTCCCCGAGTAATGGTATAGGAAAACAACAACCAGAATTCAGCAACCAGGAAAACTCAGGGGGCAGACAATAAGTAACACAGAAGACCGTCAGAAACCCCAGAGACAATGGGGAGGAGGATGAGACCATAAGTAGCCACCAAAGGTAACAGCCATGATTGGGAACTGCGAAGTTGAAGCGCTAGTCGACATGGGAGCTTCGAACAGTGCATGCTGCGAGCTATTCCATCATCAGCTGATCGCGCGTAATATAAAGATAATGTGCCTGCCAATGAGTGGTGTTTGTTGCGCTGTTGCGATCGGGAAGCAAAAAGAACGAATCAAGTACCAGATAATGGTAACGATGGAGATAAATGTTGAGCTCTTTCATATAATATTCTTAGTTATTCCTTATCTCGTTACAGCATTGATACTGGGATGTGATGTATTTTATGCCTGAAGGGCGGAGATAGATTTTGAAAGGATTACTATTAAAAATGCGCCGGAAATTGTAATTGCCTCATTTATCAAATGAAAGTAGAGCAACGTATTGGAAAGTCAGCGGTAGAGAAAGAGTTAGGAGACGACACATTTTTTGTTGAATATTTGGATATCGGGTTGGAAAATCAAAAAGCTGGAATAAGAGATAAGACTGAAGCAGCTGAACTTGAGGAAATTAATGTATGTAGTTCCACAATAAAGCTAAGCCGGGATTGTAAACAAGAAACACACATGTCGGCATCCCACTCAAATAGATACGAAAAGAATAGGCGACTACCATCGATAAATTCCATAATAATTAATAGCGAGCAGAATAAATTTAAAGTGTTACACAGCAGAGCGCACTACTGAACAGCGTAATGGGCTGAAAACGGTTTTGATCAGAAATCCGAGTCTTCTCGGAGAAATCTGGCACATGTCAAGCATACACCCCCTGCTTTGATGTAAAAGGATTGAACCCATACCCACAAGAATAAACCTATCCCAATGGTCATAAGAGAGCAAGCCAACAGAGTTATTCACGAAATGATTGAGGACGGTGTGATCGAGGTTACGAGCTCATGATATATAAACGCGCTTTGTTGGTTGCGTAAGAAAAATGGTACACTAAGAATGACCCTCGATGCCAGAAAGTAAATTCATATGCTTCACCAGACAATTTTAGAACGAAGGGCGTTGATAGTGTCCTCACTAAATTAACTAAAGGAAGTCACTTTACAGATATGGACCTGACATCTTCGTTTTGGCAAATACAGTTGGATGAGAAAGATACGCCGGTACACAGCGTTCATTCACAACGGCCGTACATGTCAGTTCACACGATGCGCATTTGGATTAACTACCAACAATAGCACCTTGCTACATGCCCTTTATAAAACATTCGGTGATACAACTGGAGACTTCGCGGCACAGTAGGGCGATGATTTTTTTTTTATCCCATTTTCGACGATGATGTTGACCTCCATATACATCGCATCGATTGTGTTAACTAAATTAAGGAATAACGGGATTAGATAAATCTGAATGTTTTAAGAGGAACGGAATTCTTAGGCTACATAATAACCGCCGCAGGTATAACACTCAACCCAGAAAGAATCGACAGCATCTCCAAAATAGAGCGACCGCAGAGCATTAAACAACGGCGCCGATTCTTAGGGGTGGTGCAATATCAGTCGCGCTTCTTAATAAATTGCGCTGCAGAAGTTGCGCCCTTAAGAGAACTGTTGAAATCAGGTACGAGGTGGAGATGGACAGACACCGAGCAGTCAGCTTTTAACCGCATCAAAGTATTATTCAAAAACGCCATTCTATTAGAAAGACCCCGAAAAGAGCTCCCGTTTATTATATATTCAGATGCCTCAAGCAAGGGCTACGAGCCGTTCTTACGCAGAAATACGAAGATGGAACAGAGCATGTGATTAAGTCTTACGTCCAGAGGGTGCTCGCGCACTTCGCATTGCAGAAATTTACATTGTACGTCTTCAACCGGCCCATCCTTCTGCCAACTGATCATATTAGTTTAGCGTTTATGAGTAGATTTAAGTTAACCAGTTCACGTATATTACGCTATATCCCGGAAATTATGTCTCGCAACATCACCATAGAGCACATTCCTGGCAAACAAAATATTTTCAGCGACACGTTAACGTTATCTCGGCTGAATCATTCAAATCTACAAGAGATTATCTCATGCCCGAACCATAAGGCAATAGTGATGAAGCTACGAGGCAGCTGCGAGATTTTCCTACGGAGTGACTTGTAAAAAACTTGGCAAAACTCCAGCAGCGGAAGCTCATGATAGGAAAGTTTATGACAAAACTGCAGAGCTAAACCAAAGTGCCTCTGGTCCGATAGCTACGTATAATGGCATCGTGTACAAGCTACATTGACAGGATTGCAAAAATGGAAGCCGGTGATACCATAGGATTGATTGATTGATTGATTTATGGACGCTCTTTACATCTCAGGTCATCAGCGTCCCATTCAACTCAGGGCGTGAAACGGTCGACAAATTTTGCTCAGAGGCCTCTCTTTCAGTATACCATAGGAGATGGAGGAAAGAATTATTACTGCTTTCAATCTCTCATCTGCTCATTCTCGAGAAAGTTTCGCTGAACTTGGCGGAGAACTTATGTGTTAAACATTTAGCGAGGAAGGTCAGGAAGCTTTTGGCTGCGTGAGACCTGTATCAAATCGAAAATTCGATATTGAGCCACATGCGATCATAAGAGATAAACTAACGCTCTAGTGACAATAGACACACATGTCGAAATGCCAAGAGGGAAATTTGGAAATAGGTATATATTATTGATGCACGACACTTTTAGCAAATTTACGAAAATTTACCCTATGAAAACCGTGATCAACGGATCACGCATAAATAAAATTCTTGGGGATTAGACCGAAAATTATGCAAGAATGGAAGGCATTTTGTCCTATAACGCGACAGTGATTAAAAGTAAATATTTTAACGAGAGTTTGAGAAAAGCCGGTGTGAAGTTGTATCAATGCTCTAACTAATATCCTGAGGGTAACCTGAAAGAGAGAACTGTCAAGGACGTATGTATTTATCTCAGAATATTGTGTCATAACAAACATACCGACTGGGTACTTCATTGTGCAGTTATGGAAACAATTATAAACAACTCCGTTAACCCCACCACAAAAATATATTAACTTAAGTTTTAATAGTTTAAGCAAAGTATTGGTTTTGTATACCGCTGTCCAGCTGATGTTAAATAGACAGCCGGAACAGCTAATTGCAGAGTTGGTGGATTCTATACCTTCCCAGGGAGAGCCGCTTACCGAGATAGAATTGTGTCAAAGAGCATTCCGGCAAATAAAAGAAAAATCCGAAAGGCGCATATATACCTGGGAACCCAGAATAAATGATTTAATATTAATTAAAGATAAGAAAATGTCCATTATATTGATTGGGCGTTATCACAGAATGGAGCTGCTATACCGTGAACCATTCGAGATTCATGTAACTAATAGATAAAAGACTCCCAAAGTAATAAAATAGTGCAGAAATTTCACAAACAACTAATGGACCTTATAAAAAGTATTGCTTTTGCCGGGGCAGATGCTCCAGACCGTACTAGATAATCATTAGTTTTATTTCTCATGTACAATAGTGGGTAGAGCGGTCATGTTTTAAATTTGATGCAAAGTGTAAGACGGGGAGAAAGAGCGGACAAATCAAATTAATACTCATTCGCGACATTCACCGGTACACACAAGCCATTGTCAATAAAATGGAGTTAGAGAATGAATAAGATATGGAAATTTATATAGATAGAGCAGGGAAATAAATTAATCATGTAATACGGAAGTATAAGATAAATGTTCCTAGAGGTAGAGCAACGTAGGGATATTAATATAAATGAAATGAATCATGTGAAAAGATAATTACTTATAATGTTGTTCAGGAGGAAGTGAAATATAAAATGTTACAGATTGAATAAGATGTGCAAGTGAATAGTTATATCATGCAATTAAATTAAGCATGTAATAAGTATTAAATAATTATGTGAAATTATGTGAAAATTCCTAGAGATAAAACAAGATATGAAAACTAAGTATAAAGGTAACAGGGAGGCGTGATGGTATTAGAGAAAGAATTAGATAAGGTTGTAAGAAATATTAAACGAAAAAATGGAAATGGAGATAACTACGATAAGGAAAAATAAAATGAAGAATGTAAAAAGAAGGAATATTGTAAATAGAAAAAATTAGAAAATAATATTAATGTTGTTAGAGAATGAATAAAATATGAAAGTAGAATCGATAAGGAAACAGATATCAATGTTAACAAGGTTATATATATATATATATGTGTGTGTGTGTGTGTGTGTGTAATTAATGTAAAGTGTAATAATAGATGTAAAAATGAACCGGTGTATGTATACAGCTAAATGGGGAACAGCTGTTTAAGTGAGTGAAGTGATTAGCAAAGTTGACCGCGGGCAAACCGCAGGTTCAAAGTGTTTGTGTGTAGCGGCCCAAAGTATAGAGAAGAGAAGTTCAGTGTGAAGTGATAAGTTCATTAAAGCGGAGGGGAGAGGGGTGATGTCACCCCAACCACGGTGTGGCGAACAGTAGAATGGTGAAACATAAGAAGGAAAATAAATACCTTAGGCTAAAGCTTCAACACATTGGCACCAATTTATGTTAGGCAATAAAGGGTATCGGAGACCAAGAAAAGTGCATGTTGGTGCTAATATTAACTGTAGTATAATGTAACTCCGAATTTTCTATTTGGCTTTATTGGAGGAAAAAATAAGGTCAATTAATATATATATATATTTATTGTAACTCCCTTTTTTCTATTTGGTTTTATTGGAGAAAAAGATAAGGTAAATTTATATATACATAAAACTTAGTATGTTGGAAATACATGCCATCTGTTTATAATAACTCCGGGTAGCTCAAACCAGAATATGACTCAATAACCTGTTTCTGATCTCAATCTTATGTCAAACTAGAAATTAATAAAATAACCCATAAGACCTGTAATACGACCTGATTAGCTATTAGGTTCATCTGAGCAACTCAGATGTCAAGGTGCTGTATATAGATGTAAATAAATATAAAATGTTCAGGTAATATAAATATAGCAGCGATATTCATTTGGGGCATTACATCTATTGATGTTCTTTCCACTGTAGCAAAAGATATTCTTATATGGGGGCATTTGTGACAGGTCCTCACATCCACGCATGCCCGAGAGTGAACGTATTTACATAATTTTGTATAGTAATAATTATTAAGTATTATACAGCCTGTAGTAACCAACAGGAACATTTATGTATCACCAAAATATGCTCATGATTACCTGGAATGGATGATGCCTCTCTGGCGATAGGAAAAAGATTGCTCTTTTGTAATGGTTTGTGTTTTCACATACAGATAATGGCTCGAGCAATGGGCCTCTCTATTGGTTAAAAGCTAAGTGCATTCAGGTGTCCAAACAATAGATGTTTTGTATCTTTAGTTGCTGGAGATGCTCTGAAATTCGTTAAAGTACAAAGGGAACAGGTGCTGGCGATGACGTCAGCACATCGAATGATCATGGGGTCCCCAATAAGGATTCAAAGAGTTCATGCATTTTAAATAAGAGCGCTTGGGAGCACAAGAGCTCACCAATAATTTTGAACATTTTAAACCCTCAGGAATTCATTGGCGCCATTCTGTGACCACCGTGAGTTCTTACGACCATGGGGACACTTTGAATTCAGTATATAGGGGAAACAACTTTGCAATCGGATCGGCAATGGCAGTTCAGTTCAGACAGACAGTGGAAGAGAGTTCAGACAGTAGGTCGCAGTTCCAGAAACAGTAGATGGAAGTTCCAGAGACAATAAAGTCATTTCCAGGAGACATCTCCGGTCAGTACATTACAGTGCAGTAATTGCCAGGACGCAGTTCCAGATACAGTAGGAAAGTGTAGACAAGAAGCACACAGATGCAATTTCAAGCAGCGTATGTAGCTCGGGGCGTTAAAGTCATAGAGGTAACGAACCAGATGACCGACAACAGAGTGTCGTGTGAATGAAAACTTATAGGCGTTTAATGAAACAAACGGTCGTGTGATTTGAATCCTTCCCTTTCATCTCCCTCCTCCCATGACCACTAAGGCACAAAAGGCGATTTCGGGCTCCTGAACGAACCGGGGTATGAAGTGGGACCCTTGGGTATATTCAACTTGAACTAACATAAAAAACCGCTTCATTATTGACTGCATTTCTCGCTAAAAAGCAGGTAGAATGGGAAATGAGGTGTAAGTAACCGCAAGTAAACAACCCCTAGCGACTGCTGCTTTCGTGTTATAAAAAGAGTCTGTTTCTATGATTATACGTATTGAACACCCTAGAAGTTCACCATTGGCTAGATCACAAGGGAAATAGTACTAAACATTAATTCTTAAAGGGGGTTCTCAGTTGTTTCACAAACAAAGGGCGTATGCTTTAAAAGTTCTAAATATGTTTTTACATTTAAAGGCTTGTTCTAATTTTCTTTTCTATTCATTTTTTTATAAAATTAATATTTTACAAGAGTCTATATTACAATATAATAGCGGGACATTGCACAGGAGGCTCTTCACACCTCCAAGCATCCTCTTTGTCTTACCGCCACAGCTGGCAGAGGTCGTTAAGGCGCGAACTCGTGAGCGGGAGTTCTCCAGTTCGATTTCCGCCAGGACCGTCCTCCCTGACTGAGGTTATTTCCAGGTTTTCTTCCGTCCTCATAAATGACAAATGCCGAAAAACTTAGTTGTGGAACGTTTCCTTCCTTAAAAATATTTTTATCCAAGTTACCATTTCATATCATATATCGCCAATGTCCACCACCTGTGATGCCTGAGCAGTAAAAACGGGCGTTAAAGACTATTCGAAAGTCTCTTTGCTTGAGCTATAGCTAGAATGGTCTCCAGGAAACGTTAAAAACGACAACATTCAAAACAATAACGTGCATTTAATCCAGTGGAATATAAACCACAATAACATAAAATTATGCAGCATTCCATCCATCGTTAATATTGCCGGAAAAATCGTAATATTTTCAGACCACCTCATTCTCCTATTCGAGAACTGATTTATTTAGGCTGTTCGCTTATTTTATTTCTCTTTTTGAACCGTCAGTATTATACAGGATATCCATATAAACACTCCTTATTATAAACATGCTCTATGTTCTCATTAGTTTCAGTGAAAGTTTGTGACATTGGAAGAAGAAGAAGAAGAAAAAAGAAAAGGAAAAAAAAAGTATTGCTTGCCTTACTGACACTCAATGTGTGCTCCACGTGTCACGCTGCAGACAAAGGCGATATTCCCACTCTCGCCACACGCGCTCCAACATACCTACTCGGATGGACTCAATGACAATGTTTACAGAAAGCAAGTAGTGTGGAGGGCTATTAGGTTTCGACTTATGCACTAATTGCAGTTTGTAAGGATGAAACCTCAGACGAGTACATAGGATCTTGGACACGGTGGATTTAGAAATGGCAGGCTCTGTGCACAGACTTCTTCAATAAAAACTGCCTAATAAAAAGTTCAAAGCTCTATTATGACAGGTTACACTGATACATAAAATTTGCCTTCCAAACGTTTTCATATCTACCGTGCACGCCTGAAGTGGTTAACAAGCTTGCAAAATGGATCTAGTTATGAATCGAGTCCTGTTCTATATCTTAATGTTTATTGTATTTTTCTTTATTTTTATTTTATTTTTTTTACTAGGAGATTTAAAAAATCATAATTTTCTTTATACTGACTTGTTTTTGGTGCACTTTGCACAGCTATCGTGAGAAAGTAAGTACAAAACAAACTCTGAAATTTTCTATTTATTTTGCGATTAATGTGTTTTGCGAAAATGGTGGTCATAACAGCAATGAAGCATCTTGTGTATCTGGAACTCCACGCGTCTAAGTCATAGTGAAAACGCCTTTGACCAGAATACGGGAAAGATGAATCTATTCCATGCGTGGTATACATTCTCGTTGTCAACCGTGCACCCGTCTAACATTTGCAGTCGATGTGAAGTATGTGCGAAAATTCTAATAACGTAATCCAAAGATCCATATTAAATATCTTTGAAATAAATCAAAAAATGTTAAAACTCTTGTGTCTATTTGTGTTTAAATTGTCATATTAGCTTCATTTTTGTCTGAGCAAATACTTCGTAAATTTCGGTGATGGTATGGGCTAAGCCTTTATAACTGTGAAGACTTTCGAGGTGTAGGTCATATAGTATCTGAAACCTCACATAACTTTTAATTCTACTTCTTGTAGTGTGACCTAACGTAAAATAAAAGAGTGACTAGAAGAGAACACAGCGAAATAACGTAGTACATGCCTTAAAATATAAAGTAGTTATGCCGACATATTAATAATATTTTAGGGGAAAACATTAAAAGCAGTTACCATAAATTAATTTAATTAAACAAATTAATATATTCTCCTAATTTTTTCCTGGAAAACGCCGACAATAGGACAAATTAAAATTGCATGTTTTCAGCATTATTCTTTATCTATTCCACCAAGTAATAAACGAACCTCCAATTGGATATACCAGTTGCTATCTGCAGTTAAGCAATTCTGGCTAAATATTGGGGAATGATAATTACAGCAGAGTACTTCAAATGTGACGAGTAATCATAAATTAATAGCATCATCGCAGCTCAAATGTGAATTGAATAAATTCATAAAAATGATCAAAGAGCATCGGGTATCAACCGCCGAACACCCAATACATTTCATTTACTGACCGCTAATTCACGCCGATACAGTGAACTGTTACCGTAAGTCATAACTCGATATTCTGTACCACCTGCCTTCAGATCGCACGTAACGGCTGGCCGGCCGCTGAAGGAACAACAACCGGCATTAAGAATCCGCTGGTTCATTAAGAAACGTATTATCTCCGCAAAAAGCGGAGATGTTTTAATATAAAGTTGTAATCTAAAAATTGCCTAATTACTTCAGTAAAAGTACCTAACTCGCGTACTTGATATGTAAGGAAGCTGATCTGCACAATTTGAAGCAATCATATTGTAAAATGTTAACTAAGCATCAATTTTCTCTTTTTCTTAGTGTGTGTGTGTTAACTTCGATTTCCATAACAGTTAATTAATATTTCTTGAGCTAAATGGAAATGTACTTGTCCTTTTCTAAGGATCTATTCTTTATAACCAGAGCCGGAAGTTAGGCAAAATGCCTCTGGATAGATATATTTAAGACTCAGAAATGAACATGTTTCCGTACATTTGGGGTCGCTAGTGCCAGTTTTTATTTTGTCTTTATTTTCATGTTTTATTTATTTATTTTTGACTGTTTTGGATGCGTATGGACATTTTCAGAGATTTTTACACATTGAAATAAAACACAAAAACAATTTCAATATATCGAAGTGAAAAAGTTATAAAAATTAAATGCCATGATCACCTAATAAAAATATCTATTGAGAATCTTGTTATACATTTATTTCTTTTCAAGTAGTCAAAATCTTTCTCCTCAACCCATTCACTTAAGCTCTTTAAAAAGCTGAACCTTCATTAGTAAAAGGAACACAACTGTTACCTTGTAAAACCAGAAAATAGAGAGGATGAGGGAAGTACTGTAAATTTGAATAGTCCTGGTGAATGACCTCGTATCGATCTGAACGAGAAAATTCTAGGAAATTTGTGGTGAGGATAACTTTTCAGCTGCAGAAATGTAACAAACAATTGCAAGTGAAAAAGTTGAGAGCGACACAGCTGTGCAATAAACTGACTCTACAACGTGTTTAGTACGGAAGTAAGAGAGATACTAACTTGATTCGCCTATAAACGCATAACAGAAAATGAACTCGGCCAGAAACCACTGCGCATCATTGTAACCATAAAAAAATGCGTTGCTTGTAACCAAGAAAAGTAAGCTTAAGTACTTTAACTATGTGATAAAGAAATTATTAAGTATGCTAAATACTCATTTTCATTACTAATATACTAGTGATATTACCCTCTGTTTTCGCTTATAACAATGTCTACTTTAATCAATTACTGCCTACTTTCTATATTTTAAGTGTGTTTTTGCTTGCCTATTTTAACCCAAATAAATACCTGAGCCTCCGGACTATGTTTATAGCCATTTGATTTTCTTCAAAAAATATTTATTTTTCCGTTTATATTGTTCAATTATATCTTTAATTAAAATAATATTAGTTGATCGAAGATGACTGGGCTTTCACTGCAATTGGCTATAAATTCATTAAATATCCAATTATTTTAAAATAGTTTTCTCTACAATCAGTGCACTTTTTCGGCCTGGAATCTGGATGCAATGAAATTTGTGGTAATGTCCAGGTAATTCTATAGGGACAGAAAAGCACGGCAGTCTACATATGAAAGATTTTGAGTATGAGAATGCAGTAACAGAGCTCATTGAAAACCTGGTCGACCTGGACCATAAGTGGCCACGCAATTGACAAGACAATTGCACTTTTTACGGCAGTACGTCTGTCTTAATATCAATTCATTGTTTCAAATAGTAAATTTAATGTAGTTTAATAACACAGAGGTGTTGTGTTCCATATAATGGATAAAATTGAGTTTCGGGCAGTCATAAAGTTCTTTGTAGAAAGATAGATAGATGTCGGGGCGGGGGAGGGGGCATGGAGTTTAAATCAGCCTCCAGCACGTCAGCCCATAAGACTTATTGTGCCACCCCATTGGGAAAGGCTTTTCCCAAAATCTGTTCCTTGTGCCAGTTCCAATGCTGGCGTTCTTTCCCAGATCTTCCCTGTTTATAGAGAGAACAAGGATTGGATACTCAAACAGGATATGCGAGACGAATTCTTCACTGTTTACACAATCTGCAAGTGGGTTCATCTTTATAAAGACACACTTTTTGTAGATGTTTCCTGAAGTGGCCATGTTGAGTGATTAACGCAACTTCTTTCCTTGTTTCTCTTCTCTCCAGTTTGAGAAAAGATGTAGAAAGAGCACTGCTAGGACCTAGATTTAATTCCCTAGCCTGCGTTTGTCCAGGATAAGTTTTCCAACTTAATTTATGTTTATCCCCAATTTATATTTTGGCCGCGCTCTTAGAAATACGTGTGCTGATTCCAACCGCGGGCTGAAAAAAAGGGTTTATTGACACCCCGTTTTGCCAACTGATCTGTTTTCTCATTCCCATAAATGCCTTGATGCCCCTGCACCTACCTCAGTTCAAGTCTGTTGCGGGATGTCAGGGCAGACAGGGCATTTCGACATTCCCAAAACAGTTCAGATTTCACCTGGCGAGAGTAAGGTGCTTTTAAAACCTTTGACTATTTGAGAAGATAAGACTTCTTTTTTGGTGATAACCCTTCTCAAGTCCTCTAAAAGCTCAGTTCAGGATAGCAAATACTTCTGCCTGAACAATTGTGCAATATTTACTCAAGGCTTGTACTGACAATGGTCAGTCCTTGGAGATAGGCTTTATATGCCTGGACCCGATTGTATCCCCTTAAGAGATCCATCGGTGTACCGTGTACATTGGTTACCTTCTTTAATGCCGTAGTTCCCTCCATCCATTCTTCTCAAGATCCGAGAGTGACCTTAAATGGAGGGAAAGTACAGTATTGAGTATTCATTAGGTCTTATCACATCTTCATTTCTGGAATATCCAGGAAATTCAGTTGCAGCAAAGCTACTTCTCCAGTTCCCTGTGTGTAAGTTCTTTGTAAAATATGATATAACGCCATAGGAAATTCATTCCATTTTCATAGACATTTGTATAGACTGTTTTTCTACATTTTCGATAAAAAAATTGGCATTTGAATTTAAACACGGTGTAACAGCCTTGAAGATGACCCACGTAAGGAACATCCAAAAGGTGCAACAAAAGAACAAATGCGTGATATGATATTGCATGTCTGGCAAGTTAAAGTTCGTGAAATTTCTGAGGCTATAGGCATTTAGGCAGAACGTGAAAATTATAATTTGCATATGAAAAACCTTTGTGAAAGATGGGGGCCTCGCTTACTAACAGAATATCAAAACATATTCGCATGGAAATATCACAACAGTATTTGAAGCGTTTTAACAGCATCAGAACTGATTTTGTGTATCCACTTATAACCATGGATGAGAGTTAGATCCACATCTAAGAACCAAAATAGTCAAAACAGAGAGGAATGCAGTCAGTTATTCAGCGCCGAAAAGGCAATGTCAATTCAACCTACAGTAAAAGCTATAACACCAACATAATCAGAGAATACTTTCTAATATTTTCCAGCAACTAGAATGAAAAATTTTGTTAAAAAAGACCCGATATGTAGAATAAATATCAAATCAATACACCTGCTCACAAACTGCCTTAAGGAAGGGAATAATGAGAGATTTGAAGTGTGAATTGTTGAAGTATCCACCCTACTCCCCAGATTTGACACTCTCTGACATTCATCTGTTCCCAAAGCCTCTCATCCTCCCTGGCCAACATTTTTCATTAAACTAAGAGGCTATTTCAGCTGTAGAGGATTATTTTGCAGACCTTTCGGTAAACCGCTTCAGAGAGAGAGAGAGAGAGAGAGAGAGAGAGAGAGAGAGAGATAATCGCATTATACTATTGCTCAGATATTGGTCTTTAGGGAGATTATGTTGCAAAATGAAATAATGCTCAAGTTAAAAGCTCGTTCTTTCATTGTTAGCCCGGGAACTTTTCCGACCGCTCTCGGATTAGCTCGACTGAAACACTGGAAATTACCCCTCTGCTCCTCAATCCACCTTACCGAGTCAGTACAGTTGTTTTGATGCGACGGTCGTAAGCAATAAGAGAGCATTAAATATGCAGTGACGGACTGTTTTACAGAGGCTGAATCGGCAATTCGATCGCGCTATAATTCCACAAGACAAGTGCGCGTGTTTTAGTATGCAAGAAGGATGCCGCCACCTAAAAATACGAAAGTTTTTCAATAAAGAATAATTGCATTTTTTACAGCCATGATTTCTCGCGCTAAAATTTAGATTTACGATGTTTTGTTAACTTATTGCGTATGTACACTTGTAATAGTTCCATTGCTGTCACTTCCGGTTTCAAGCTGAGATGGATGCAAGTTGAAATTTGTTCAGTTCCTCCTACAGCAAAATGGAGATGACAAGCGACGATCAATATGCTGCTGTGAAATTCTGTTTTAGTCTCAACAAACCTTCAGCTGATGTCTATGAAATGTTACGGAGGCGTTCTTGCCTACAGTATACCTCGGAGAAATGGTTTAAATGTATAAAGAGAGGGGGCAACCAATTTGAATGGAAAGTGGGCTCGATCTCCCGCTTGCGATCTTGCGGAAGAAAACATTAACACCACTGTGAGGGAGGAATAGCATTTAGATCACTTTCAGAAATGCCACTCACACGCTGGTAACCGAAAAGCTGCTTATACGACTTCTTTGTACACGGCGGGTTCCAAAACTGCTGATTCCCGAACAAAAGGACGTTCTCGTGCAGCTTTGCATGCAGCTGAAGATGATGTTGCAGGAAGATGCGGAGTTTCCTTCAAAGGTAATCACTGCTGCTGAATAGTGTCTAGGACATTTCGACCCTGAGAATAAAGCTCTGTTGAAAATTTCCATCAGCACCAAAACTAAAAAGGGGGGAAAATGGCTGCTTCTGCTAGGAAAGCTATGGTCATCTCATTTTTCAACATTCAAAGAATGATTTATCAGCATAGCATAACTGCATACACAACTATAGCTGGACAATGCTACTGATATTGCTTCTGCAAGATCATATCGCACGCAAAATGGCACATTTCTATGCAACAAGCTGTATGCAGCATCACGATAACGCACAGCCGCACGTCGCAAATGTTGCTAAATATCTCATATGTATCAACGTGAAGTGTGTCCTCGCCCTTCTATAGTCCAGATTTAGCCCCGTTTGAATTTTGCTAGAGAGGCGATTCTGAAGAACCGGTCAAAAATGGTTTCCAGCACGTCTTTGAAGACCAGCAATAACTTTGGGACAGGTGCATCGCATCCAACGGAGACGACTTTGAGAAAAATCATCAAAATTATGGGAAGAGTAAAGGTATGTTGTCAAAAATATATGATCACTCTTTGTATATGTAATACCTTAAGTTGATATCACACTTTACTGGAAAAAAAAGCGTTTAATGTTGCATTAGCAATATTATTGTTATCGTATTTTGGAAGATGAATGTTTTCTTTTTCCATATTAATATGTTAAAATATTGCCACTGCCACTTCTAATACTGATAAATTGCCAAAGGAAGAGTTTCAGACCTACCGCTCGGGCATTTGCCATTGTTAAGATTTACCATAACCTGGAAAACTCAGTCGGGGAAAACGGTCCTGGCGGGATTCCAACCCTCTACCTCCCATCCACCACTTCGTATCTTTCCGAACCTTGGCCACTCATGTCGGTAAATACTGATGATTGTGATGATATTAATGATAGCCTTTTAGGAGGAGCACAAATAAAGAAAATATAAGTATTGAAATCTAAAAGCAATGGTAAGCTACGAGTCACAAGCAAGGAAACCCTAGACACAATTTCTCGTTAAATTTCCAGAATTTGGATCCATTATGAGAGGGAAATTTTGTTAAATGGTGTCTTTTTATAGCAACGGAAGAAAATTGCCATTAAAAACAACATTGACTTCGAAGATCAAACAGAGAAAATGTCATTGCTAGTTAATAAAATGAAAACATACTTCTGATTTTCGTTGTTCTAGAGCAAAAACACAGATGCATATGACATTGCAGAGTTAATATGTCTTGTATTCTGTGCAGATAAAGAACAGTTACAGATTACTATTTTTAGTATTACATACATTTCAGAACTGCTCCTTTTTAAGATACATAGGAGGGGCGTTCTAAAAGTTATCCGTCTGACTCAGAGATGCCATGAAGATGGCCAAATTACTATAATAGTTGTTAAGTATCATTATTTAGATGGCGCAGTGTAAAGTTTCAGACGAGTAAGTGTAATCACTTGTTTGTGATGATCCTGTAAATAAACTAGTGTTTGTATTTTCTACAAAATGGATAAAATTGAAATACGAGCTTTGATAAAACACTTCAATTTGAAGGGTTTAATCCCGACAGAAATACAAAAGGAGCTGGATTCCACATTTAAAGAATCTTCCCTTTTGTTTTCGATGAATAAAAAGTGAGCTGCTGAATGTGAGCGTGGTCGCACAATCATTAAAAATAATGAGTGCTCAGCGCGTCGTAAAACTGCTACAACCAACGAGATTGTGACAAAAATTCACAATGCCGTACTCACGAATCACCGATTGATAGTACGTGAGTTGGTTATTATGGCAAAGACCTCGATAAACTGTGTCCACTAAATTTTACACGAAGTTTTGGGTATGAGAAAGGTTTCCGCTCGATGGGTGCCGATTTTGTTAACAATAAACAAAAAAATGCACTAAAATGAACATTTCGCAAAAGTGTTAAGATTTTTTAAACGTAATCCCAGTGAGTTTCTGCAACTTTTCACAACAGCAGATGAAACATGGATGCATCGCTACATACCAGAGACGAAGGAATGGTTCAAACAGTGTCTAGCAATAGGTGAAAGTGCATCAAAGAAAGCAAAAACAGTTCCAACTGCAGAAAAATGCATGGCTACCGTTTCTGGGATTTCATGATATGGTTCTCGTAGACTATCTCTAAAATGGCAGAACTATCACTGGGGAGTATTACGCTTCACTACTAGACCAAAAGAAGGATGATGGTCGGTCTAAACGTTCACACCTTGCGATAAAGAACGTTCTCTTTCATCACGATAATGCGCCTTCACACACGCCTGGGATTGTTGCTGCAAAACTGTATGGCCTTCGCTTCCAGGTGCTTCCAGATCAGCCATATTCGCCGGATTTGACTCCCAGCGATTACTTTTGTTCCCGAATCTGAAGAAATAGCGGGTGAACGAAGATTCACGTCAGATGATGAGGTTGAAACTGAGACAGGCGCTTGTTTTTTACAGTTGGACAAATCTCATTTCACTGAGCTGGAAAGTCGTTGGACTAAATGATTGCTTTACAAGGTGACTTTGTTGAGAAATAAAAAAAAAAATTACATATTTTTCTAAATCTTGTGTTTTCTTTGTTAGATCGATAAATTTTACAACGCCCCGCGTAATAATCAAGTTATCATTCTTAAGACAGATATTCGTACTGTCTTACTTTCTGTACCATCTAATGAACAACACATATACAAACTGACAACAACTAGAAATGTATATTTATCTTCACTCCAGCAATAGCAACATCCATTTATTTTGCGTTAATACGTCTAAACAAGCATTCCCGTTTTAGTTTTTGCAATGCAATTTAGGAGCATGTTTGCATTTATGATCTTTTTGTTTACTTTCTATTAATGGAGAAAATGTGTTTGAAAGATTATTTTGTAATTGGTGTTCAAGTCCATGCTTCAGGGAGAAATACTATGTTTAAAGTGTACAATCCGACACTGATATAACGGAAACTTTTTTTTTTTAATAAAGGACATAGGACATGGGGAAGCTCACTTCCCCTTTCATTTTGTTAGTAACCAGGGTTGCCTATTGTCTCCCATGAGCAATATGCGGTATCTATTGTCGTGTAGGAAGAGGAAATTCTTTTGACCGACTAACCATCGAATCGCTATTTCAGTTTTGCCCATCTGAATATACGAGAGCTGTTGTCGATTTTACGCGCATGTAACCGTGCTTTCCCAGAGTATAGTGAATAGTGTGTCTACTTTTAATTGCTCAAAAGCATCCATTTCTCTTCAGAGTTCAACATGCAGTTGAAAAGGCTACAGAGAAACACACATTGCTAGTCTCGGCTTTTTGTAACGATTGGTCATTTCACATTGAACACATTTTCCAACCTTTCAGATTTTCCAATCCCTTGCGGCTGTGGGTGCTTTGCTTCATCGTTGATGTGAAACATTTCGGCCAATTGTTCATACACTATCTTCAAACCAATCTCGATAGCATCGTCGTCAATGATGATGTAAGGTTTTTAAAGTTATGAATTTGTAATTTTACGTAGCGTTTGTTTACCAAACTAAAATATATTTTTGAGCTGCAACAGCCGCTTTAATTCAAAATGTGAAATTATATCGTAAGCAAGCACGTATTGCACGCTTAGACCAAACTTTCTATCGTTCACTTACTCCAACTAATGGTGCAATTTGAATGTTATTTCCCGAGAAATTACAACAAAACATCTGTAGTTGTTCTTCCGTGCCTTGTCGGTTATACTGGTGGACTATAGCTTGCTAAGAAAAAACAAATTAATGCCCTTATCCAACTAATAAAGAGTCTTCATTTGGACACGTGGCCGGCTTAACGAAGATTTGCCTGCCCTGTTTCTAACCGACTCTGTTCCCCCTCTCCACTATACCGCTTCTCCGTGTGCTCATGCGTAATCTTTGTGCTGTACAGGAATTGAGCGTTGTGAAACCACGTATTTCAGTGTTATAGTGTGCTAGTGCTGTTATAATGTCATAAAATTCGCATAATTTATCACACAGAATCTTCATGTGACAACAAACTCTGGCAGAAAATGAGGCGGCGATTTATGGTCAGAGTCTCTGCTATTCCTGCGCTTCACAGAAAAACTGTTCGCAATCTTGTAAATAGATTTAGGGACACAGATGTGTTCTTGATGAGAAACCGAAAATAAAACGCTGTGCTCTTACAGAGGAAAAACTCAACGACATTTGAGTAAAGTTAGAACGAAGTCCAAAGAAATGTCTGAGAAAGCTTCAACAAAAACCAGGAATTTCGTATACCTCGACTTGGAATGTCATTAAAGTTTTAAAATTAAAACCCAATAAGATAACTGTAATTCAGGAATTGTAATCACGCGATAATGCGAGTAAAGTTAATTTTTGTAGTTGGTTTTTGAATATTGTACATGATCGCTCTATTGATCAGCGTTTAATTTTTTTTTAATGGACAAAGCATGGTTTTATTTACATAGTCATGTAGCGACTAAAACAAATTGATACTGGAGTGCAGAAAAAGCCAACTTTTTACATGAAATGCCATGTATGACCAACAATTGGTGTTTGGTGTGCTGTAGAAATCTATGCACTTGAATTTAAAGGTCTATGAACATCCGACTCCGCCGGCAAACAGCGTGCTTCCCGATGTCAAGCAAATCCCCGTTAAGCCGGCCACGTGTACAAATGAGGGCTCTGTCGTTTCGACGTGACTTTTACTTCTCATCCTCCGACTGAATAAAATACTTGTAACCAATGTACGAAAATATCAATTTACTTGTTTCCACGAGGGCGCTATAAAAATAACAGTAACTGGAACAATTTTATGTATGTATATATACACACATAAAATTATTCCAGTTATATATATGAAACATAGCAGAGCAGTCAAATGAAACCTGTTATTGCTATTTTAATTATTTAACGCCCTTATTTACTGCCGAGGCATCACAGGCGATGGACACTGATGATACATGAGATGATACTTTGGGAAAGGAAGAAAACGTTCCACGACTAAGTTCAAGGTGCCTCCCCAGCATTTGCCATTTTTGAGGACTGAGAAAAACCTGGAAAAGATAAAACTCTCAGTCTGTAATGACGGTCCCAGAGGAAATCGAACCCCAGACCTCCAGCCGATGAGTTCGTGCATTAACGACCTCGGCCACCCTTGCGGTACCAATCAGTGCTCTATACGCTGTTCGTAGACTGAACATGTATAATAAAATATGGAGAACATTAGAAAAATTAGGTATCCCAAACTTAGGATCAGAAACCAGGTTATTGAGAAAATTAAAAATATTGCCACCTGGGTAGCATTATTATCACAGATGAAGGGACAAAAGATATAAATAGCCGTATCAATAAGCTAAAGGAGCATTTGCAACCCTAAGCCTGACCTGGGGGTTTAAACAACTGAACATGAAAACTAAGCTACGGAGGGTTAAATTTAAAGTATATTTTACTTTATGATTGTGGGTCGTGAAATGTAACCAAATAACTTATCCACAAGCTACAGACATTAGTTAATTGCTGCTTAAAGAGCGTTTTTGGAATATGGTGGCGAAATGTCATCTCAAATGCTATGTTATGAGAGAAACAAATCAAAAGCCTATTGATCCAGAAATAAGGAGGAAATAGCGATGAATGGGGAACGCACCAATGCAGTACTCACACCGTTGCACCAAACTCTTAATTACATTAGAAAAAAAACGTTTTAATTGTGCCTGCGCCGCTTCTTTGACCTAGTCATCATTCCCAATGTTTTCTTCTCTCGAAGGGTCCTCCGGGAGTGCAAACACTGATTATTTGAGGATCAAGATTAGGAATGTATAGAGGATACTATATTATGTAAAACATTTATATCGAAATGTTTAAAGTGTTGCAGCAGCAGCATTATTAGAACGTGGATTATCAATGAAGGAAAACTGACCTCAAATTCTACATCCTGTATCGGGCATATTAACTGTTTTATTTGTTTCTTGATAGTGTGCCAAAATTTGTGTATGGTGGAGGCTTAAACTTATTCTTGCCTGCAGAGTTCAGCAGCCATTCTTTAGACTTAAGAGTTTTAGTGACCATATTTCTCCCCTGTGACATTACGAACCAGGAATTCTTCTGCTTCATGTTTATATCTCAACAAAATGGGTGCAGAAGTCTGCCCACAATCATCTGTGCTTCTCAGTAGAACCCTGCCTTTGGGCACTTTGGATATGTATTAAGTGTTCATCGATCTCAAAACCTTTGTTTTTAACGGAGAGCATGGCTAGTTAAAACAGTTCAAGCTACCGAGAAGGCGTTTGCAAGAGAGCTGTTTAAGTGAGGTGGATTTTGATTCCATTTTTAAACAAGAATTGGAGTGGCGTAAAGCATAATGAACTTCCACATAAGTACCCTGTTAATGGAGAGAATTGGAAGTGCTGCTGGCCTATAGTCAAGAGCGGATAAAAGGTGGGTCTCGGGTGCATTCATGACCTAAGCCCTGAATAAAGCCGGAAGGATCAACGATAAAGTTAAAGGAAAGTAAAAGGAGATAGTTAATCTTAATCATTTGTTTGATTTTCGTGAAACATGTTTCTCAAGTTGCGTGCCGAAGTCAACCAGGATGGTCCTGGGACTTGGCCGGTGCTGTCCAGACGGGGAAGTGGAAATATCGGCTTGTTGTGTTTTTGCAGTTCTAGTTAGAGTTCCTGGAGTTCTGATGTGCTACTATTGCTCGAAGATTCTGTATTGAAGTGTCGTCGTAGATGTGGCTATTGTTGGTGCGTCGCTTGGTACTGTCGGCGTGATTAATGGTGCACTGCAGGAATTCGGTGTGAGCCTCCTCCAGCACACTGACGCGGGAGAAGAATGCTTCGTGTGTAATGAAGATATAATCATGAAGTTCGGAGATCCGATGAAAGATTTGGTTCTAGCTGTTGTATGTGTCCGGTTAGGTGGGTTTTGAGGTGTGACGTGGCCTCTCTTAGCAGATTTTCTTATTTATTAGTGTTCTACCGTGAGGGGATGTACTGACGGGAGTTGGCAGGTGCTGTGAAGGTGATCTGGTAGCCGGGAGAGCTTCTGTGTTGTCGGTGGAGGTGTTGCGCTGGGATCATGGCTACAAGGGGCAAGAGGTTTGGCAAATGTAGTGACTGTTGCGCCCGCAGGAAGAACAGTATCTGCGTAGGCAGGACATGTGGTGAGTGCTGGGGAACCATAGTAATGGCAACGTGATAAGTTACCCTTAAACCGCTAGGAAATCTGCAGCTCCATTCCCGAGCGACAGCGGAGAGAGCCTAACAGCATTTGAAGGAGCGGGACTAGAGCCGCAACCAAAATGAAAAAGCATCGTTTGTAAGAATAAAAAGGTTGTATGTATTAATAATAATAATAATAATAATAATAATAATAATAATAATAATTTTGTTGAACGTAACGTAAACTATCCGTTGTCAACTATAACATTCTGACCGCAATATGATGTTCCTTATTACAAAACTGTTTTTTTTTTTTTTTTTACCACACGTTGTCTTATTGGAATTCGCAATTAATTCGCGCGGGCGCGCGCGCACACACACACACACACACACACACACATACACACGCTACCTTAACCTAACCTCAGGTAAATCCTAGAAACCGTGTACCCAGGGGTTTGCTGCGGCAAGCTTTCGTAAATATAAATCGATAGGAGATTGTGGGCTACTAAGTGGGCGGGTAAACCATGGTAATGGTGACAAATCTCCTTTGATTACAGCATAAAAATTTTCGTAAATGTAAATTTATAGCGGATTGTGTGCGTGGTACTGTGTTAGCGAGTAAATCATTGTAATGGTTGCAAATCTCCATTAACTACAAAAAAAAAAAAAAAAAAAAAAATCAGGACGTGAGAATTCCAACACACCACCTTCACATTTATAGTACGATGCTCTATCCAGCCGAGCTAACTTATTATCTACCTATATCTTGGAAAGCACTACCACCGCCTTTCTCCGCTGCCGCTCGAGACTTGCTCGGAACTGGAGCTCCAGATTTCCTCGCGCTTTAAGGATAAGTACATGATGAAATTGTGCAGTCACGGCCCAAGTACCCGCAGCAACGACGGCCCGTAGAATATATGAGCAGGAGAGGCTCCGAGCAGCACCGCGGAGAACACAGCTGTATTGGCTGCCAGGTGCAGGAGTGCCGGCGGAGAGCTGGTTGAGGTGTGTGGGCATGGATGGATAAATTTGAGGTCGGAATGGAGCAAGTGTATCGATTGAAGAAGCTCAGGCTTCAGTCTTTAATGCCAAGCATAGATAATGGAATTGAGTTGCAGCAAACCCTCATGGTCAGCAATTAGATTTCATTACTGCGGATGCCTCCCTTCAAATACAGGGAGCGCGTGTTCTCACGTTAAGACCTATGGTTGGCATGCCAAGTGTCGTTGATTTAGTAATCACTAGACACATTCAATATTATTTAGATTTACAGACTTCTCATGATTTAAATTCAGATCATGATCCGGTATTAGGTGAACTGTTAACTGGCAACTCAGTAAGACCCAGAGATAATTGAATATATGAAACGCTTTAGGGTGCCGCAATTGATGCTCTGGGTGCTGAATTTCAGCGCAACTAAATGTTCAAACTAGTAAATGCAGCTGTAGAAAAATTTTCTGGTACTATATCGTGTACTGTCAAGGAGCATACTTACAGATTTCCGGCGGACCATGAATATAATCCATGTACTCTGCCGCAACATACACATGGCCTGCGCAAACGTGT
Organism: Metallyticus violacea; assembly: GCA_030762175.1. Taxonomy (NCBI): domain Eukaryota; kingdom Metazoa; phylum Arthropoda; class Insecta; order Mantodea; family Metallyticidae; genus Metallyticus; species Metallyticus violacea. The sequence continues at coordinate 108,261,082 of CM060846.1, read as the reverse complement.
TCGCTCCATGCACAGACTGATATAGCGGCATCAATACCAGCCCGGCATAGAGTATGTAGAGCTCTTCAGTCAAGGATCCGGCTCCTAATTAGGCAGCACCGCGATCTAAAATGGGAGAACAAAGTAAATCGCCTTGATTTGAATGACAAGAACTGATGGCGCTACACGCAAGCTTAGAGGTGACTATGAAGCATATTCATATCCAATCCATGGCGTTCGAGGTCGGCTGGTATATAAATCAGAGAAAAAATTCACCGAGCTGGCTGATGTATTAGAGAAAAAATATAACCCGGCCGACGACCCATAGGACGATTCTTAGGCCCGTCCAATAATCAGAAAGTTTCGCAATTATCTAAACGAGGACCTGGGGAAAATGAGGAGCAAGATAAATTGCCGGTTATAACTCCCAAGGAAGTGGAGTAACAACTCCATCATTTAAATGCCAGTAAGGCTGCTGGGCATGACACAGTTACGGCATCGATATTAAAACGACTGCCAAGGCGGCTTATTATCTACTTAACCAAAATTTTCAACACGTGCGTTAATCTGTGTCATTTTCCACGGTCGTGGAAAGAAGGAAATATCTGCATTCTGAAATAGAGGAAGGACCCTGTCTACCCCTTCAGCTACCGGCCTATCAGTTTGCTCCCGACGGTGTCAGCGGTCTTCGAAAGAATACTTTTGACTCCGTTTGAGACATTATTTGAACGGCTGATTCTGGAGCACCAACTTGGTTTTAAACGAAAACATTCAACTCACAACAATTTTTAAGGGTGGTGGAGAAGGCAGCACTTGGTTTTCGGAGAAAAAGGTTTTCCACTGCAGTGGGGCTTGACTTACGGAAAGCCTTTCCCAGCATATGGCACTCGGGGCTGTAACATAAGCTCATTAGCGCTAACATCCCCGTCTTGTAATTTAAACAACACACAGCTTTCTACTGTCCAGAAAATTTAAGGTTAAATGAGAAGGTCGTGTATCCGTCAAATACCAATAACTAGGGGACTGTCGGAGTGCAGTGTACCATCGCCCATATTATTTTCTATTTACAAGTCGGATTTCCCCTCCAGGGAGAGAACCATGATCTTTCAATATGCGAATGATGTGTTGATACTTGCGCAGCACAAAAGATTTGATTGCGCACTTGACCAACTCAGTGCCCACCTCATTCAGGTGGAGGATAGTGTGAGAACTGACCCTTACACACAAGCGGAGAAAAAAGTGAGGCTAATCTTCTCACTAACGTCGAAGATCAGCACACCCAGGGCTACTACAGCTAAATGGTCAAGCAATTTGTTGGAAGAGGCAAGTCAAGTACTTAGGTGTGACCTTGGATGAAGGACTCACCCTTCAAACTCATGTGCGTAATCAGAGTACGAAACTAGAGTAGCTATATCATAATTGTTCCCCATTTTCAAGATTAACTCCGTTCTGATTGCAGTTATATTAAGAATTTAGAATGCCATTGTACCGGCAATTATGTTGTGTGCATGTAAAGTTTGGGGATATGCTACTCCGACACGTGTTAAATTTTTACAGAGGGCACAAAATATTGCCCTAAGGAGCCTTTTTGGCACGCGCAATAGATATTCCTCCGAAGTTTTGCACCAGCTTTCCGGCCTTAAACGTGTCCTCATACAGAACGTGCACACAAGATTTGTGTAGCAGAATACGGTCCTAATAGATTGAGAGGCGCGCTTGGTAATTATAATGCTGAGCGTGGTACTGGAAGTAGGACCCACTCCTTTCCTCGGGAGGTGCTGGGTCCAGATTGACAATAAAGGGCCTAAAGAACCCCCGTGCAAACGGGCTTGGTAACCAAATTTTCATTCATACACTGTAAGAGGAGACTATATTACACCCAGATGACGCCTCGCCAAACGGTTGACGTACTCCTGCGGTCCCTATTTAGACGCTTTGGGCGTGGACGACTTGGATGGGAGGCCAGATGCCCTTAAGCATAAGCGAACAAGCCAAACTACGAGGGTCAGCAAAAGCCATTAGTGTTAGGGGAAGCACTTACATCCCTTCCTTAGCCTTTTAAACTTTTCGACTCCCAAATGGTTTGACAAACCTCGGGTAAAAGGAGAATCAGCAAATATAGCCACGAATTGGCCAGGTGCAGCCGACAATTCAAGTCGGCCCGAAAAGCGTGAATTGTGAATCAGGCTTCAGCTGGTTGCTGGGCTGCGGCGACTGGGCAGGAGGGGTCGGTTATTTTCTTGTCTCAGAGAGCAGGCGAGAGGCTCTGCGGCGATTGGGCTGGAGAGAGCTGCGGAAACTTTCCGAGGAGAGTCATCGCAATGCTGCCCTATTACATTTTTACAGACTGATTGGTACTTCTTGGTGTCAAACGTAGGGCGCTAGTCATCAATTGGCACACCAGGGGCCCACCTCACATATAACTTGCAATGCTCGAGAACCTCTTCCACTCTTAACAATGCTCATATTCGATTCCCTGGCCATCATTTCTACATTTTCACAAATAATGGCGTCAGCCTGTCCTATTTTCTCATTGATGACGGCAGTGCTGGGACGATTAAAGCCTCGCTTATCACGGATTGATCTTCACTCGTTTTTAAATCATCTATCCCCTGGTACACTTTTATTTCACTAATTCAGGCATCTCCATACTTTTGCGCCATTTTTCTATGAATTTAGCATTCTCAGCTCATAAAATTTTGACGAATGCTCACTGCTATTCTTCATAGAACTGGACACAGAACAGTTCATTTGAAAAAATGGAGATATTACGAGAGGTTAGAAGTTGAGGTGTGCAATAATATTAGAAGTAATGTGTGATAAATTATGTTTGAATAATCATATGACTAGGAGCGATTAAATTTGCATACTTGGTCACTAAAATAGTACTAAAATTTCCATAATTATGTAGCTATAATCTGATAATTCATATAATGTCTGGATTAAACACATGTCATCAATTGAACAGCTTCTACGCAAAAGTTTGAAATCCCTGGATTACTTCTTCTAGGTTATTATTACTTTGCTACATTTTTAAACAACGGCATTTATATAAAATAAGTATAGCAGCAAATTTAGATGAAACAATTGTATTGTTTCAATACAGATATATAGTTTAATATTAAAGACAAATCAATTGGGTTTTAAATTACAGAATTATAGCAATATTTAGTGATGCTCTGGCTATATGTAGGTACTGTTTCAGTTTGAATATTTCGTTTAATATAACAGAGTAACCGTCTAACTCAAGACATTTCTCATAACGCAGTCTGATATGCTCAAACATTTTTTGCGATTATTGCAGGGTACATTTTTATAGTGCTCTTCGAATGTTTTAATTTCAACTGCAGAATATTTCTTGGAACTAGATTTCTATATTCATGGTCTTTGAGTATATCGCACAAATAAACATCAGAAGCTATTAAGTCAGGAGGGCTTGCAAGAAATGGATGCTTTGTTCTTTTATAGATTATTCGCTCCCCGATGTAACTAAAGTAATTCCCAAAAGTGTGTGCACTAGCGCCGTTTTACCGGAACCACTGAGCATGTCGAACAGATTTCTGGCGTGAGAAAATCTGTGAAGGATAGTTAACCGACGTCTTTCCGTCATTATTTTCTATGAAATAAGGGTCATTTCAACGCTGCTCCAAACGTTCACTTACTGCTTTCAGACTAGGTCCTTCATTTTGACCAATTTCAAATGAACGTATAATATCTATTCTCTATCACTGAGAGCCACGACTATATGCTTAAATCCACGTTATTTTCTAAAACAATTTAAGCTACAAATATACCTACGATAACCATAGTCAACTACCTTTAACGTATTAATGAGTATGTAATCAAGTTTGGGTAAACTATATTTGCGACCATACTGCATAATATATTTACTTCATTCCTTTAATGCTGTATGTATATCCTAAACAACATAAATAAGTGAGGAAAAAAGTGTATTGCAATAATCGTTAGATAGTTATTATTTTTATGCCAGCTTTGTTATATACTCATTACACGCCGTTCATTCACGTCGAGCAGCTGGAATCATATTTTCCTCCTTTTAACATGCTACTGTTTTCTTCTTCTTCTTCTTCTTCTTCTTCTTCTTCTTCTTCTTCTTCTTCTTTTAGTTTCGTCAAATATGTTGGCAATCAATGAACGAAAAGTGGTTGGTATGTTAGATTTTATGCGTTTATTAAATATTAATCTATTTGCTGGAGCGAATAGAATTACCAGTTAACGGATTCCAGCACAGCTTATGTATAGTAGAAATAATTCTAAAAGATAAAACAAAAATTGTACAACCACTGAAAGTACATTGTTTTATTTATTTTATATTTTTTCTTATCCTGCATTATATGAATGTGAAATCTCTTGCATTGCGGCACTACGGCTGAAGATGTACGAGTATTTACATATTCATCCATTAGCTACGTGACTGGACCCGTAGTTTTGCACGGCCTTGGGTGTTATAGCGCGGCTCTGTTTACTAGCAGCTCGAACGCTGAGTTTGCTGTTAAAAACCACCCGCCGTAATTTACAGCTGGAGCTCAAAATGTCGACATGCTTCAATCTTTTGGAACACATTACTGGAAGCATGTCGGACTTCTTCTTTTGAAATGGTTTCAATTTCTCTTAAGCTGCTAAAGAGTTTGAGAATTATTTTCGTATGCTCTATCTTTGAATCTTCCCCATAGATAAAAATCGCAAGGATTTAAATCGGGGGACTTCGGAGGCCAAAATTTACCGCATATTATCTTGTTTTCAAATGTGGATTCAATGTATGCCATCATTTATTGGTAGTGTGAGCAGTGCCGCTATTCTGCATGAAGTGCTCATTTCCTTTTTCGTAAAATGTCATTACTTGGAAAAACGGGATCAGTTTTTCGTACCTGTATCGCTCTGAATTTATTGTACTTTCAAAAAATGCCGGACAAATGGTTCGTCTTTCAGGTATAGCGCACCAAACTCCAATGTTTGCGTCTTTCCAACAATGCATTCGGTTTACAGAGCTCCAATATTGGCTGTATTGAGAATTTACATACCACGACTGTTGGAACCCCAATCATTAGTATAAAATACCAAATTCGGATCAAACAATCCATATGATATGCTGAATCCACTTGCAATAATTTACTTTTGCTTCACTCTCATGAGGTGTAAACTTCTGTACCTTGCGAGTTTTATACGCTATAATTTCAAAAGTTTCGTAGCCACGTGCGAAGTCGTTTATGATATGCCGACTTATGCTAAACGGTTCGAAGACTTCCTGTAACTGGTTTCTAATGTTAAACCAATTTCATTCAACTTCTCCTCTGTTAGGACTCGCCATAGTCTTTCGACTTTAAGCCCAAAAAACGATCCCGAAGAACGAAATTTACTCAATAACCTAATCTATATTTGCAAGAGCGGGATGTTCAGTATATATTCTTATGAATCTCAACGTCTACACCGAACAAACGTGTCATAAATAGAAATAAGTTGTTCTAAATTATACTTCATTGTTTACACAAACACCATTAACACTCTCAAGTACGAATATACTTCACTAGAGCTGAACCTTCGCAACGCAGACCGCTCCCCCTAGCTAGTAATAAATAAGCGGCGGGAAGCAGCGGTTCGCTCAGCGTTAGTGGAAAATTACCAACTCCGGTCGCGTTTTAACAGAAGACCCGGTAGCTGATATGTCTACATGAAGAGATTTTGTGCGTTTACGTCATTAAGCACACGTTGTGGAATCCCAGTCGTCAGCTCAGTGTGTATAACATATAGCTGACATGTCGGCTGTCTGTCGGCTATGGAACACCGGAAGCGATCGGTCATGGTTGACACTAAATGGAATTCCAAGCTCAAGTGCCTTCCTCACTTTCTCAATTTGTCAATCTGTTGTACGATAGCACACATATTTTCGTTTGTACCCGAGTAATGTATGCAGTTGAACATGAGCTAACTCAAGTGCTCATTTAGAAAGAGCAATTAACCGCCGCATACCAATGGTCATTGTACGACTGATTAATATCATTGCATTGGAGGGCAGTCAGTGCGTTATATACACTTTTTGCATTAAGGGTACATAAATTATATTTTTAATCGTTAGGACTTAGATTTTATATATGCTACCAAATGTTGCAGAGCAAAATGTTTATACAAATGTTTAGAATTGGGTATTTTTATCCAGAAAACCTAGAAGTTAATTTTCATTTTATAAAGTACGCAGAAATTTTCAACATACACTTATAAAAGATATAAAAAGCATTTAGGGAAGTAATCATATAATTTATATTCTCTATTCTTGTAATACAATAATGCACAGTAATTGAAAATATACAAGAATTGTGTAACTGCTAACAGATTCCAATGAGAATGAACTTTTCCTTTGCTGTATGAGCACAGCACGTGCACTTGTACAAAGTACAAGTTTTCACGGGCATTTGGTCCTTGCTTCTTGAATGTAAATAGCAGTGATCTTTATTTAGAATATTTTAAGGAGATTCGACCTGTGAAAAATTTAAAAAAAAAATGGCCAACGCTTTTTTGTTTGTAGATTAATGAGGTTAAATTCTTTTATAATTCATACAGAAAGATATTCTATTTTCTATTCTTTCTTATTTTCACTTTAGACGCCTGTCTTGTGACTATATGCACTGGTTAAGTTCACCTCTTAAATATTAAAAGTCGTTTTTCTCTAACAGATTTTTCTTGCACGTATAGAAATTCAAATTGCTCCTTGTATACTAAACTTCACCATTTAGCTTAAAATTATCAATAGATGCTCTTGAATAAAATTATCCATAAAAATTTAATAGATGAAGAAAAAATATACTTGCTCATTTAACATTTAATTTATATATATATTTAAAATTACAACACTACCCATCAATGACAAACTTGCTCATTTAACATTTAATTTTTATATATATATTTAAAATTACAACACTACCCATCAATGACAAACAAGTACGCACCTTTTAGCAGTTTTGCTTAGAACGAAGACCACCAATAATAAGAACTCATTTCAGTGGTTTAAAAGACACGAGGGACTCGAGGCAATGGACGAGAAGATTACTTAGTCAAGATTGTATGGCTAAAATGGCCAAAACACAACCATTGCTTACAGTGCCCTACCCAAGATGCTAGAAGGTTGTCGTGTAAAATTTTGAAATGGTATATACACCAGTTCTAAAAAAGTTGTTATTACCAAACTATTGTTCCCCATAATTTTCCACAGATTTCCCTAGTCTCTCTGACCGAACTACGCCCTACACAGTTTCAATTTCTACAAAATGAAGTAGACACCATCGCCAAACTGCAACTGCCCAGAAAGTCCTACACAAACTGCTCATCGCCTGTTCTCAAGAGACCATCTAACTGCGCTGCATTTTCTACCCTTAAAGCTGGTAATGAGGCACCACATCAACAAATTTAAAGTGACCAGCTCCCTGCGATATGTCTTTGGCAAACTTTAAAACTAAATTTAAAATATAGAATATTGCAATTATATTGTAATATACCTTTAAGTAGAACAAAGGTTGTAACACTTTTCGCTGGAATAAAAAAAAAAGTCTCAAAGAGCGAGATTTTTTCCAATAATAAAAACTCTCGAGACAGTTTGTGTCTATTTTGTGTTTGAAACACAAAAATGCAGTCCCCCCCCAGCAGTTTGAAAACTGCACTGCAAGCAGCATTTTATTAATTTTTTTCCCAAGAAATATTTTATGGACGTGTGTCTGAAATTCTATGGCTTATTTCTGTTACATGCTATTAATTATGGTAAAAAGTTAATGAATTGGTAAAGAAATGTATTTTTTCCCTCAATTCAGTACTCTTAATCGCATAATGATTTATGCTGCGAGCTGGAAAGGTGGCTAGCGACGTATGGGGGGGAGGACTTTACTGCCAAGTAAAACATTACCCACTGCATATGTATCATCAAATACTTCAAATACTTAATAGTCGGTCCATCTTATTGCGTTAACAAAAGCAAAATATTTATAGTGAACAGCTGGACGTTATCAATACACTCCTCTAACTAGCCATCTCTCCCAACTCCCATCAGTATTTCCTCGTGGTTCTGTGAGTACGGTTTCCCTGCTCATTACCTTAACACTGATTGCAATTATACCCAAAGTTACATAAAACATTTATATAATTTGGTAGTAGACCAACAAGAAGTTTAGTAAGTCTCATTATATGTAGGCAAAGTTCTTCACTTCTTTAAAATTATCTTTCCTTCCTGAATTCTTCTTTAAATGCTATCGGTTTCCAGAATGTCTTCACCGCTCGCACGGGGTTTTGCGTCTCGGCCAAGGCCGCCTTCCCTCCCCACTCACGGCTGCCAACTTGCCTGCCTGTACTTACTTTCGAGCAGTCACCACTCTACATTCGTTGGCGAAGACTTTGGAGCTAAAAGTTATTATAAATTTCGTGAAGAATTTATTCCGAAATTCCCTGGGCAATTTCCTCCTTCCAGAACTGCAATTCGCGATCTGTAAATAAAATTGATACTACTGGCTCAGTGCAAAACAAGAAACTCACGCGAAGACGTATAGTTTTAACAGAAGACAAATTAGACGAAATTGGCGCAAATCTTGAATGTTCAAAAAGAAAATCACTGCCGAAATTGGTACAACAGTTGAGATTTCAGTATCTTCTGCACATACAGCAACAAAATTCTTAAAGCTCAAACCTTCAAGCGCGCAAGTGTTCATTGTCTACGACAGAGTGATCCCGTAAGCATGTGTGCGTTATTGTGAGTGGTTTCTCTCATAAGTAACTGAAGGGCTAATCTTCCCAAAGCTTGTGTTCCTTTCAGTTTAAGCGGGTTCCACCAAAATGGTTGTGTGAACACTCACAACGCTCGCTATTGGTGTTCTGAAAATCCAAATTGTATACGAGAAATTCCTCTTTATGATAGCAAATTTGTAGTTTGGTGTGCGATTAGAGCAAGGTGCGACCAGCTGTAGCATAATCAGCTGCCGAGACGCCTTGTGAGTGGTAAGGACTCATTCTGGAAGCCGTATATTTAGCCTAATGATCATTAATTTCCTAAAATTAGATATTAATTAAATGCTGCAATGTCAATCAGGCCATCGGCGGTTTCTGATGACGAGTATTTTTTACGCACTAAGAATCCACTCCTGCTTTAGTGCAAGTGTAAAATAGAAATACTATCTGCCTTATCGTCACTCACCTTCATGTCATAGTGTTGCATATTTACAATAAAATAATTAAATACAGCTTTCTAACTGCAATTATTCCTGGTTCGAATATGATAAATATCAAGGCAACAAATTCAATGTGCACATGTACCATCAATTGCTATAACTGAAAAATTAATTGCCGCCGAAATTTTATTTTTGTGACAATGAGTGTAGCATTATAATAGTAACAGTCATAAAAGAAAAAAACAAATTTAAATGTTAAAGCATTTATATGCTTAAGTTTTACTGAAGTTTCACTGAAGTTATGTAATTTTTTCTAGTTTAGCAAAAATTACATATTACTGTTCTTTCATTAGGTAATGTAGGGATTATTTAGGTTTAAAGAATTATTGAATTTTTTATTACTTTATTATTATTATTATTATTATTATTATTATTATTATTATTATTATTATTATTATTATTATTATAGTATTAGTAATATTATGAAAATTCTTATTAGTATTTTAGTTATTAAGTATAGAAAATGAAATATCCTAGTCATCTGACCTCTCATAAAATATCTTCATGTTTCAGAATAAAATACTATATATGCAAGTTCTGCTTCAGAATAAATGAAATTAAATAATCGGATATTACTTCAATTAAAAATATATTAAATTTAAAAGGTGCACCATCATGAAGAATGCTATTTTTAATTGCTTACCATTTTTCACTTTGATTTAGCATAACTCTTAATATAACTGTGCTGCTAACACTATGGCTAATTGCTTCATATTTCAATTGCTATTTAAAACGTTTGAAATAAATTTCAGCATAATATATTTCATTTTAAAAACATTAATTACGAACAAAATGTAAATGAATTAGGATGGTACCTAATAATTTGTAACTTTTTCTTTAAGCATAACAAACTTGAGAAGCCATTTGCTTTTTCTAGTTTAAAATTGCTTCTCCTTGGCAAAGATGTCTTCTGCAAAATATGGTTAGAAAACTTTGTAATCGATCTTGCAGTTTACATCGCTTTTAGAAATTTGTTTCAAGAAGGAATACCCATTTTTTTTTTTTTTTTTTTTTTTTTTTATTTTAAGATGTTTGGAACTTAGTCTCCACACTAACCGTTGGTTTTTGTGTAACATTCATATATTTGGTTTTTCATTTACAGTGAGGATATTTGAGCTACGGACCTGAGCGCAGCCGCTTACTGCAGAGGTGCAGCCGCCGCAACCGGAAAAAGGGAGAGTTGCAGCGTCGTTCAGTTAAGTACTCATAATTTTACAGAATTGATTCTGTGTTTGTAACTTATAATAATAATAATAATAATAATAATAATAATAATAATGATGATGATGATGATGATGATAATGATAATAATAATAATAATAATAATAATAATAATAATAATAATAATAATGAGCACTGACCCGTGTTTAAAAGATGTTGCAAATGCTGACCCTTGCGGCAATATCTGTGTAGGAAATTCCTATATTTAAGGAGCATCTTTTGAAAACGCAGTAAGTTATGTTACGGGAAAATTCATATTGATGCAATTTCTAACTCTTGGCAATGCGTTCTATTGTGCTAAAGTTTGTTTTGGTCTCAAAACGATGTATTTCCATATAAAATATACACCTCAAGTTGCATGTTTGGTGCAAAATACATTCTGTTCACTCGCAGCTTCGGAAGAAAACACAGTGTATTAAAGAAATGTTTTATCGCTCTTTCTTTTAGAAGAAACAGATGTTGGAGAATTATAAAATAAATTGTTGCTCATTCATTATAAGTAAATCTCTTTGTGTGTTCACACATGTGGTGCAAGTTCTGTATAAAATAAAATGATGGAGAATGGCGTTCTTATTGCAGAGAAAGCTTCTGCCATTACCGGGTTTCACATTAATTTCTAATTTGATCCTTCTGCTACAAGTGTGAGACTTTTCTCCTAGGGGCGTGGTGGATAAAGTCGGAACTGTCGCCTTGTTCATGCCCTTATATGGTGGTTTCTAAAACAGAAGCTCGTAATATGAAGAACATTTCAGTGACATTTTCATTCCGGGAGAATTCATTCCTTCCTTCAGATGGAATTTTTGGAGCTATAGAAAAATAATTCCGAAAGTTCTCTGAAACAATGGCAACCCAAAGATATGATGAAATTTATAATTCATCTCCCAAAATTGAGCCAATTTAAACTTGAATGCTTTGGTCACTGATGTCCGCGAATTGCAGGCTGGTGATCCTGATATTCGGGTAAATTTTTGTAATTGAATGCTACGAAACGTTCTCAAGAGTAATTGTTCCAGGCTTAATATCCTTCACTGTTGTAGCATGGTTCCATTCAAGTGGCCATGTTTCTCAAAGTAACAGGTATTAGAGTACAGAAATCACTTTGCATGAAGAGAAACGCTGTTTGTGGTGTGCAGTAAATGCATACAAAATAATGGGCCCTATCTTTTCTAGAATGCTTTAAATGCAGAAAGATGCAGGAAATGTTAGTATGTAACTAAAAGTATGTGATTTTTATTTATAGGAGGAAATTAGAAAAAATAGAATTTATGGAAAAACCCCGCACACATTAGAACTGAAAGAAAATATCAGTCAAGAAATTGACTCAACTAATCAAGTGATGCGTGCGATTGAAAATGTTCTAAAAGATGCCAGAAATGTGCGGATGTGGCAGGACAACATCTCACGTCAAAAGATACGACTTATTGTATTGAAAATGTTGCGCGTATATTGCATTCGCTTCGCCGGGAGTTACTACTTTGACTACCGAGCCGCCTGCTGCCCTGAAACGGGCGAAAACTCATTTTTTTTTTATTGGGTATGTGATTGCATTGATGTCTGCTTCCTGTATAGTAGGATGTGTTGCTTCTTTTTCTGTGTGGTAAATCTTGGTGAGAGCTTGCAACTTGTTTGATTTCATTAAAATTTGAGCGTATTGAATCAGAATTTCTTGAACTTTTGTATTTTGTAAAGCCGTTACGGTAGACTGGGGGACAATCTTGCTAGGATGATCCTTTATATTTTCAATTGATCGCATGAAGTTAAGGTATGTTTGAGGTATATTATTGCACAAGCACAACCATATTTGTATTTAGCCACGTGCATGTTCTGGGAATTCATCACATGGTTCGTTGAAGAATCGTTGGTTTAAAGTTTTGGGAGTGAAGGTTTGCTTAAATCATTGTTAACTTTTAATATTCAATTCTCCATGATGGTTTCTCACGTGAGAAATCTTTAGGGAGTATTTTGGGAAGTTGAAAGTTGATTAAATTTAAGTACTAAGCCAGTGTTAGATAAAAAGTCATTGGGTGTGTTGATCGTGGGAAAGTCCATTATTGATAATGTTTTAGAAGACATTGAATGCATGGTTCACTTTGAATCAGGGGTTATTTTAAGAGTATAGGTTAATGGAGAATTGCCAACTTGAGTAAACCGATGATAGGGTTAATTCTAAATGCTCCCATGGAGCCTCCCATGCTCGGATGGAAGACGTATAGGTGTCACCCTTTGTTATCAGAAAGAGATCTCGACGAGGACAGTGAAAAGGTTTTGAAAGCATTTCTTTGTTTTCCGAAGACTATTAGAAAAACGTTTTGAAAAAAAAAATGGATTTTTGGCAACCATTCCCGACTCTCGTAGCTACTGTGCAGGTGAGTATGGAGGATGGGAGATTCACGGTGGAGGGAAATGTCACCGCTGTCTGTTGCGCACTGAATATCTGTAAACGGCTGCGATTACTTTGCACTAATTGCACTATGGAAATAGTATCAAGTTTGATACTAATATTTGCTTCCTAAGGCAGTTCTTTCGTGTATTTATAGTGAACGGATTTACATTTAATGAACGTATCTAAAATTAAAACACACATTTGTTTCAGCTTTGAAAGAAAAAATGAAAGAAAATAAATGCTTTGTACTTGAACATTTATTATATGTACTTAAAGTACACACCAAATAGGTACAACATTTTAGTGGAACTATCAGTGAAAGAAACTAAAACTGTCTGTTTTTATGTAACCATTCAATAAAATGAAATATTTTATTTCACAATTTAGGGAAATATAAAATAACAACAGCAACGATAATAATAATATTTGCATTTGTTGAATTTTCGCATGAATGAATGCATGTCTGCAAGTGTGTAAATTGTAACTGAACGATCAACTCAACTATTTTGCGCCAAACTCCTGTTTAAAAAGGAAACCTACTAAGTCTCAGCATCCTCCGTTTGGAGTACAAGATCAGGCAACAAATGTCTTCAAACTTTCTTAACTCCACACTGTCAAGCACTGTAGCAACACCAAAATACGGCTAAAAATGTTATTTATACAAGGGGGGAAAAAAGGCTAAATTATAGAGAAATAAAGCGCTTAAGGAACAAATTTAAGAAAACAAAAAGGCATACCTTTCAATGTATTGTAGTAATCATTCCGTATTTAAACTGCAAGGCAATGAAAAGTATGCGAAAGCTATTACAATACGTTTTCAAGGTTTAAATGTATACTTTTTTGTTTGTCTATACATGTGGAATCATCTCCTTAGCGTGTAGTATCTATACCATATTAGAATACAAATAAGAGTTTTAAAGAGGTTACTATGAGCTATAAGCTATAGCAATGCTCTTATCCTAAGAACATGACCAGGTCAGACTGCAAAGTTCGGTTCTGAAGGTGTAGTGGTAATCATACTTGTCTTCTAAACCCAAGTTCGCGGGTTCAAACCGGGCAAAACCGATGGATTTTTTCGGGTGTAAAAATCCTAAGTATGACTTCCTTCGGAAAGGAAGTAAAAGCCGTGGGTCTCGTGTCTTGGATGTGCGGCACCATAAAGAACCTCATGCCTGAAAGAAGAAGCCTCTGAGCAAATTTTTTCGGCGTTTCACTCCCTGTATTGAATGGGACGCTGATGACCTGAGATGTTAAAGAGCGTCCGTAAATAAACTAAATAAAAAAAACTACAAAGGTACCGCACATTCGCCGCAGTAGTGTACCTGCTTCCCTCTCATGGGCTAGGTTAGGTTCAGTTGGAGAAAACTGCCCCAGTAAGCTTTCTAACCCTTAAAACGCGGATACTCTGGGTTCTAATATCATTTATGTCATTGCTTATCGATTCCATTTGTCAGTTGGCAAGGAACTGAACAGCCTTTAAAAGAGACATTAAAGGAATAATCATAATAACAAGCAACGTTGGTGTAAGAATCAAATGAGAAAACCTGTTTACAAAATACACCTCAACGTGTAACGTGTTCACAGGTTTACTTGCCAAGGGTGTGTTTATTTTAAGATCAGACACCAGGTTAACGCGTCATGCACCTTTATTGCTTCTGAAAGGCTTAAATTGTGTTTTCTTAGATAGTCGCGGACTTTTACGTCGGCTTTTACGTCAATATCGCTAGGATCAATAGTGGCACAAATTCAATTATCTCTAAACGAATGCCACTGGCGAACATAAATTTCCAGTGACAGCATCTTAATCCCCGCCTAGAAACTCCTCTAATTGTGATCTTGTTACATCTGACACATAAAAGTCAGTTATAGCTTAGAAACCGGCAAATGGGACAAAAGAAAATACATACGCAGCAATGGTGCGTCTTTCTTTAAGACGAGGTAAAACAAAAATCTGCTTTTGAATATTTTCTACAGTGTGGGCGATAGACATTGGGAGAAAATTTTCAAAAAACCCGAAGTTTTGGAAAGGAAATTCTTACACCGCAGTGCAACATCAGTCCTGTTCTGAAAGAGAACTGCAGTCTAAAGCATTACATAAGCATACAAAATGAACCTTATGTACAAACATCTCTACTTAAAAGACATTTAGCAGCACGCAGATAGGAATGAGTGTAATATCCGTGTTAATGCTACTAGGTAATGCACTTGCTATGCCCACCCCAGGAGCTTAAACGATACAAAAGGCGCACGTAATAATAAAAAAAACAGGATTTTGACTTTTTTTCTTTTTCACCGTTTTTAAGCATTAATTTTTCTTCACAATAATTACAACAGAAAGACATTAGAAAATAGATGAATCGGAAGGCGTTTCAAATGAAAATGAGTCATTTTCTCTGGTTTAACGCACTTTTTCTTTTTGATTTTGTACAAAATTTCCCATATTAATTATCGCATATATTCATACATTTGTTTTGGTGTTTACAGTTTTTAATAATTGCGGGAGGTAAGACATTAATGGTCCCGAGAACTGTAACTATTCATATAATAATTAGTCAAATTATTACTGGGCATATTCTCATAATGGTTTCATGAAGATGTGAGATATTTATTCGCTGTTCTTGGAAAAATGAAAATTAATCAATTTACACACAAATACTTGAACCCCTGTCTCTTATAAAACCTCACTCAAAGGAAGGAAGAAAGAAAACAAAATAATAAAAAAGTGAAAGTTGTGGGTAGTTGCCGTGATTTTCCATCACTTACCTCAATCTTTGTGGCATGGAATCCATCAACTTTCTAAAATATTAGCGGTTCTCTACCAGTGATATGGCATGCCAGAACTGCGCAGTATTTCTGAATCTGGGATCTCGAAAATGCCTCCTCTTGATTTTCGCCAAACATTTTTATTGAGTTAAAATCTGGACGTTCATTCAACCACTCCTTGCACGAGTAACCAGATAGCGTCTGTTGTAGCGAATTGCACTCGACCTGTAAAGCGGCACTTGAGTACTGAATGAAACTTAGTCAGAGAAAATTACTTCTCCCCAAACGAGGTTCTCAAAGAGTGCTGCAAATGCCATCCTGTCAATTATGTGAGAGTCGGTTAAAAGTTCCTTAACTGCTGCTCGTCTACACCTAAGTCCGGCATCCTTGCAACGATAGGTAACAGTCCGTGCACCCCCAGAAATAAAGACAAAATCTGTACTCAGAAAGCTCTCGCCAATAGAGCCCTGTCCTCATCCTCTGTACAGACACTTGCTCTTCCTCGCAACAGCTTGTTCAATTTCCCGGTAAAGTTTTGCTCACCTCCTCGCAGTTAACGAGTTAGTCACAAATGCTGGCCGTATAGCCTTGTGAAAAGAGCGAGAACAGATAAATGCGTCGCATCGTTGTAGGGTAAGAAGAGCAAAGGATCACCTTTATAGCTGATCAATCGAAATGATCATAAATGTATAAACATGACAAAAGAAACAAACAAACAAAGAAAAGGACTGGCAGTGGAATCAGGCCTTATTTGGAGAAGGTGGCTATAATACATACCCACAGTATATAAGCATACCTAATTCGCAATCTTCCTACAACCGAAAAGTGTGGAAAATCTTTGTTGGTTTTACATAAGAATGCAAAGTAGGGATGAGAAAAACTTTTACGCATTCCACTTTACACAACATGGGGGAAACATGGTTGGTTTCTGGGTTTGAACCCGCGTCGCGAATGCTCAAACTTGTGTTTCATCTCTGAGTCACGTCTTATACGTAACATGTTCTGTTAACACATCTGATGTAGAGCAACAAGATGTCGGCTAGTGTGAACCGCACTCGAAAACGAGGTGGTGATAAAATATTTTCTGCTCTCAGAGTGCGCTCGATCATTTTTTCCATCACTGTACAATGTGCAACGTAGCCAACTCCTAAAAGGGAATGCGCAACTATTTTCTATTTCATGTTCATTGTAATATGTTTTATAATAAACACTGTGAAGGAACTAAAACCCTATCAATTCTGTTTCTTTATCTTCATATTTCAGTTTGCGCTGTTACTAAACACTAAACTTTAGTTACGAGTTAAAGAAATAAATTCCTTGGTGTATGTTTTGAACTCATATTTGCACTAGCCACAACTATGCAATACCCTATATAAATATAGTATATCTATGCAAAAGTTAAAAAGTTGTTTTCTCTAACTTTCTCATCAATTTAAAATTATCCGTCTGAAAGTTAGTGAAGTAAACGCTGCAATGTATTGACTTTCCTGTCAAAAAATCTATGTTCATGTTTTTTTTTATTGGTAAAACTGATTCTGTTTTGATAATTTTAATAAAGAGGAAACAAGTTTTACTTTAAAATTTTGATATAAATGTGGGTTTAGTTTAGCAATACAAGAATAGAAGATTCATTTTGACACTTCCCAATTACAGGAGTGGTAATACATAATTTACGCTACATTTTTGAGGAAAGTGGATTTGTATCTAACTACCCCGGTTCATAAAAATTGACAATTGTGACAATTATACAAATTTGTCAATATATCGTGACAACTAGTTGTTTCATATATCTTACAAATATGTCATATATGACAGGTATGTAATTGTAATTTGTCACAAGGCAAATTGGTGTTTCATAAAACTGACAATTGTGTAAAAACAAATAACAAATGACTGTATTTCTACGTTCATAGAATGCATCTGTGTTCATTCAAGATTTTTTGCTATTCACCGAGCATTAACAATTACTTTCTGTGAGTTGATATTAGATTATAATTGTGTTATATTATACCATAATGTAAATTAAATATGATGAAGTACAATATGTTCGATAATACTTACTAACTAATGCAAATACTATTATTATCTAATAATCTATATTAAAGGGATGATCCCCGTCATCTTACTGAGTATTTTATAATGACACAAACAAGCTACACAAAGCTAATCAGCTACAAAATTAATGTCAGATAAGCTACGGGAGCATTAAAGAAAACGTAATGACTGCTTTCTATTGTAAATTTAAATAAAATCATATTCATTTTCGCTTATACTGAATCGATATCACATTAAGGCTAAAATTATCATATCGTATATTACAATAAAGTATTGTACCGTGCTTCTATGATGGGTAAATATTCTGCTGTCAACTTTGTTTGACAGTTTTATAAATATATCACCTTCTCACCATGGTATGAGACAATATTATGTTTTATAAAACAGATATATTAAAACATTCCCGATAAACTGTCACTTTTTATTAGTCACAATAAATTTTACGAAACAGAATATGACAACTTTGTCTTGACAATTTTGTAAATTTTTCCTTCATTATGCAACAGAAACTTGTCAGGTTAATGAATTGTAAAGCTATTGCCTGCCATCTGTCGAATTGTCAACTTTTATGAAATAGGGCCTTGGGGCACTTTGTTTAAAGATGAAACTAAGGTTCGTGGTTCACTAAGATTATTGTGAATCCTAAAAAGTCTACTCGTAGGCTTCCTCTTAAACAGAACGTTTCTGTTTGGACAATTAAATAAGACTAGAATCAAGCATTACACACCACGTCTCATACACGATCTTTTAGAAAACGATCGTAAGCTCCAGTTTTGTCAGACAATGCAAAATTAGATATGAGAAGGGGGTGTTAGGATTTCTTCTAAAATAATTTGCAGTGGTGAAGCAATTTTCAAAATATTTAACCACGTTAACAGACAACTGTACCATTGGTATACAGAGAATCATAGAATTGTTCTTGAAAGGCAGTTAAGTCAACCTGGTGTATGTCGATCCCGTTGGCCTAATAAAACATATTTGCTTCGTAGACCCAAGGTAGTGGGTTCAAACGCAGCCAAGGTCGACGGATTTTTCGGGCGTAAAAATCCTAATTTTTGCTTCCCCCAGAAAGGAAATAAAGCCATTGGTCCCGTGTCGCAGATTTGCTGCATGTATAAAAACCTCAAGAATGAAAGAAGTTTTTGAGCACAATTTATCGGCGGTTTCATGCTTTAAATTAAATGAGACGTTAATGACCACTGATTTTAAAGAAAGTACTTAAACAACCCTATAATAATAATAATAATAATAATAATAATAATAATAATAATAATAATAATAATAATAATAATAATAATAATAATCACCTGGTGTCACATTTAGAGGTCCTATCTTGTAACACTCCAAGTCTTTGTGCCTTGGTTACTTGAAAATATTGAATACTTACGTAATTCCAGGGCTATAGATGCACTAGGGGTAATTCGACTTACTTTACTTCCAACATGATAGTGCTACATCGCATTACGATAGAGTAAGTCGTGCAAGAACACGTTGATGAGGTGCTTGTTGGCAAAGTTATTGGAAGTCGAGGGGTATTAAAAATATCCTCTAGATCACCAGATCTCCCACCAATGGATTTTTTTCCGCTCGAGAATTGGTGAAAGATAAAGCATGCGCTAAAATACCACAGACTATTGAGAACTTGAAAGAAAAAATTGTACATTCTTTAGAAGTCATTGTTTTTAATAAAAACCACTATGATAGATGTACCAGAACATTTTCAGAAATGTATAGATGTAGAAGGAAACCAATTTGAAAAGTAGTCTAATAAGTAATCTCAATAAAGTATTAAATCAAACTTACATTTGTGTCCTTTGTGCTGTTCTTCCCAATAAGTTTTGTAATGGGCAGTGAAGTTTCCTCGCCTAAATATAGAGATATAATCATCATAATTTTTATCAATAAACAACGATTTGCAATGACCCTAAATGGAAATTTTGTGATCACTTTGATATTTTGCTTACGCAAGTAACTTTGTTAATATTTACATTGTTATTCCAAATTAATAAACCATAGCTGATAAGCCACATGCTTTCAAAGTAGAAATTATATTAAATTTTCAAATAAACTACAGGAGCATGTTCTTTAAATGTCGGCTTAATTATTCCGGAACTCCTCTTGTAAACATATTCAATGTGGCTGTTCCAGCTAAATACTATGAACAACTACCCCAACGTTTTTTAATTATTTTTCATTCCGTATTTGATTGTAAAGTTTTCCTGTTATCTTAACATAATATCAATCCATTAACCATTATACAATCCATGGTCTGACCAGCATTGTTTCCAGCTATTTAATAGTATAAATTTTGATTTCGAAGATAACATCGTCCGCATATACTGCTGAAAAAACACGAATATTACACATAAAGTCATTACTCATGATTAAAATTTAAATAAAATTAATAAGAGAACCTTGAATATCACCCATGTTAACATATCTCTCACTATAAAACCGCCAACAGCACATTGTACTAAATAGAAGTTTAGCACGTGATTTATTATCCTAATTCCAAGAAAGCTGATATTATCAATAAGTAATGCATGGTTCACGTTATCAAATCACAGAAATTAAAGAAAAGAAAAGAGTTATGGTTCCCCAAGGAATGCAGTATAAACATGACAACATGGCTGATAATCATGATTGTATTCACTCTCTTATGAGAACAAAGATTATTACACCCAATGAAATCAATTGTTTCACTTTTATTATAATTCCAAAAACTTTTGAAAAAACTTTAGTCTCTATGATTGGTCTACAAATAGAGGGATCCTATTCTCCCTTTTTTAAAATAGGAACTACTTTTGTAATTGTTAAAGTCTGCTGAAAGAGTGCAGTATTAAAATATTTTTATACTTTGGTAAGTGAATTTAAAATCAGATTAACTATTTGCTAAAACGTATTCAAAACATCAGGAGAGTTCTTACTGGAAAATATTATTTGTAAATCAAAATAAGTGTTCGCTTATAAGGAAGCTTTCTTTATTTAAAATGTCAATTAGAAGTCTTAAAAAAGTCAGGTAGTAACAAGTAAGAATAATGCACTAACCAGTTCACCACCATCATCATCATCATCATCATCGTTGTTATTATTATTATTATTATTCAGTTATTATTAAAATGCTTATTAAATACCTCTGTACTAATGATGAAATCACTTACTATATGAAATACGTAAAAATTTAATAAAAGTCCATGTTGACTTGCATTCATTTTGGAAACAGTCAATAAACATAATATTCGCATCTGCTTAGCTTGCAACATTCTCCTTGCTCAGAGCATTATATGCCATGCTTGATACTAGAGCATCATTTGGAGCTTTAAAAAGAAAAATAATATTTCATTTTCCTTCAGTCGCCATTAAAATTTATTTTTCAAATTGATTTGTATATTAATTTTAATATTTAAAATAGGAAACCAATAAGAGAATATAATACAAAATGTAGAAAATTATTCAAATTATATATGTGTTGTAGTTAGAACAATCTGCAATAATTGTGGTTCAATTTTTATGACTTATTTTACCAACTAAAGCAGTTAGAAATATTTTTAACATATTTCATCTTTCCTACACGCATTACCAAAATTTACAAATTTCATTCAAGGAACTTATGGATTTAGTATCAGTAAAGTAATGAATTGCATGAATATATGTATATGTATTATGATTATATTATGTGCATTATACATAAATATACCGCCACGGGTGGCCCAGGTCGTTAAGGCGCGGACTCATGAGCGGTAGGTCTGGGGTTCGAATCCCACCAGGACCGTCCTCCCTGGCAGAGGTTTTTTCCGGGTTTTCCTCAGTCTTCATAAATGCCAAATACCGTGGAGGTACCCTTAGCTTAGGCCTGGATCGTTTCCTTCCTTAAACAATCCTTTCCCAATATATCATTCCATTTTATGTATCAGCAGTGTTCACCGCCTGTGGTGCCTCAGTAGAAAAAACGGGCGTTAAACACCATCAATATATATATATATTATATCGAGACATGCCAAATTCTTACTGGACTCGAAAATAACAAAATGGAAGGGGCAAGATGGAAATAAATTACACATTTTTCCAGTTAAAGTATCAATGAGAGTAATTTTGAAATCACCAAATAAGATCTTTTTTCATTACGAAGAATATAACATGTAACATACTAAGTAAGCATTTTCGTAGCGACCTACACTGGACCTAGGCAGCATGAAAATAATTAAATTGAACGTTTCAATTAAAACCAAAAAACAAAGTATTTCCCAGTCCTTAGATCAGTTTAATTAAAATGTTAAATGTAGATTCATTCCTAACAAACTTTAATATACCACCAATTTTGTGAATAACTGGCGAGAAACAAAATCTATGTGTAAAATCGGTAAAATGGACAAACCATCGACATGTAACAATGTCCACAAAGACATGTCACATAAAACTTCGACCAACTCGTGGATCTATCTTGTACATTAAGCATTTAATAGAGAAATATCATCCCACTATTTGATCAAGGTTTTATTTGGTGCACCCTACATGTGGGGGTCTTCAACCATGCCCCAATTCTGGCTATATGTTGAAATCGAGTGAATTGAAATCAGGTGAATCAATGAGTCATTCTTTTGAGACATAAAACTCAGGCTATTTCCTTTAAGCCAATCTTATGACTTGTTGGCAGCACGTGAAGAAGCCGAATCCTGTTAAAATGTTCATTCTCCTACCTCATTGCAACTGATTCCAGAACATCGCCAATTTAATTGCAATAACTCACATCAGCTGATCCTAACCCAGACAATTTCAGTCTGGGACGCTGAACATGAAAGACCTTAATTTGCGGATGGGAATGTCTGTATGACTCTTTGCATAAATCTGATCATTTTGGCGGTTCAATTTTTCCTCTGTCATAAAATGTTCAAATCATAAAAAATAATCTTGCGTTAAATTTGCCCAGGACTTTAGAAATCATTCGCTTCCATCTTTACACTGCTCTCTTTCCGACTTTCATGAACATTTGAAATGTACCACGTCTCACAGCTTTTAGTTTATAGTTTTGCTTGACATTTCTTGTAATCGTTAACTGAAATCACTTGCAGAATCAATTTCTTTCGGTGACGGTGTTGTGTTTTGAAAAAGGCTCAATTTCTTATCTTTTTTGCCAATTGAACTTCTTCAAGCAGTTAACCTTGTCTCAGGGTTAAAAGTTTATGAAACTATAAACATGGATTTTGCAAATCTATTACTTTAAAACCGCTTGAAATTATTTAATGTAAACTTTATCCCTTAAAGCTTAAAAATGATAACACAATTATGCACAAATAACAAAATAAAGTGATAATTTTCTTATGTTTTAAAACCAATACAGCTCTTCGACATGAGCTATAGTTCATCACTTCTTTAACATTAATACAAGGTGTTGAACGGAATCCTCCCGTTGATGCCTAGGTCTGTCAAATTTAGGAAACGTACTGAGGAAGGCACCCTAAATGTGGACGGTAAAGGCAGTTTCATTTACGGGAGAAGAGTTGTACAAAATGTAAATTTATTAAGGAAATAATCAAATATACAATATCCAACAAGGGTGCATTGAACATTGTTGTGAGCATACACAATTCTAAGGTTTAATGGCAAAGCACAATAAAATGTAATATAAAAATTAATACCTGCACGTGCTTGCTTTCAATTTGAACATTAAAGAAATTTAATAGCACAGCAAGAAAGTGACATAAAATTTACATCAACATGTCTTGCCTTATAATTACAGATGTAAAAGAACTTCAATGACAAAGGACAAAAAGAACTAGGTATATTATTAATATTACCACGTATTAGCTTTCAATTCCAATAACAAGGACATCTATGGCAAAGTATAATTAGAGAGTGACATAAAACATTAATAGCAAGCGTGCAATTGCAAATATGTAAAGCTGAAAATTCTATACTGTGTAATAAAAAACCCTGAATTTAAATGTAGTTACAGTGAATAATACGTAACTTACAGAAATGCCTTGGTCAGTGGGTGAAGCGTGGGGAAGGAGCAACGATCGTACAAATTTTCAATAGTTGGCCGAAAATGTGTTCACCCCACGAAGTCACTGCTCCTCACAGAGACAAGCTCATAGTAAGCTCGGAGTAAGGCTCTGACGTCATCCTGCTAGACGCTTCACACTAGACCCGACCATTTAAAAGAAAGTATAGAAGAGTCGGATAGAGTATGGGTGAGAGGATTGATTTTTTTTTTTTGATTGATTTATTTATGGACGCTCTTTAACATCTCAGGTCATAAGCGTCCCATTCAACTCAGAGTGTGAAACGGCCGACAAATTTTGCTCAGAGGCCTCTCTTTCAGGCTTGAGGTTCTTTTCCGTGCCGCAAATGTACGACACGGGACCCACGGCTTTACTTCCCTTCCGAAGGAAGCCATACTTAAGATTTTTACGCCCGAAAAAATCCATCGATCCTGGCCGGGTTCGAACCCGCGTTTTGGGTTTAGGAGTGGGTGAGAGGAGGAAGGCAACAGGGATATGCCACATAGTAACATATAAGCCCGTGCAAAGACGGCACACAGTGAATAAACAAACAACTAACAATGTAAATTTTTAAATTAAGCCTATAGAAATAGTTTAAAATTTGTCCAGCACCTTCAGACTGGTCTAGGTAAGTATTTAATATCACGTGTCAACTTCCAAAGTTTTCGAACGATAAATGCAACGGATGATGCAAATAAGCGTAGTATCCGTGAGCGCACAAAATTACATGGTATTCCTCTTGTCAGATAAAGGGAAATCTGGTAAGTTTGTAACCTAATCATGCTACTTGATTCAAACAGAAAGTTAACCTGGATTCCTTTGTTTTTTAGATGGTAGCGAACCGATGCTCTAGCCAATCGTACAACGTTATCCATGTGCGGTTATAATGTGTGATGCAAACCACGTTATCAAGTACCACACATTTGTAAATGTTATTAATGTCCTGGGGCAATAAGCGTAGCCGTAAGAAACGTTAATGAACTAACAGTCAGACAATATGCAGCAGTGAACCATTATTTCCAAGTAAACCAGATTAGAATAAAAAAATGTTTTCATTCTGTTTTCAACTACATCTGCAAAATGTACAACGTTCTATAGAATAATTTTAGACTTTGTTCGTGGAAATGAAACCTCTGTATTTTACTCTTTGATTCGCATGCTCTGTTCATGATTATGCATTAAGCGGATTATATATCACGCAAAATTTCATTATTAGAATTTTGTAGGGACTACTCCCCCCTCCATATACCTGAATAAAGTACCATGATATTAAACTCTACCAGTTAAAAAAAGAGAAAGACTTTGCATTCCCTGATACTATCAATGTGATGGAAACAAAAAACGAAATATTAGGATGGTATAAAGACTTAAACATGATAAAAACACTGCACTGTGTATTTGAAGAGGAAAAAAAAAAAAAAAAACATAATGGAACTCAAGCTTGTGACTTGCTGCACTACCGCGTTGACGTTTTAGAACGAAAATCTTCAAACTATTTGACACTTATTTTCTCGGATGAAAATACTTACCAAGAAACTCTCCCCATATTCTGACCTAATTGAGATGCAAAACACGTTGGCCCTACATCTTGGGACAATATCAAATCATAACGGTAAATACACTGCTCTTGCAATACAAAACTGTCAAATTGTACTGAATTGGTCAAAATATTTCCGGAGTTTTAAAATATTAGTTCTTTCTCAATAAGAACTTACTCTTAGTACGTTTTAAAGAGTGACATGAGGAAACTTCGGAAATGGGTATTTATACTGCTCTTGATTAACGTAGTTTGATTCATTGACTACCAGATGGTGTTTAGTGAAAATGGTCGCTTAAGTAGCGGAGAAAGAATTGTGGGTGCTGGAATTCCATATGACTAAGGCTATAATTGTAGTTCAATCGCTTTTAAGCAAAAACGGAAAGAATCCACAAATACATCTATCTGTGCATGGTATGTGTAATTTAAAGATGCTGGTTATTTGTATAAGAGAAAATTAATTTGTCCCCATCTACATTTACAGTCGATGTGGAGGGTGTGCGGTAGTGCTATCAACGTATTCCTAAAATATTTACATTGAACATCTATGAAGTAAATAATAAATTATCATAGTTTCCGTTCCTGTTGGTATTTTGCTATGATAACTTCAGTAATATATAAGCAGTATATTGCAAAGCTTTGTAGATCTTTTAGATTTACCTGTATATATCTTACTGCGTTTAAACAAATCAGAGTATTAAATTGTTCCATTTGAACATTTTTTGGTGCTACTGATGTAATATTAGAGTAAATTAAATTCACGTGATGTCATTTACATCCAGAACTGCGCACAGCCGGCCATAATGCTAGCAGAGGAGCAAGGTAAACAGTAAGTTCTGATTGCTGAAATAGAACGGCATAACAGTATGAATTTGAATTTTAAATAGTCAACTTTCTTGATAGGGAAAGTAAAGAACGAGCTTCGTAGAAAAATAAGTGAAGATCGTTGCTGCCTGGGTTGAAATATCAAGAGTCCGGAATGTGGTATGCCTTTGATCACCTACACGAGACAATACAGCAAGCTGTGAAAGGCCAGAAGTGTCGCTTAGGCCAATGTATGCACCGGAATATCTAACAAGCTAAACTGTTTTGACCGCAGGACTTAATGAAATGAGACCCGCCTGTTTCTCTGGTCACTTTGAAAGGCGTCTTCGTGCAGTTATCCGAAAGGACTCATTGCTACAAGGAAACCGCTCTTGAGAGCGGTGGATAGAAAGAAAAGATTCAAGTGGGGAAATAGACGCAAGCAGCGAACTTCTGGAGATACTTTGGATGGGGAAAGAAACGTTTAATTGAGTGGTACAGGCCTGCGCAAGCGGTTCTTTCCCAGTGTGTAAAGAGCATAAGAAGCATGGAGATCTGGTCAGAATAACTGGCGAAATGAACAAAAAATGTATCGCAACATACTAGTGCCGCGAGTCATACCATCAGGGTTGCGTATAATTGGCAAAGACCTCGTAATGCAATAGACAGCGAGGCAAACTTCCAATCTGCATCATAAGTATTTCAAGCGCAAAGAAAAGGGGGAAAAGCAAAAATATGACTTGGCCCCTAAATCCTAGGTTTATCATCAATAGAGAAATAGTCGGATGAGTTAAATAGAAAGGCCAGAGAAGGAGAAAATTACATTACACGATAAAAATAAAAATTACGTTTTATAGCAAAATTTCAGACTAGCCCATAGTTAAACCTGAAGCAATATTTTGTCAAAGTAATATCACGAGAGTGTCTGAGATTGCCGATTAATACACGAACGTGGTGAGTGTGGAAAGCTCAGACCTTCTAATAATATTTATTAGGACTATTTCACGAATAACATAAGAATTTAAATATAATTCCTCTAAACTTGACTTACAAAATTGAAATAATATAGTTGCACTTAACCTTTAGAAACCATCTTGCAACAGATGAATGGCGATTTCATCAATGCCAATAGAGAAGAGCAAAATACGGATTTAGGACTGTTTCATGAATAGAATAAGAATAAAACAGATATATATTGAAATTCGCACACAGAATATTAACACTTCTATAAAATGTTATACTTATGAATATATCTTTGTAGAACCTCCATTTAGCGTTATGATTGTCCATTGCCCATACTTTTGTTGCTATCAATAGCTCCCCACCTCCTGCTGGCAAAAGTGGTCAGTGACGCGTGTTCAGGAATTATATAGTACAGGTATAAAGTTGGCTAGACTGACCGCAAGACAAATGCACGTCGCATGATAAAACTGATGATATTTTTTTTTCAATAATTTCACTCCATAATCTGGCTATGATTGGCCCAAATTCAAAATTTTGTATAGTTTCATTGGTCTAAAATGACGTCACATGAGTGTAATAATCATCGTAAAAGTATTCAACTTAGATTCCATTATTATCATTCACCTATACATATTTAATCTACCCGTAAATTACATTACTTTCCTACGTCATTTACTTCTGTTTAAATATGTTTAGAAAGCTAATAATTTCATTGTATATGCTCAATTAGGGAAAATTTTGGTACTGTGAAATACTGATATTTTTTCCCTAATGTTCGACCTAAGGAAATATAAAATCTTTTAATTTAAAATACTTCCATAAAGTGTTAAAGTAAAATCAATTGATTTCGGATTTTATGGAAGCTGAAGTTGTTCTTAGCTCCCCGCCAATTGCAGAGTAATTGGGATAATTAATATTTGTAATTTTAAATCAACGATTCTGTGATTTCTTACAGGTATGTTGTACTTTCTGTATATAAGAAACTTCGATGACAAAATTCATGTATGTAGAATTAAGAATGTACAGTGTTTAAGACTAAGGTTAATGTCTATAAAGTGTAGTTTTAGTAATATTTCAGAAATAATGTGAATCACAGCAAAGGGTAAAGATATATTTGAACATGCAAGACAAGGGTTGAAAAAGTCGGTCAATGCAAGTTAATCCCTTCAGATATGCAGCACGCAAAGGGTGTTTACCCCTCTGGCGTAGAAGCCAGTCACTTTTCGCTACGGTACGCGACACAATGTGTGCATTCACAAGTCATTAACATAACGTGTAAAATTTGTTTGAAATGAGCTGATTGACGAATAGCGTAACGTGTGCTTTGCCAAAATTTGTCCAGTAAATAGGAATGGATTTCGATGATGTCAGCATCAACCTATGAGCACGGTGCAAACAAAACTGGCGGAAATATTCCGCATCACTTTTAGGGGAGAGCGTCAGTTTTTCTTCAGTATATAAGAAACATATTTCGCCTCAAAATGGGACAATCTTAAAATTCTCCGGGCCAAGATAGTGCAGTTGCGTCACCCGGGTAGTTAGAGGAAGAACGATTGAAGTCCGAGGTACAAAATCCGGCATTAACGAGGTTCGAAAATCAATCAACGCGCGAGCCACATATAGTACCATTGTGCTGCATTAAATACCATTGAAGTAGCATTTTCTTCATATTAGACACCATTTGGGTGAACGCAATCAAATTTACGTGTTTGCCAAGTTTACCTTGACAGTGATCCGGCGTGAGACGTGAGTTCATCTGATTATTCGTGTTTGGGAGAATAAACAACTTCTGCAACTAAATCAGGAGGGGTTATTTATTAGCGCGTTCCATATCAAATTCCAATTCACTCAGCCTTGGCTAGCTTACAGCTGCCAGAAATCAGCGGAAAGCTCTAGAGAAAGAGAGAGAGAGAGAGTCCCATGGAAGCAGATTTGGTGGTCTGCAGCAGCCTGGCGAAATCTGCGATCAGCGGGCTTAAATTAATTCACACAGCTTCCATACAGCCCAGTTCCCATCCCCCACCAAGAGTCCTACTTCAAATTGGCGCTCACGACTTGGGGCCAACTATCATAACCATCCTCCACCCACAATCTACTATTACAAGGCCTGTATATTTTATCTACATTATTACATTTAACTTCATTTATTTTGTGATCAAGTGTAATATATTTGTTTCACATACAGTGATGTACAATAAAATCACAAAATAATTGCAAAATAAATTGAGCACGTTAAAGTTAAATACTTTATTAGCCTA
The DNA here is from genome assembly GCA_030762175.1 of Metallyticus violacea. Taxonomy (NCBI): domain Eukaryota; kingdom Metazoa; phylum Arthropoda; class Insecta; order Mantodea; family Metallyticidae; genus Metallyticus; species Metallyticus violacea. Next base: position 108,231,896 of record CM060846.1, on the reverse strand, counting down.
ACCACATATTAATCTTCCTGATTATAAGCGGATCTACATAGTAAGCTCTTTTGTCATTTAAACTCGTGTGGAAGAGGCAAAGAGGAAAATTTAAACAAATCAGTATTCCAATACTCCCTTTATTAAAAGCCACTCATAGTCAAACACGATAAACAGTTCGACGGCCTATGAAATTGTTCACAATATGAAGTTAAGCCCCAGATTCAATCGATATCTTGGAATCAATCATTCGAATCCCCCAAAAGGAAAAAGAGCAATTAAAATACGGCTATTATACTGTGCATCCCATTCAATAAATTGCTAGCTGATCAATAACGTCGGAAATTTCCGTTGTGATTGGAAGATGGTCAACTGGAATCCAGCTATATTCTTTTCTTAATAAAAATTGCTCGTTCACATTACTTTCTTTCCCATGGCCTCATTTCGCCACGCAATAAGAGTTTGTATGTACAAGAAGAACCGGTTGACCCTCAGTGGATGCGCGCTACCCGGTAAGACTGGCGTATAAAGTTCTGCTGATGCTAACAATTGAACTTGCTCAGTCGTGTTTATTGCGCCAATTGATTCAGTTGCATTCCTATAGCACTTTCTACTGTACATTTGTGTATTGTGCAGTATATCCGAGAATGAGATATACGTTGAAACAAAGACTATTCATTTATGACTGTTATGCTCAAAAGAAATCGTAAAGCACTGCAGAAGAGAATTTCGTGCTAAAATTGGAGTAATATCTCCAGTTTTCAAATTGGTAAACAAAGTTCGAATCCAAAGCTTTTTCATTAACAAGAAAGTAAATTTAAAAACCCGGCTTTTCACAGAGGAGAAACTTGATGGAATATGCTATTCATTAGAAACTTCTAGAAATCTTTAACTCGATTAGCTCAGCCAAGTTGTGAGTCTGTCGGCAGTGCGTACAAAGCCACTCAGTTGCTATATCTTCATCCATTTATAATTGCTACTGTGCCTGAAATAAAACCCGTGGAAGTGCTGAAACAAAATATCCGGGAGGCAGTTTACAATATTGGGAAGAAGGAGTGTCTCAAAATACTTTTAAAAGTATTCAGGCATATTTCACAGCTCAAGGCAGACACTTGCATCATCTATTATGATACTGAGTACAGATTAATTACTGTTTACTAATTAATAACAAAAAAGCACTGTTCTCACCACTAGATATGATTTTACTCAGCAGGTAGAGCGGCCGTTAACGCAGATAACTTCTCGTCGGTAAAATCATTTTCGGACTGTGCAGCCAAATATATGGCTGCAATCATTTGCATATGCTAAATTGGTTTCTTTCTTTTTTCTTTTTAGCATTCAGCGTCTCGCCAACTTCAAGGTCTTTCGAGAATGACGAAAATGGAATGAATGAAATTATGAATAAAATGGGTCCGAAGCCCTGAGCGACTATGTTAACTGGCACTTACTTTTTCAGGCGCCTACATGCTTTAAGATTACTGTACTTATATCAGTCTTATACAAATCGTTGAACGTTAAGTCTGGGTGTCATACAGTCATTAATTCTTAACTAATTACTATCTCGCAAAGACAAACAATTTTCTTTGAAAAGGTAAGGAATATTAGGCACGTTCGTAATGTTTAAATTGCAAACGCATTCTGTTAATTTATCACTGTCCACTCAATCGTTAATACTGCTTTTTGTCTTGCATGGTTTAGAAGAACGTATGCCACATGGAAGGAAGCTTAGAACATTATTTGTTCTATTTCTGTTTGTATATTCATTATTAAAATGAGGATGTGTGAATTATTAATCGTTAACATAAATTTAGAAAATATGAGATAACATAGAAAACATTTCGGCCAAATAAAACGTCAACAGTTATTACACAATTTTGTTACATTTATAATATGGAATCACCCCATAAAGTTATGCACTGAGCTCCCTTCCAATCTTATGCATCGTACTCTATGGTTTTGCACATGGGTACCGTTACTTACCGGTCTTAATCGTGACGCATACTCAATTGTTTATTTCTGAGGTCACTACGCTGCGCAAAGCGAGGCTCAAACAAATGGGTGGCAGATAATTCTAAAGTAGAGCATATCATCGCTTTCAATTTTCTTAATATTTTTAAAAATGAGTGTGCCATTTCATTAAATAGTTTAATTATGATAAAAAGTATATATTAGAATTCTTATATAGTTGTCATCTTCTCAGAATGATTTTTAATTCCACTATACTTTTTTTTTTTTGTTTATTTATAGACGCTCTTTAACATCTCAGGTCATCAGCGTCCCATTCAATTCAGGGAGTTACACGGCCGACAAATGTTGCTCAGAGGCCTCTTTTTTTCAGGCTTGAGGTTCTTTTACATGCCGTAAATCTATTACATGGGACCCACGGCTTTGCTTCCCTTCTGAAGGAAGCCATAATTAGGATTTTACGCTCGAATAAAATCTATCAGCCCTGGTCGAGATTGAAGACCCATTCGAGTACCGAAAGTCCTTGATATGATGTGTGGAAGAGAGATGATGGAGAAAATAAAATAATGCTTAAGATTTCACTATAATCGCCTTATTGAACCATCGAACTTAATGAAACTAAAGCACTAGATCTAATTGAAGGATATTTCCCTCCCGGATGTGCAAAGCGCATTTATAAAACATTTTCCCAAATAAGCCCTTAATGGGAATCGAACCAGTGAATGAAGAGGAGTTAGCAGTTTCAACCACTCACAAAAACATTGCTTATCCTACGCTGTGTTTCCGGTCGGGACTTGTTTCTATTCCACGATAAGTCGGTGTGATATATCGTGCAGGTTCACCCTGACCTAAATAGGCAAGAGCTATTTAACTTGGCGAAGTAATACGAGAGCAGTGTTGACGCTGTTCTTTCCCTATCACTTTCAGTGACGCTGTGCTAGTGTCCAAGACCGCGCGAGTCAAGTATCAAGGTCACGGCGAGAGTAATAATGAACTACACGCATCTCTAAGACCTTATTTCATTGCTAAGTGCGCATTATCTCAACATTGAGACTAATCAGTTGTATTTATGAACTTGTTATATAACATGCAAACCAGCATCTGAAAGTGATATGCCATAAGGGGAAATAGATGGGGAAATTAGCTAGGCTGAGCCTTTTTCTGACCGTCTACATGATCTTGTGGTTAGCGTTCTGACTACTGGCCGTAAGGACCCGTGTTCGATACCCGCTCCCTGCATAAAATGTTTTCTAAGTTAGGAAAGTATGGAACGAGGTCCACCCAACCTCGTAAGGATAATTGGCGTCCTTCGATTTAGAAAGCCACGTAATAGGCGACCGGCGGAGTGCCGGCATGCTAATCACATGCCCCCCTGCAACACTGCCTTCTATCAATGAAGTCTTAAGACTGAGAGGTCGCTGAAGCAGGCCATGGCACGATCTCGGGTTGTAGCGCCGTAGACGAAGAAGCCTATTTCTTCTTCATGTTAATGCCGGCCCTAGTGACCATGCTCATTGTGACCTTAAGGTCGCATATCAGTGTATACGATTTTTGTGTAGGTCCTGTGTTGTCACTAGACAATACGGAGCAATATCAATTATTTTTATGTAAATAATATCTACTACTGGGAGCCGATCAGCAAATCCCACGTTACATATCTAAATATATTTTTTAAAGTAGTGCTTAATATTGCATAATAAAATAAAACAAAACATATTGCCGTCAAAAAATATAGAAAACAGTAACAGTGCGGAGGCGTTTGAACTACTTGTGCATCACCAACAGAGAACTTCTTAAATTTTAAGGTCCTTTCACTATTCCAAAGTTTCAAAAATAGAAAATTCAAGTGAATATTCAGAGAATAAAATATAGCAATCAAAATTACAGCAGCATATTGCGTTTGCACCATTAACTGCATGATAATTGTCAATTGGTTTTCTTAATTTGCCTGTAGATAAATAATGTGACGATATTACCAGTCTGATGACAAACCTCACACTTATAATTACATGCACTTTAAGCAGTATGGATATTAATTTGGAAAATGTCATCAGTACTCGTGAAAGCCTTGAAATCGGAAACCATCTGCTCCCCTGCAAAAACATAGCACCCCTGTAAAGTTTTCAATAGGTCAAGTTGCTGTGCCAAGCATTTTCCTTGCACGCGATAGAATGGCATTTGCTCCTAAACAAAATTATTCACGGTTTTGCATTTTGAAACGCTTCGTCGTGTGAGTATGAGTTGCGTTTATTGTTAAATGAAAGTCACGTCAGCACTTTCACTTTTCAGCTCACTGCTTGCCACCTATTAGAAGCAAAGTCATTCTTGTGCATAGCAGTTTTATTCTCGTGATATCGCAATGGGTGGCCCAGGTCATTAAGGCACGGACTCGTGAGCAGGAGGTCTGGGGTTCGATTGCAGGACCGCCCTCCGTGATGAGGTTTTTAGAGGTTTTTCTCAGTCCTCACGATTGGCAAATGTCGGGGAGATACCCTAAACTTATACCTGGAACACTCCCTTTCTTTACAAAAAGGGGGGGGGGGAAACTCTGCTCGCAATGTATCATTTCATGTTTCATAAGTGTCCACCGCCTGTGATGCCTCAATAATTAACGCCCATTAAACACTATTAAAAATCTTCTAGTAATTGGAAAGCATAACGAGATTTCGCTTTGACGTTTTGTGCATGTATTGATAATATGTTTAACCATAAAACATTGTTGACATTGTTGCTAATTAAACAAGAAAAAAATTACCTCTCTATAAAATTATACTTCCTTACACTTTCATAGAGGCTGGAGGGGAAAGTGAAAAAATGAAAATTAACTAATTAAATGAGTTAAGTTAATGGTTGCTTAACTTCCAATTGACCTTATTTTGATAATTGAAACGTAATATTCAGTTATATAAAACTGTTGCTAGGTGTGCTACTCGAAATAAAATGACGACTTAGCAGCGCGCTTTTATTGCCTTTGCTCAGAAAAAAGAAGCTATCATTGCTAGAAATAAAAGACGTGGAAAGGGGGAAAAAATAATAGATTAGAGCGGACAGTTTGTTACCTTGCTCAATTACAAGACATTGTTAGTGATGCAATCGTAAAGGAAGGCGCAACACAAAAACCGCAAGGAAGAAGGGGCGGGAAGATAAGCGGGAGGTAGGGGAATCAAACCGATGCCGAGCCTTGACCACGTTTCACCCCGTGCAGTACTCGTAGTATTGGCACTATCCCTTCGCAGTCCCGCAGTGGTCCCGCACCATGGCACAATAATCAATGAACGAGCACCCGAGCGTCGCCGTTTCTAGCTGTGAAAACCCGGGCTATTCGAAAACCCCGGAGTTAACCTAAATCCATGTTTATAGCTCATTCTGACCTGTAACACCTTCAAGTTTGGCCAGTTCATGTCCTTGGTATCCACTAGTAAAATGTTTGCCTCACAGACCTCAACTACCCAACGAATCAATCCTTTCAGCCATCATCACATATTTGTTTTAACTGTCGAACGTAGAAAGTGTTTTTTGTGAGCTGCTGGCATCAACATTCAACATCATCAAACTTGCTTACTACTCCAATAAGGCTCCTTTTCATATTTCAAAGTGCTAACATTCTGTAACAACCACCAAAGTTCAAGTGGAGTAACTGTTAAACTTAATGATGGCTAAACATTAGTTTTCGATTTTGCAGGTAGAGGAAAGCAAAAAAGTTAACCCTAAGGAGTAACGGACCGGTCCTTGTGGTTTAGTGGTAACCATACTTGTCTCGTAGACCCAAGATCGAGGGTTCAATCCCGGCCAGGGTCGATGGATTTTTTCGGGCTTAAAAATCCTAAGTATGGCTTCTTCGGAAGAGAAGTAAAGCCGTGGGTCCCGTGTCTTAGATTTACGGCATGTAAAAGAATCGCAAAAAAGTTATCGGCCGTTTGACGCTTTGAATTGAGTGGGACGCTGATGACCTGAGATGTTAAAGAACGTCCGTAAATAAAGCAAATCAACAACATCAATAACGGAATCTAGCCTAAGGAATGGCTCCCTCTTTCAAACACTGTAATATTTTTATTATCCGTCCCAATAAGAGAAAGGAAGAGCTGTTAATCGAATAAAGGCAGGTAATCCATACAATTACTTGTCTTGCTTTATTGTGAATAAATTTGGGATTATTTAAACTTTAACTAATGCCCAAGAGTGAACAATCAGTTTCTTTCTCCATAAATTGCATGAGGATATCTGTTGATTTAATGATGCCCCGTAATGTTACGACCGACAGCAAATTCATTCGCTAAGTTAATCATCATCAAATCTTCTATACTTTTAATTTTGGTTTCTATATCCAGAACTTTGGATTTTCTCTTAACTGATAATGAAATTCTACATGAATTACAAGCTTCTAGGTTACTATTGTGAATGACCAAAGTGTTAAATGGACGGATGTGTGTACATGTTTTTCGAGCTTACCGTTCTGCATTAGCCTGGAAGAGTGCACGTGTTATACCCTAATATTAAAGTGCACAGATCGAATCTTGGCGAGGTTTACGCGATTAATTACCGAACAATTTAATGAGCAGGAAGATTGTCGGATAATTCGATGATCGACTAATCGAGAGGGGGATAATCGAGGTTGTAGTGTAGCTCCGTTCTGAGCTAGGTAATTAAGCAAGCAGGATCACAAGTGCATTATGGAAATATACAGGCCCATTATTTGCATTTTCGGCGTTATTCATAAACTACCCTTCAAATTTTTTGTTTCGCTCGCGTGAATTAAAGAAATGGGTGCAAAATAACATTTATTTTAATGTAAGTGTCTTAAAATGAAGAAAGAATTTATCGAAAATGATATATAATACATTGTTAAGATTTCTTAAAAAAAAGTTTTTATTTACAAAGTTTATCATTAATATACGTTAAGCGTTAATGCATTCTGAAAGAGATCTATGCACCAGATGTATTTGAAAAGAATTAGCTGCAAGCAATTCATACTCGTTGAGACGTACTGTATGAATGAGTTCTTACATAGGAGCTTTAAGTGAAAGACGATGACGCAGTGTTACTGCATCGTACGCATCTTATTGCGCCCTTTCACTTTCTCGTTCATTCATTGGTTCGAACAGCTGATGGGTGGAAAGCAGGTATACGACACAGATGCTCCCGTCAACGCGTCATTCTCATAGATCAGATAAACCAGACTACAACAAACTGGTTCGCGCATTTTCCTACTCTAGTATCTGAAACATCTAATGTTATTTGCGCATATGCTAATTACATAAAATGAACGCCGGGAATATTTCTAAACCAAACGGCGAAAATAATACTGTTTTCACTGAAATGAAGTACAAATAAGTGTTCATGTAGCTCATGCAAAGATTCCAACAATAATTAGAACATATTTCTGCATAAAATTGTTTTATTTCAAATGGAACTTTGAACTTTGTCTATAGACTCACGAAAATAAAACTAGATGGTTTAGTTCATGTCTGATATTGCATTTTGTTTACAGTTTAGGGAAATTATATGCAATTTATCTTGAATATGTCTAAAATCGTGAGCCCTAGTCATATAAAACTTTCAGTTATTTAACTGCTTATGTACTAGACTGGAAACGTACCGCACATAAATTCAGCAAATTCTAGGAAAGAAGAAGAAAATAACGAAAATAATAAATTGTAGACAAAGTACGAACGACATGTATTGTTTTCGCCTAAAAATTGGGGAAATTCATTGTTTTATTGTCTAATTATCATAGGGATTTTCTAAAAAGGGTCTGAAAGTTCGACTTCTATTTATGACGATATGTCGTCAACTGCTGGACAAGGAAGGAAAAAAAACCAACAATAACAACATTTTAATTTTTATTTTCTGGGGCTGTGCCGTAGCCGACTGCTTGCCCCCTACCAAAGCGACCAAGATTGAATCCCAGCGGCCGTATTTCCCCTGCCATGCATTCTGCCATTGCTACATTTCACCTCTATCCTCTTCTAACTGCCACGGGTGGCCAAGGTTTTTAAGGTAGGGTCTCATGAGCGGGAGGTCTGGAGTTCGATTCCTACCAGGAGCATCCTCCTAACCCGAGGCTTTTAGCAGCTTTTCCTGAGTCTTCATCAATGCCGAGAAGGTACCCTAAATTTAGGCCTGAAGCATTTCCTTACATTCTTTTTTCAATTTATGTCATCTCATGTATCATCAGTGTCCACCGACTGTGATATTTCAGCAGTAAAAGGGGGCGTTAAGCATTATTAAAATGGCATTTTATTAATGGCATCTACCGGCATATAGAAGAACTCTAATAAGCCGGGTATTGGACATCACCCGTTTTATTTTCTTTTAGGTCAATATGTACGGTTGCATTTGAAAAACACGAAGTTTTGTGCTAGAAATACATTTTTAATAATAGTTGGAATGTTCGTATGAGCTGCGTTCATGAACTTTATTTTGGTAAAAACAAAGTAAAAATATTCGCAATGGCAGTTTGAGATAATTCGCTCTATGTAAATAAGCAGACTTATCCTTTGTCATTTGTTTTGTACATAATAAATAAGTTCACGCACTTAAGTGACATTTATCTACACTATGATAAAAATCTCTGACATCTATCTATGGTGACAATAGTAAAAGACAGCAACTGGCATCGCCACGGGTGGCCGAAGTCATTAAGGCACTGACTCGTGAGCGGGAGGTCTAGGGTTCGAATCCCGTCAGGACCGTCCTCCCTGACTGAGTTTTTTTCCAGGTTTTCCTTAGTCTTCATAGCTAGCAAATGCCAGGGAGGTACCCTAAAATTAGGCCTGGAACGTTTCCTTCCTAAAGAATCCTTTCCCAATGTATTATTTCATCTCGTGTATCACCAGTGTTCACTGCCTGTGGTGCTTCAGTAGTACAAACGGGCTTTAAAGGCCATTTTGAAAAAAACAGCAAATGGCGTGATTTTGTTTATTATAGCACTTAAAAATTAAGAAATATGTGCATATGTTAATTGTAATACATTTAAAGCACTAGGAAGCAGTAAATCTGCTCGTTGTGGCTAGCTAATATCACAAAAGTTTCCTTCATCGTTCAGAGCGCATAACTATTTTTTCTGAACCTTACCTGAACTCATTAAGTGTAACGAATATAGAACAAACATTTACCTAATAACCTGTACATTGGTCTCTTGTGTCAAGCATTTTATTCCTGGCTTTCCACCGTTGATCGGCTTCTAAAATCGGCTTCTGTGCAAATGTGGGCAAACTTTCACATGGAGAGGTTCATGTCTTCATTCTGGATGCACAGGAGACAGGTTGGTGACGACATAACTCCAAGTTGTAGTATACCCTGTCCTCTGGTGAGGCACTACATGGCTTCTAGGTTGGTCTTAAATATCTTAAATCAGTCCCCTCTAGTATTTCTGGTGTTTATTTCAAGTGGGTTGTGTTTTGATGAGCAGATTAATGCACTGAGAGGACAAAGACTTTTGGACCAAGTGTCTGCTAGCCTATTACAAATGATGCATTGTAGAGTGATTTTTCTCTGGGTAGTTTGGAAGTACTTAATTTCAGTTGAGGCAAAAAAATTGGGTCTGGAAGTATAATTGAATTTTTCTGAGAGCTGGTGTGAGGTTCTCGTATGGATTCAGCTTTTGCATCGTAAAGCTGATGCAGACTGTCCAATTGGGATGTAAAATGAGGCTAAGCCACCATAGGCTTTACTCCTTCGTTTGTGTGATCTAATTAGACCCTTATCCAGTCAGGTTCAGGATATCTAGTTGTAATAGTTTCGAGGGCCATTTCTGTTAGACTTTCTCTCTCAGTGTAACTTTTCATGATCGTTTGTACGTGTTCTACATATTTGCTGATTTGATTTGCTTATGGGTGCTTTTAACATCTCAGTCGTCAGCGTCCCATTCATTTCAGAGCGTGAAACGGCCGGTAAATTTTGCTCAGAGGCCTCTTCTTTCAGGCTTGAAGTTATTTTACCTGCCGTAAATCTACGACTTTACTTTCCTTCCGAAGCAAGCCATACATAAGATTTTACACCCGAAATAATCCATCGACCCTGAACGTATGTTTGGGTAAGGAGGCAAGTATGGTTACCACTACACTACCAGGACCGACATGTGCTCTGTAAAGTACATACAGCTGTATGATTCAATTGAATTTTGCTAACTGGGTTTTTATGCCAATGCCTATGTTATTGCTTTTTATACTGCAGTGCTCATCTGGATTTCCTATGAGTTTCTCATGGAGACCAATAGTTTTCTTCCAGTGTTTTCTAAGGAATTTCACTCCAATAAAGATAAGTATTGCATCGGTGAGCGTTGATTTGACTCCATCGGTTATTAGTCTGAAATCTTGGTGCTGAATATTTGTGATTTTACTTAGTAGCAGTAATGAGAGACTCGTGGCAATGAGTGAAGTTCGATACAAAACTTTTTTTTTTGGCTTCCTTCCGAAGGAAAATAAAGCAGTGTGTCCTGTGTTGTAGATATACGGCATCTAAAAGAGCCTCAAGCCCGAAAGAAGAGACGTCTGAGCAAAATTTATCGGCCGTCTCATGCCCCTGAATTGTATGGGAAACTGATAACATGTGACTTGAGATGTTAAACAGCGTCCGTAAATAAAGCAAACATAAATAAAAGATATCAGGACATGTAGGTTTAGTATTTGTAGCCCTGTTTGCAGTCAGATAGGAGTTTCAAGACTTTTTCAACTTGTAGCTTCCAAGTTAGCTTGTTTTCAAACGTTATGAAACAGTCAGTCTGAGCGTTTGCTACGGTTGTTGTATCTGGGGGTTGGGGCTATGCTTTGGTGAGTCAGAGAAAACTACTGGAATTTTGTATTCATAGGTTGACATTCATATTATTCAGGTTACAGCAGGACTCCAGGTTTAGGATGAGCTCTGGATTTCTGTGTTTCCGCTCAGAGTACCTGGTCGTCCGATAAAGTATTCAATATAAATAAAAATAAACCCCTTGTATATCGTAAAAATGACGCAGATGTTACACAAACAGTTTCTATATGCAGCAATTGGGTTTATACTAAAAATTCCCCAAAGACAGCACTCTCACATGCTCAGGTCAAAGTTACTGCTTGTTGCGTGAAGGGAATTCTTTATCCACATTTCTTATAGAAAGCATAATATCCAATCGCTCTTGAGCATTGAGTTAATACTGAATTAATTTGTATGCATGTTACGAAATAAAACAGGCCCAAAACCTGCCGGTTTTGCTCACGCAGTAAATACCAGCATGCAAATAGTAAGACGGAAATCAGCTGTAGTATTTGGCCTCTTAGACGATTGGCACAAGAACTTCAAAATAAATGTATAAAGATCCAGAAACACCAGTCTAGAGATGAAACAGATTCACCCACCAGAGCTCCAGATAGTAAACAGAAAACGTTTACATACTATCAGATCTTGTTTCAGCATGTTCTTATTTTCCATAGGCGATGGGTAGCATTTTCCTACATAATGCCATGCCTGTGGCCAACAAAGCTGAACACTAATATACAGCACATATATTTTATCTGTTTTTCTGACAAGCATAGGACTTTAGTAATGTAAGAAAAGTTGACTTAGTTGACTTAGCACATTTTATGACGCTTTTCTCGCATTAAGGTCAACACGTTCCTGCATTTAGATGTTTCATCCATTGCTGAAAGAATCGTATGCACTTTGTGTAGTTTCCGTGTATATACATTTTCACAAATAGATGCCTCACCTTTCTAAGCATTTCTTGAGCATTGAGATAACCAAGCTCGCTCAATTTATGGTGACAAAGAGGCCTGCATTACAACAAACAAACTCGTTCACTAATGATATTTTATCTGCATGGTGGCAATAAACTCACACATTTAGAAACATTTCGTACACATGTATCAGAATCTGGCGTTTTCAGAATTATGCCTATAGTACTCTACACAAATGCATACACTTGAGATGTTTTATTTAATATAATAAAGTGGCATATATCAAACGTTATTTTTCACACAAGCCGTTCGTTTACTCTAGTTTGGAATCTGTGTCAGACAGGAAAAATCCACGGTTTGAATTACGGCCTTCACCTTGAATGTATGGCTTGCGCGAAAAATCGCTTTATGTGCATTAACCTTAATGTATGGCTAACTATTAAGCCTGGAATACAAGTACTTCAAGGTTTAGAGTTGCCATAAAAATATAAAATCTGTAACGATATAACCTCAGAGGTTTCAGATAGGGGACATTTGTGGTTCTGATCGGAACAGGCCACGGTAGCTCAGATGGAAGGGCATAGGTACAGTATGTAGAAGTTCCGTGGTTTTTGTCCCGGCCGTGACCTTGAATTTTTCCTATTTGATTCTAATTCCAAAGTTTTGTATATAGTCGCCATCACATTGCATTAGGAGCGAAATGTATCAATTGTGAAAAAGTTCCTACCTCCACCAAAAAAAGCATTTTCTTCCGGGACAGTAGATGGTTCTGTAGCCAAAATTATAGTGCCTTAATATTAAGTTTATATTATAATTATTATTAAGATTAATAATTTATATTAACATCTGAGCAGATAGAAATATTTTGTGCATATCGGAGTGAGGTGGAAATATGGTATTCATTTTTCAGGTTCTACTATTGTGATGGCTGAAAGACACCTGCATGAACGCCTTTTTGCAAGAGCTATTGTATTATATGTTTAAGGAGGTTTGTCAGCGGTGACCTGGGGAAAGCAGGTAGTGGAAAGAGACAGAGATAGACTAAGAACTGTTACTTTTCATCTGTGTGAATATTTTAGAGCGAACATTGCCGGCATATTGTAAAAGGGTCATTTCAATTTTAAGGGTAACAGGGTTCATTGTTTGTCTAACAAGGGAGGTGCGCCACACGTAGGAAATACAGATTTCTGAGAATGCATCCAAGATGACAGATATGAAATAGTATAGGACACATTAATGGGCCTCACCGCCAAAAGTAACATTTTCCCAGGAAATAAAGATAGCAAACAGATGGGTAAAAACGTGCGTTATCTAGGTGAACATTTTGTCGATCTAAGAGTAACTAAGGGAGAATAGAGCAATTACTTTACAGGTACAGCATTAAAGGTGAAATTTATAACCGAGGATATTTCTGGGAAAAGAACGAACCTGAAAATTTGTAGGAATGTAGGGAAAGAAATTAGAATAACCAATGAGCACCGTTCTAAACCTTACAAATCAGAGCCAGTCTGCGTGAATAGATATTAGGGGATATTCAATAAGGAAGCTCGGAATTTACTCTGATTTCAGAATAATATAGAATTAAAATTCGCGTAAGGAGGGGCTTAGGAATAAAAAAACCAAGTGTTAGGTGTTCAGGGGGCAGTAGTGAAGCAAGGAAAGCAGCAGTGAAGGAAAAAGAATTCGAAGTCAGGCAGTAAGAGGGCTAAAGAGTTGTCTAATAGTCAGGAACTAGCTACAATTCAGATCTCCGTGGACAGATGAAGCCGTGTTCCATGCGGGTGGGTTCGTCAACAGCCATAACTGTCATTACTGGGCTCCTCATGCACAAAAATCGAGAATTTACAATTGAGAAACTGCAATCACGTTACTCTGTAACAGTGGAGTGATGTCAGAGGTTATACTCTTCTGGGTCCGTTCGATACGATAAATTCGGAGAGGTAGTGCACATGCTAGTCTATTGTTTCAATATAGGGCGATGTGGATGATGTGCACAATTCATACATGACGGAATACCACCACATTTCGCACTCGTATCACGAGCATGACTGGATAATGCCTTTCCTGCTCGGGTTATCGGTCGTCTACTGATATGGACACATTGGAAGCTATGATTAGAGATTTTAATAGTGTTTAACGTCCGTTTTAACTACTGAAGCACTACAGGCACTGAACTCTAATGATACACGTGATGAAATGATAAACTGGAAAAGAATTTTCTTTATTTTTATACAAGGAAGCGTTCCAGGCCTAAGTTTAGGGTACCTCTTTGACATTTGGCATTTATGAGGACTGAGGAAAACTTGTAAAAAACTTCAGACAGGGAGAACGGTCTCGGTGGGAATCTAACCGCAGACCTCCCACTCACGATCCTTAACAGATGAGTGTGCAAGCATGCCAGAAGACATTCAATCAATGTAACGGGAACATTCAATCTCGACTGCAAAAATGTGTCACAAATGCTGGAACTTACGTCGAAATCTAAACTGGCAAGAACCATAGAACATTCTATAAGTTAATGAAACCATGTAATGTAATTAGGGATATAGTTAAATCGAAATAAAATAAAGATATAATTGTGGTACAAAATGTATGTATAGCAAATATTTATTAAAACATTTATATCCAAATTCAGTACATTTTCAGAAAAAGATGATGCACAGTGAAACTTTATTTGTGCAGATGAATGAGATAAAGAATGTTTTTTCTGCAAAGTTTTTAAAAAAACTGACAAAATTGCAATGAAACGTATTAAGAAAACATGGAATACTGGCATATGTTTTAAAGCAATGGAACACTGTATAACAAACAAGTTATTAAATAATGTGATTTGCTTAAAATTACCACCTTGAACACCTCCTAGAAAGTGCTTCTATTGACATGCTTTTTGCATAAGATGAAAGGCAAGAGAAGGGGTCAAAAACTTGGATAAACGTGGATACAGAGTTTATCAGAGCTATATTCAGCGCAAAGTTATCTACTAATGTTTTATATTTAAGCAAAATAGTAACATATTTTGGTAACTAAACTAAAATTATTATTATTATTATTATTATTATTATTATTATTATTATTATTATTATTGCTGTTGTAGCTGTTGTTATTTGCACTTTCAAAATCCAGTATGTGAATTTTTTTTAGAAATCCAGATTTTTGTACTAAGGATTCACAATTTTTGGTGTATGTGTTAATATCATTAATTCTGAAATAATAATAATAACAACAACAACAATAATAATAATAACAATAAACAACTATATTTTTTAATCCCGCTAGATATTACTGAACCAGAACTGCAATTTTATTTCCATATATTCACACATCTGTTATTTGTTCTACGCGGATGCTAGTGTTTTAACTGCTATGATAGCTTCTCATATTGTCCTTAGAGGAAAACGGGAACTTCAGCTAGTGATTCATGTTATTTCGTTTGGTCGTCGAGTTCAATAATACCAGATGTAACGTTTTATTGTTTGATAAGTAAGAAATAGATTTGTTGAAAGCGCCAGTCTTCTTTTGTGAACTAACAAAAGGGGACTATCTGGTGAAATATAGTTCACTAAACAGTTCTGTCTAACCCCCGCATGCGCAACAAATATAGCTAAGGCGGAAGGAATTGTAGAGAGTTAAGACTGTTAAGCTAATAGGTTCAGTTTCTCATAATGTTAACCATTATTTCGAGAAGCGCGGTCAACCAAAGATATTACTTATTATTATTATTATTGTTTTATTATTATTATTATTATTATTATTATTATTATTATTATTATTATTATTATTATTATTATTTAAAGAGCGCAAAACAGCTAGGATTATTAGCGCCCAAACACACTAAAAACGGTGCCAAGAATAAAATAAAAAATGTATCTACACTAAAATCCAGTGTACAAAAAACAACAAAAGCACAATCGGCAATAACAATGAAAACCCCAAAACAAATAACAAGGGTAATATGGTCAACAAAAAACAAAAAATTGGTACTAAAACACAGCTGCAAGAGCTGAAAACACGAGTTTTATAGTGGTCCAAAAATTCCAAAACATAAAATGACATAAAATCACACCTTGCTCCAAAAATCACATACACAGATAAAACGGAGCACGCATTCAACAGCAACCACATCATCTTGAAGTACTTTCTCAATAGAGGAGCGAAAACACCAGGGACAGTCTAAAAGCAGCTAAATGGGGGCATTCTAGTAAAATGTTATGCACTGCATGGGGGTGGTCACAGTGAAGACATGCTGGAGCTGGTTTACCTCTAAAAAGGTAACGGTGATTAAAACGGCAATGCCCAATTCGTAAACGTGCTAAAATTACTTATTCGCGACGAACTGCACGAAAAGAAGATGACCAATTAAAAGGGTTTAATTTACATTGTTGAAACTCATTATCTTGAAATAAACTACATTCCTTGCGCCAGCGCGAGAGAACGCCTCCAAGTAAAGAATGTTTAAAATCCCCCGATAAAAAAGATGCTCGATTTCAGCAGGGTGTAAAAGGGCGGATTTAGCTGCTATATGTGCGGCCTCATTGACTGGGAATCCCTTATGTCCAGGTACCCATAGCAGTGTCACCCTGACGCCAGCGCCAACAAGCGTAAACACTGCATTCTGGATCATCTGTACAAGAGGATGGTCAGTTGTACAGCTTTTTCAAAAATAAAAGGGCACTCAAAGAATCGGAATAAATAACACTGTCCCCAGCCGCTGTTTAGAGACAAATAAAACCGCCCGATATACAGCATTAAGGTCCGCCATAAAAATAGATGTCGCAGGGCTAAGACCTAACGTAAAACTACCTCCATTAAAAACAAAGGCACATACAACACCTGTGTCAGGTTTCGAACCATCGGTATAAATAAAATTGCATCTAGAAACGGAAGAGACGATCTCGTTAAAATGGCGACGGATTACAGATGCTGCAATCGAAGACTTAGGACAGCACGTAAGCCCAAGATGAACGGGAGCCTCCGCTAAAAACCAAGGGGGAGAAGAAGTTTCCCCGGCTAAGAAAAAAGCAGATAACTCTATGTCCAAAGTCCTTAACAACTCCCGAAAACGAAAGCCAGTAGGCTTAGGAGTAAAAGACAGAGCAGCATAAAATTAACAAGCGACTCATTAAAAAACGGCTCATTCGTGGGATGTCGAGGTTGCACAGCTAATCGGCGACCTTATGCACCAATTTAAAAATCCCTACAATAACACAATGGAGGTTCTGCAGACCCCGCACACAGGCTAGACACAGGACTCAATGGGAATGCTCCAATGGCGGACACGGATACCCCAGTGATGAACAAGGTTGAGGTGACGAAAAACTGAGGGTCGCGTAGAGTCATAAACTACACTGCCATAATCAAGTTTGGACCGGACTAGAGAACAGTAGAAACTAAAAGAACCGTCCTGTCAGCTCCCCAAGGTATACCACTTAAAACACGTAAAAGACAAAGAGAACATTCACATGCGATGACCAGCATAATTTCCTATCAAATACCAAGCCAAGGAACTTAACTTCGTCTGCGAAAGCAAGAGCACCTGGGCTAAGATGGAGAGATGGAGAAGAATACTCCTTACAGAGCTATAAATTCATGCAGGCAATCTTCTCAGCGGAGAAACAGAACACGTGGTTTACCTGCAAGCGCAAAGGTCTAGACAGCATTGGAGGTGGCATACAAGTTCTCCGAGAGGAAAGAAAGATAGCAAAATCGTCGACAAACAACGACGAATGGATTCCTGGCGGTAAACACTCGGTGATGGAATTGATAGCGATGGCAAACAGTGTGACGCTAGTACCGAGCCCTGAGGTACTCCGTTCTCTTGAATAAAACCAGATAATTAAACTGAATCCACGCAAACATTATAAACCCGGTCTTTCATAAACTCCTGAATAAAAACAGACATACCACCACATTTAAGCCAATCATAAAGCGTGCGAAGGATACTGCTTCTCCAACAGTATCTTATGCTTTCTCCAGGTCAAAGAATACAGCAATATTTGGCTTTGACGCACAAAACAGTCCATTATGTGGATGGGAAGGGACACAAGATGGTCGATTGAAGAGCGATGACGACGAAAACCGCACTGGATATTCGCTAATAGGTGCCTCGACTCTAACCACCGTATAAGCCGCCCGCAAATCATGCGTTCCACCACCTTACAGACGCAACTGATGAGCGAAATTGGACGGTAAATGGAAGGAAGTTTGGGTCCTTTCCAGGTTTAGGTATAGGAATGACGGTGGCCACTCCCCAAGCGCTCGGAAATGTGTCATCACACCAAATGCGATTAAAACCTGGAGTAAAATGTCTTGTATTTCGTTGCTAAATACTGTAGCATAGCTACGTGGATACCATCGGGCCCCGGTGCTCAATGCCGAGAGGTAGAAAGAGCATGCTCCAATTCCCAAGCGGTAAAAGGCCATTATAGCATTCCTGGTTTCGGAGGCAAGGCAGAAAACTCTTGATTCAACCTGCTCCTTTAATGTGCGAAATGAAGGTTAATTGGCGGAGTTCCAAACATCAGCAAAAGTGCGCCCTAACGTATTGGCAATATCAACCGGAATAGCAAGTACACGGTGTGATACCTTAAGCCCAGGAATAGACGTAAACCCAGGTTGCCTGCAACGCGACGTAGCTTGTCCCAAACAATAGATGAAGGCGTTGTGCTGTTTAAAGTTGAGGCGAAAGCAATCCAAGACGCCTTTTTGCTATCCTTAATCACTCGACGGCATTTGGCGCGCAGTTGTTTGTAAAGAGTCATGTTCTCCAACGCGGAGTGGCAACTAAACACGCGCAAAGCACCTCGGCGTGTACGCAATGCGTCGCGGCATTCATCGGTCCACCAAGGAACCGGAAAGCGTCTGGGGTGGGAAGAAGATCGGGGAATAGCTTGATCTGTGGCTGTAATGATGACCGTTTCGAGGTGCTCCAGCTCGGCGTCGATGGATGGAAACTCACACCCTGAAAATACGGCAAAAAACTAAACGGATGCCAACTCGCCTTTTTAAAAAGACACCTTGGCACGCGCTGAGAATGTACGTGTGAAGACAATGCATGTATCTGACACGGAAAGAGTATAAATTGGAGATGACGTTCAAGTGAGAAGGAACGAAAAGATAAGTCCAAGTGTGAAAACCTGTCTGAAATAAAAGTGGGTTGACCAGTATTGAGCCGAAGAAGATGGTGGCGGACTAGAAAGTCTGCTAAAATTGTACTCCTTGCACACTCCGTGCGAACCACATAGGGGATGGTGCGCATTAAAAACCCCCAAAAGTAGGACAGGGAATGGTAGCTCAGATAAAATATAATCTAGATCAACCGCTGGGACAGTAGCAGATGGAGGTAAGTAAACAGTGCAGACAGTAAAACTAAGGCCAGAAAAGTGAACCGTAGCTGTAGCAGACTGTATCGGAGTCTGGAGGTTTAATGAAGTACTGTACACGTCATCTCTGAGGAGAATTAAATCTCCGCCATGCGCGGGAGTGCCATCTTCGGGAGGAAGATCATATCTCTCCGAAGAGTATACGCGAAAGGTGAACGAATCCAGCAGTCGAAGTTTGATCTCTTGGAGACACACAAGCGGAGAGTCAGTCGATCGTATAAGTAACTCCAGGTCAGTTCTTCGACTGCGGAGTCCACGCACCTCCCACGAAAGGATAGCCATTGTTAAAATGAGATAAAATAATTAAAAAATACCAGCTCATATTGGTCGGCCCAGAACGAATCAACGGTCCTTTGTTCATTTGCGTGGGGCTCGGTGGTTTTCCTGTAGCAGGCACATCCTGCTCCGTGATTTCCTCAGAGGGAGGGCTCTCCCGCTAAGAGTTATCCACCGATTCCAACACGTGGAATAGGTTGGAAGTAGATATAGGCGGTGATGGCCTATTATGGGGGCTGAATCTCCGAGGAGGAGAAGGGCTCTTCTTCTTCTCAACTCCAGTAGACGTTTTTAAGATGTTAGTCCTTGTGTAACTGGTCTTAAATTTGATTTCAGCAGCTTTAAAACTACCGGTTTAGGTTTCTCGGTAGAGCGTTTTGCATGAGAACTTGATGCATTAGAGACCCGTGAGAAAACAAGGTCGTATGTCTGCGTACTGCTATCGCACTTCTTGACCCCTAAAGAAGCTGCTGCGCTGTACAACGGATTGGAGAGGTTGGAGAGAGATCAGTAAAGGAGAGATTGTTCTTTACCCGAATTTCCTGAATGCAGCACTCCTCTCTAAAACGAGGGCAGTCGCCGATGAGGCCGGATGATCTCCGCGGCAGTTGATGCAGACGGGAGCGGATAAACATGCTCCTTCATGACCAACTCGACCGCAGGTTGCACAGATGAAAGTGGCACTCTTAAGAAATGCGTGTATGGCCAAGGCGCTGGCACAGAAAACAACGCAACGGTCTCGGGATATACGGATGCATTTCAATCGCCTCGTAGCCCGCTTCAATCCTCTGTGGTAATTCTACCCTGTTAAACTTGAGGAAAATAGTACGGGTCGGCTGTAATTCCCCATCTTTCCTTGCCTGCACAGAATAAACAGATGTGACCCCTTAGAATTCTAGACAACTCTGGATTCCCGAATCGGACATATCGTCTAGTACACTAGTGGTAACAACTCCTCGCGAAGAATTCAATGTACTATGTTGCTCAAGACGTCGCCTTGAGCAATGAGCTTGAGACAGCCCAAGTGTCTCCACCAAAACAGCACCATTCCTTAGACGGGTACAGGACTTAATGGGTCTAGCTATGGCATCAATGCCCTTCTGAATTCAAATGGGTTTACTCTGCAAAAGGACTGATCTTCTTCTGTTCTACTTATAACTAAGTAACGAGGATAGGGCTTCTAAATTACTTCTTTTATCTCCACTCGTTTACGTCTCATTTGAATAGGATTTATATCATGTACCATAGCGATTTGTTCTCTACCATTGCAGCTGTCTCCGATGGCAGGATTGCAGGCAGAATTGCCCGCAGGAAGTTTACAGCTCTTGCAATAGCCCTCCCCGGGCATGGTCCTTACCAGGGGATACGCTCCTGTCCTACATGATAACCCAGTTGCTGGGAGTTACACCATTACCCAGTCACTTTTTACAATGTCAAACACGGGGGCACCCATCAGATAAAGAACAAGGAAGTAGGACGAATAAAAATTAAAATAGAGGCTAAATGAAAAGGAGTCAAACACTTGAGTGTGGACCTTGGGAAGCAGCTCGGGTGCCTCGATGTCGCTACGCCCCGTGCCCAAAAGTGGGCCCCTGAGGGGAACCAAAGATATTACGCAAGTTCCCATGCTCTATGAATTCAAACTGGAGAACAATGCAACTGCAGCAGGGGGGGGGGGGAGGGAATGTGCCAGGCCTTGGTGCTGATGCTGCGAATGAACGGAGATGTAAACGTGGTTCTCGAAGTTTCAGGAAGGTAAAAAATCCTCGAGTATGATCCACGGACAGCAAGACAAACAACAATGTTCTTTTAGCGACACAGCAATTTAACTTTCGACTCGGAAAGAGATACAAACCTGTCGCTGGGATCCACGTGAGTAAGCAAAAGGCACTAGCTGACGTCCGTTTTGCATTGTCGCGTTAGCACAAGAATCCCTTTCTTGACAAGAATGTTGACATGTGATGAGATGTGGATCCTCTACATTGCAAGAGCCGACTCGTTACGGTTGGCAGCCCATGAATCCACTACTGCATTAGAAGAAGGTTATGCTGTGTGTTTGCTGGATTTTTTATATCGCCATTGCATATTCTAACCAGCTGGAACATATTCAAGCCTGCACTCTTCAAGTGCAAAGATTTCGCGAGCTAGGATGAGAGACTTTAGTGCGAGCGCCGTACTCTCCAGACTTGTAACCATCAAATTATCGTCTTTTGCTTTCCTTGTGTAACCACCTATAAGGTGAGCAATTCCGAATATTTGTAGATCTGCACATTGCAATGATAATTTTTTTCTTCCTGCCCGAAAAAGTTCTATCACAACGGAATTAATAGCCTTTCATCATTGTTAGAAGATTCTCGAAAGTGATTATATTTATTACTAAATATATTAATTTGTACAGATTAAGAGGTTTTAAAATGTCTAACCTGAACAGGCAGAAACTCTGGTCATTTTGTAGAAATATCATTATAGTTTATTTCCGTAAATGTATTGTCGTTTATCTGTACAACAGTTTATTACACAATGAAAATGGGAGAGGTCAGAAACAGGAATCATAAAATATTCTTATTGTTTAAATGAATTAGATTACGCCATTTTCATGAACAATGAAAAAATACCCAATAATTATAAACCGATTAGACCAGGAAGGAAATCAGAAGAATTTACAATCGCTGAAAAAGGCATCCTCTAATATAGATCCTTCTTTTGGACGCGTGGCCCGCTTAACGGAGATTTGCCCATCCTACAAATGCGCTGTTTCTAGCGGGTTCTGTTGCCCTTCCACTTTCCCTTCTCTCCATATGCCGGCAAATCAGTTGATGCAAAGTCTTTGTGCTGTACAAAAGTTAAAACGTTGTGAGATCACGTATTTCAGAGTTATAGTATGTTAGTGCTGTTATAATGCCATAAAGTCCGTATACTTTACCACCCAGAATCTTCATGTATGATTCCTATGTGACAACAAACTCATATAGAGAAGTGAGACGTCCATTTATAGACAGAGTCGCTGCTGTTCTTAACGCCTCACATAGAAACGTTCGCAAACTTGTGAACATATTTAGGGAAATGGGGTCTGTTCTTGATAAGAAGCTGAAAGTAAAATGATATGTTCTTACAGAGGACAAACTCGGCGACATCGGAGAAAAGTTAAAACGAGTCCAAAGAAATCACTGAGAAGGCTTGCACAAGAATCAGGAATTTCGCAAACCTCGGCTTGGAATGCCACTAAAATTTTAAAATTAAAACCTTATGAGATAGCTGTAGTTCAGGAATTGCAACCACGCGATAATGTGAGTAGAATTAATCCCTGCAATTGGTGTTGGATAATGTTTATATTTGCTCTCTTGACCATTGCCTATATTTTATTTATTTTATACCGACGAAGCATGGTTTTATTTAAATGGTCATGTAGCGATACAAGACAATAGGTACTTGGGCGAAGGAAAAAACAGATCTTGTACACGAAGCGCCATTTATGACCCAAAAATGGATGTTTGGTGTGCTGTGAATGCTTACAGAATTATTGTGTCCACAAGAAGAGAAAGTGTTGCAATTTCAGAAGAAGAATTTATGAGTGTTAATGCAAATTTTGTTACAAGGCATGAGAAATGTGTAGTGGCACAATAACATAATTTCCAACATATTCTATGACGAGGGTATGTGGTTATTACAGTTATAATTTGAATGAGAAATGTCCTTGAATTTAAGGGGTTATTAATATCCGAATCTGCCGGCAAACAACGTGCTTCCCGGTGCTAAGCAAATCCCCGTTAAGCCGGCCCCAAGTCTAAATGAGGGATCTGTATAAAAATGGGGAGATTTCTTTAAAGTGAGGCATGCTTTGAACTGGGCACAGCTTCCTCAAAGAAGAGTCCAGACAGTGAAATACAGCCTAAGAAGCTTAATCATGAACTATTGAAAATTGAACTAGGATAAAAGAGTAAAAACGAGCGGAAACTGACACTATTCATGCTGAAATAATATAAACTGTTTGAGAGACTTGTCCATGATTAACTTCTTTGTTTTTAAACATTGTTTTTAAAATATAGTTATTGTTTTTATGTGTATCCATACAAAGTACATTCTTTTACACAATTTTTGCAGGCTTTTTGTATTGTTTTGTATTTTAATAAAGTTAGAATTAGAGTTCGCAAAAGTTATTAATATATTCTGTGTGAAATATCGTTAATAAAATAATTTAATAAAGTCATTACAACCTTGCAAGCAATATACTACAGTACCACAAAGAAACAAAATCAGTTCTTCGTACGTATAACAATACATTTCTAAATGTCATTGTTGTTATTGCTGAATTTTCCTTCAATAAAAATTAAAGAAATTACAAAATTAGTTTAATGCAATTATTAAGATTTTTAAGGAACAACATACCAATATGTAAGAATAATTTTTGCTCCTGAAAACATTTCTTTTTCACACATAAAGGATTTTGCAAGAGCAAAGACGGGACTTCTTCCTTTAAACGTTATTACAATGGTTTGCCAAGTTTTTCAAACTTCATTCTTCTTAAGGTTGCGAAATGTTGGACATTGGGCCAGTGTATATATGAAGCAAAGAAAGCTAACAGTTAGGAAATAGTAAACATCAGTACGCTCTTACATGAGCATATAAGGATCGTTCAAATGGAATATAAACGAAATTTTTTTGATATTAGCTCACATTCTCCATTACATAGTTAATGGGCCTAAAACCAGCTACTCTGACTTTTTAGGTTTCGATACACGCTGCAAAGAATTTCGATGGTTACTGCTGCAACTACTATTTCATCTCATGGCAGAACGAAAATTAAATAAGCTTCTTTAAAAGTTATTTTAGCGGAACAGAAAAGTTTTTATCGTGGATTAAAAAATACAGACAGTAATACAAGCCATTCGGCGAAAACAATGAAGGATGTTCTCAGTTGCATGTATCACGTGGTAAAAATACAGGAGAAGTTCACAGTATTCAGATTTTGTTGCTTTCGCGAAGAATCATAACAATAATACAGAGTCTTCATTTGGACGCGTTGCCGACTTAACGCGGATTTGCCTGTTCTGTTTCTAACCAGTTTTGTTCTCCCCTCTCACGCCGAGTCTTCGTGCTGTACAGGAGTTGAAGTTGTGAGACCAAGTGTTTACGTGTTATAGTGTGTTAGTGATGTTACAATGCCAAAAAGTCCGTATACTTTAGCACACAGCATCTTCATGTATGATTCCTATGTGACAGCAAACTATATAGAGAATTGAGATGGCCATTTATAGACAGATTGCCTACTGTTCCTGAGCCTTACAGAGAAACGGTTCATAGTCTTCTAAATGGATATAGGGACACGGGATCTGTTCTTGATCCGAAACCGAAAGTTAAACGCATGTTCTTACGGAGGGAGGAAAAACTCGATGACATCGGAGAAAATTTAGAATGAAGTTCAAAGAAATCTCTGAGAAAGCTTGCCAGGAATCAGGAATTTCCCACTGCCACTAAACTTTTAAAGTTAAAAACCTACGAGAAAACTGTTGTTCAGGAACTACAATCACGCGATTGTGTGACTTGTTGATTTGTTTTATTTGCGGACGCTCTTTAACCGTTCAGGTCATCAGCGTCCCATTTAATTCAGGGCGTGAAATGACCGACAAATTTTGCTCAGAGGCCTCTTTTTTCAGGCTTGAGGTTCTTTATAATGCCTTAAATGTACGACACGGGACCCATGGCTTTACTTCCCTTCCGAAGGAAGCCATACTTAGGATTTTTACGCCCCGAAAAAATCCATCGATCCTGGCCGGGTTTGAACCCGCGATCTTGGGTTTAGGAGGCAAGTGTGGTTACCACTATAACACCAGGACCGACGATTGTGTGAGTACAGTTAATTCCTGCAATTGGGCATTGGAAATGTTAATGATCGCTCTATTGACCCCGTTTTTTTTTTTTTTTTTTTTTTTTTTTAACGGAGGAAGTCATGGCCGAGTAGCGACACAAAACGATAGATACTGGAGTGCATGTGTTACCAAAAAAAATGTTTGGTGTGCTTTATAAATTTAAGGCACTATGAGTATCCTACTCCACCAGCAAACAGCGTTCTTCCTGGTGCGAAGCAAATCCCTGTTAAGCCGGCCACACGTCCAAACGAAGGCTGTGTACGAGGGCTGCTGCTTTACGTGATTTTGTCTACTTTAAGACTTAGTATTTAAGTAGGAATGAATTTACAGAGAAAAGCTAAAAGTTCAGTACCATAGATCAAAAGGTAGTATGTTTTCTGTATGTACTCCGTTAACCTCCAAATGGTTTGAAGCACGGATTACATCGTTACTTATTCGTCCTCGGCCCTTCGGCAGAAAAGTTCCTTTTCGAAAATTGACACCACATCCAGTACTTAACATGCCCACAGAAAGGATATGAGAAGATTCAAGTCCGGCAAATATATGTATAACTAATTTGACAGCTGTTCTGCAACCAAGCCAACGGGGAATGTTTAACGTCCAGCCATTGGCGTACTGCATTGGCGTTATTAATTAAGTGTCATTTTGCTTGAGCGAGATAAGCCGGTCTCCAAGGCCCTCCGATCTCTGTATTAACCAGAAGTTTTGATTTATTTATGGACGCTCTTTAACAGCTCAGGTTAACCAGAAGTAATAACTTTTTGGGACTATTAATATACCCATAATCAGAGTCCGGAAGTCCAGACATTCATTTTGGTTAAAATAGGCAGGCACAAAAAGACACTTAAAATACTGAAAATAGGCATAATATAATACAAATAAGTATTTATTAAAACAGAGAGTATTATCACACTCATTATTAATGAAAATAGGCATTTAAGATACTTAATAATTTCATTATCGCACAATTAAGGTGTTTAGGTTACTTTTCTTGGTTACAAGCAACAAGATGTTTTTCCAAAGTATCAATTCTCATAATCAGAAGTTTGTCATAAAGGACATTGTACATCATGAAAAAAGAACGTTCTAGTTCCACTGTAGTGATTGGAGCATATTTAAAACGAGCTATTTTGGAAGGACTCATGCCAGTTAACACAGAACACTTGTCTTTCAGGACATCATGGAAATGTTGATCAAGACAAAGCAAAGTAGTTTTGAATAGTTCCGGCGAAAAAGCACATGATGTGCAGTGGTTTCTGGTCGAGTTCATTTTCTGTTTTTGCGTATATAGAGGTATGAGGTTAGTATCTCTTTAAATTACGTACTGAACACATTATAGGGACGGCTAATTAGATAACTGTATCGCTCTCATCTTTCTCGCTTTCAATTGTTTGTTACATTTATGTGAGGTGTTACCCCCATCACAAAGTTTGTAGAATTGTCTCGCAGATCGATACATGGTCATTTGTCAGGACTGGTCAAAACTACAGTACTTCCCTCATTCCTCTGTTTCCTGGTATTCCTATGCCCGAAGTAACTATGCTTTCCTTTAACAATGGAGGTTCTGCTATTTGAAGAAACTAAGTGAAATGGCTGATGAAAACTGGTCCTACCGATCCCAATATACCGAAACATGTTAATTTCATCTTGTTCTTAAATATATCCACCCATATATTAAAGGTATTTTGCCTAACTTCCGGGCTATAACTACCTGCTCATTAGCTACAGATGTGAAGTGCCTTGTTTTTGAAAATATATGAGCGAAAGCGCGGGCCCTCCACATGTCACAACAGGCCATTTTGCTTGTTTTATTGGTAGACTATTAATGAAGAGTTTCATGTGAACAGTAACACGATTTGAGAACAAGGTAATTTTATGTAAATTGTGCAGAATTTGCATTTTTATTGATGACATTTCCCTTTCCTCAGGATGTCATGAGTGGTACACAGCGGACATGCTTTATTGTCGACTCGACTTCTTGGAACTGGAAAAAACCTTGGCAATTTTCCTGGAACTCTTCCGATTCTAAACTGGGAAAATTCGCTGTGAACATTTGAAATTCTCATTTTTCCGACAGTGCAGTGAGAAATTGGCGCCTAGTCAAAATGTCGATTAAATTTGGTAGTCACATCTCTATAAAAACGCTTTGCGCTCGCAAAAGATAGTTTCCACACATCGTCATTGGAAGATTATGTCCGGTAAACAAATAAATAGAATCAATAGTATTATGTTCCTATACACCAGAATTCACTTGAACAATCTTTATACCGGTTCGCACAAGTTTTAGTAAATTTTACCGCGGCTTGTTAGACCCAGTTGTGTAAAAGTTGCCAACCACAAATTTCTTTTAACTGTAATTTAAAAAGTAGCCAAAAGTTAGTCATGTTTTCTGTTGCATAAAAATAACCTCTGACTGCGTAACCTCGAGTTTGCAATAACCGTCAAACCTATAGCAACATCGCTAAATAATTCGTATTTATAGCGAGTTGATGTTCAACTGTTCACTGTGAGAAAATTAATAATTATTCCGCTTTTCCGCCTACTATATATACGTTCCTTAATATGTCTTCAAACATGGATGAGGAAAAGTCAAAACGAATGTGAGCCGCAAATTTTAGCAAATGGGAGGATATTATTGATCGATGGTAAAATATTAGGGAATAATTAAAAAAAAGAAAGAAAGAAAAAACAAATACATTCGATCTCAATTAAGGATAAAGAACTTACATGGGGGATATCGCCAAAGAGTATATAATTCTATTCTGCAGATTTGCATTATTACCCCTAGGCGAAATAATGTGTGTGTGTGTGTGTGTGTGTGTGTGTGTGTGTGTGCAGCCTATAGCACCTTAAACTCCAGGAGAGTTGCGAATGTTATAGAAGCATAGTATCAATTTCTTTACATCACCCTCTTCGGTTGCCATTTTAATGAACTGGCGTCTCAGAGCTGCTGCTGCTCTAACAAATTTATGGATGGTTCTACTGTCTTTTCCTTTCTCCACTTTTAACGTACCTCCAATAACTATTTCATAACTCCCTGTCGCATAGAACCTTAAAGTTAGTAGTATTATGAAGAAAGAATCCAAAGCATGATTTCGCTTAGTTTGTGATTGTAAATCGCGAGTCGTAACATCTATTCCAATTCTTGGACATCTTTTGCTATGTGAAATCGCATTTTGAATTTTTTGTCATTCAGTTCTAGGAATAGATTATTTCTCTGTGAAATACACGAGTAGCACAGTGAACTTCATCATCGGATGAGATGTCGGAATAATCACAAATCTGTACAGTATACCGCTTGTAAGGTTAGCCTAATATAACCTCAATTGAACGTAACTCTTGTCTGTTATTACGCGAAAATGAAAAGTGAAACATTGAAGAAACTTTAACTAAATGAAATTACAATAAACGCGATTTACAATTTTATTTATAAATGAAGTTGTTGTGCTGTTGTACTATGGGAAATGTTTTATTTAACAATTATTGAACTCTAGTTCGTGCTTTAACTTGTAAAATTTCGCGAGTTAGGTTTAATTTGAGTTTAAGATAATCTTTTATTAATATTTATGCAAGTTAAGTATAACTGGTTGTTAATTTAATGTCCTGAACTCAAGTTAACTCTTTATACAACTGACCTTATATTTCTATTGTTGAGCCATTTTCTATTGTTGGGCCATTCGTATATCCGGCATAATGAAACCAGAAGTGGATTGTCGTATTTAAAGAGTTCGTTCCTAATAAATATATGGCGTAAAATTCAAATATATTCCACTGCTAATGTTTCTAAAATAACGTTAACATTTTGATTGCTCGTCCAATTAATGAATGTGTCGTACATCATCTGATATATGCCATAAAATTGTTTCCATATTAGTGACAATTCGATCTTTTCAGCTCCAACTAAAATTTCTTAGCGATAAATACATCTTCGCTAACAATTGTTGATTTGGTTTATTTACGGACGCTCTTTAACATCTCAGGTCATCAGCGTCCCATTCAAATCAGGGCGTGAAACGGTCATAAATTTTGCTCAGAAGCCTCTTCTTTCAGGCTTGGGGTTTTTTACATGCCGTAAATCTACGACACGGGACCCACGGCTTTACTTTCCTTTCATGATTAGGACTTTTACGCCCGAAAAAAATTCATCGATCGTTGCCGGGATTGAACCCGCGATCTGGGGTTTAGTAGGCAAATATGGTAACCACTAGACTACCCGGACCGACCCGCTAACAATAACAGTAAACAAGTGAACTAAATAATCTCCATCCATACAATGATATCACAAGTATAGTTAAGTAAGATACTGATTTTAGAGTATTTCATTAGATAATCAGCTTTAATATTAATTTTATTTCATTAAAATCCATTTATAGTTCTAGTATACAAAAACTCCGTATAAATCTCGTTTATAGCATTATACAATTATCGCTCGCTTAGCTAGTTTTTTAAACATTTACTCAAGCAATAAAGGATAACATAAACTAATATCATAACATACTACAATGTATTTATTTATTCATTAACTCATAGCCTCTATTGGGTCTTATTAGCCAGATCTGCTTTACCAAGCCAGAACTCCTTTGTGATTTGTTGGAGCATTTTAATACCTAGAAAACGTTCTAGGGGTTTTCTTTTATACTAATAATCCATTCAGTTTTGGGAAAATGCTATAGTAAATTAAAAGCTAAGGAAAACGTAAGTCATGGTAATGTGCAAACTATGTTAAAAGAAATGAAAATTCCTTATGCGGTACTTCGAGATCATATTCACTGAACAAGTGGAAGTGTCCCTTTAAAACAGTGTAAAAGATTTGGAAAATTGAAACAAATAAAGATAGTCGGTAATAAGCCTCTTAGCTACTGCGCTCTTATGGAAGGGAAAGTGCAGGCAGGCGAGATTAGCATTTTGCCAATAGCGCAAGCAAATACAGTGCTTAAGACGAAAGTCCTTGACAACTATATATGCAATTGACTTTCAAAAGCTCTATGTTTCATTTGACAGTATTTAACACACGAGTAATGGATTCGGTTATTTTCGGTTCCTGAAGTACAACGCTGAATATTATTTTTATGTATCAACAAAACCTCCTTTCAGGCCAATACTTTTATTCCAGAGAAGCTACAATGACATTATCCCGTAGGTCTGCAAAACATTCCTCTGCAGCTACAAACGCCTCTTGATTTAATGAAAAACGCTGACCAGGGGGACATTTATGAGATTTGGGAGCAGATGAAAGTAGAAGGAAGTCAAATGTGGGGAGATAGAGGATGCTTCAACAACGCATACTTCAGATCTTTCCATTTTCCCATCGTTAAAATACTTTGTGAGCAGGTGTATCATATTGATTCTTCTGTCTTCTCTCACAAACGTTTCGTGGACTTGGTTTGTACTCTCCGGTGATGGGTTTACCCTTTTATCAATTACGAGTAGTACACTTTCTCTAGCATTCCAAAATACTGATGCCGTAACCTTTCCTGCAAATGGAACAGATTTTGTTTTTTTGGCGTTGAACAACCGGCTTCTGGCCACTGTTTTGACTGCTGTTTCGATTCTGATGCGCGATGGTCTGCCCAAATCGGTTGTTGCCATTAAAACTTCCAAACACTGTTGCAGTATGTCATACGAATGCGTTTATGATCTGCTATTAGCAAGTGCGGCACCCATTTTGCACAAAGCTTTTTCCATATGCAATTGAAATAAATACATAACCTACACGTTTCTTTAAAATGTCTATAGTCTCAAAATATTTACGCATATTATTGTGTCGATCCTGGTGATGTAGGGGTTACCATACTTGCCTCCTATACACAAGATCGCGGGTTCGAACCTGGCCAGGACCGATGGATTTTTTCGGATGTAAAAATCGTAAGTTCCTTCGGAAGGGAAGTAAAGCCGTGGGTCCCGTGTCGTACATTTACGGCACGAAAAAGAACCTCAAGCCTGAAAGAGAGGCCTCTGAGCAAAATTTTGTCGGCCGTTTCACGTCCTGATTTGAATGGGACGCTGATGACCTGAGATGTTAAAGAGCGTCCATAAATAAAATCAATAAAAAAAAAACCCGCATATTATTGTACTTTATGGACGTTCTTCACACAGGTCATCTTTAAGGCTGGTATGGCTGTGTTTAAATTCAGCACCTGATTTTTAGTCGTTGAAATAGTTTCCATAAGCATTTATAAATTTGGTATGCATTTTCCTTTGGCGTTAAACCATTTTTACAAAGAAAAATTTTCACTGTAGGATAGTGAATTTTATACACTTTATGAACAAGTAAAACACGGCTGTTTAGAAAGCATATTAAGTAAATTATCAGAAACAATACCTTGATATTTTCCATGAATGGTTAAAATAGATATACCAATGTAAAAAGATTATCTTGGTAATTGTATGGCCACCTATGATCAAGGTCGCCAAGAAATTTTCATACCAACTTCGTATTTTATTGTGCCGTAATTTAAATTTCATTTCTATTTATTTACTTATTATTTAGCTAGGTATCGCGTGTTAGTAACAATATGGTTAATATCTAAACAACAAAACAATAATATGTAATTTGCAGTTGTATGTTTTGGCTTTTCTTCGAAAATAGCATTCAAAAAGGTAAACAAATTAGGAATATCAGGTAGCTTTTTCATTACCATGTGTAAAAAGAAAAAGAGTAGCAAAGTTCAGCAGTAGAGCCCAAATGAACTCCCTCACTTTAACATGTATGAAAATATATGTCCAATTTTTATCCTAGCATCGTGGTTCTCTAGCTTCACTCCAGTGTCTGATTATACCGATAAACAAGAAAAAAATAGAAGGTGTCGATATGGTGAATACATGTATGTTTTCAGTTTTTTGTATCACATATAGTATTTTTGTTTTTACTTAATTTCAGTTTTATTTTTTTTTTTTTTTTTTTTTTTTTTTTTCCCGAGGGTCCACAATATTTCCTGTGCATGGCACAACTGTTTCGATGGGAACGCGTAATATCTCGTTTACATTAAAAATTCCACTTCAACCAAGAGGTTCTGTCTTAAGTCCCTTGTGTTTACATAGTGAAGGCTGTGTCAGTGATAAAAATTTTCTGTTGTGTTCTGCAGGTTAGGTATTACATTTACATTACATTTTAACTTTCCCTAGTACCATTGAGGTTAATATGACCCCAAAATCAATTTGCAATAAAAATCTCCGCTGTTTTTAAAACTATAATTTTAAAAGTTTATTATTATTATTATTATTATTATTATTATTATTATTATTATTATTATTATTATTCATTTACGGACGCTCCTTAACATGTCAGGTCATCAGTGTCCCATTCAATTCAGAGCGTGAAACGGTCGACAAAATTTCCTTAGATGTCTCTACTTTCTGGCTTGAGGTTCTTAAAAAATGTATGACTTCATCCCTCTGAGTCAATGATATTTTAATTATTAATTTTCAATGTATTAAATTATTCATTATTTTTGCACCAAATAACATCGGGGTGTATAGGGCCTCATTCAAAATTGACTCTTTTCTTTGAATGTAACATTATGAAAGTACTAATGCTGACTGTTACTTTGAACATCTGTTATGTGAAACACGTGCAACAATGCAAATTGCATTTCCCGCTTATTTGTTACCCGTTGTTAACGTTTTTGCCTCAGTGTGTCGTAGAATTACATTATCAGTAGAAAACGTTTGCGTAATCCAGAAATAGAAGCAATTTTGAATGAAGAAGAGAAATATAGTGAAGGGTCATCTGATGAAGATGGAGAGATTGATGCTAATATAACTGAAGACAGTGAATCGGCTGTAAATGTGATGATGGAGATTTTTAAACGCCTGTTGCTGAAGTTGGTGACATCTCAAATTTGAATGTTTTCAAGTAAGTGCTGCGGGGAGAGGGGGGTGCATATCCTGTGAATAGAACACATCCATTTTCAAATGTATGGACGTTTAAGATGGAGTGAGGTGGACAATGTAAAAATTGCTCATATACACAGTTATTCTGTTTTTAACGTAAACATGTGTGTTTTACGCTATTTCATTAAAACAATTGCTATAATACCAACAAATGACATGCTAAATACTTGCGGTCTTTATGACCCCAGTGGTACACAGTGTAACAATGAAAACCTGGTAGTAGGACGGTTAAATTATAGGAAGAGATTATTTCTTCCAGTTACGGTATTCAGGTACTCGAGTTGTATATGCAAGTATCATGCTAGTGTTACTAAGTAAAGCTTCTATCATACTTCTCTTAATTTTTATAACATACGAACGAATAAGATAAAAGCCGCAAGCCCTCTTTCGCGGAGCTCCAACATTCTGTATTGCCATAAATACTCTTTTTTTTTTTTTTTCACTGCATATTTTCTCGTATGTGAAAATGTCTTGAATATTGCAACAACTTTCGTTCGTTCACACCGAAATTACTCCTGCATGTAAACCTTGTTCAACAGGTTTAAGAGATTGGGTCAAAAATAAAGAAAGAAAATAAAAGGAGCGAATGCTTTCCAATTGTTTGCTGGGAACCGAAAAACTACAGCAATGGTGGTTATTTTGTTTCGTGAATATCAAGGGATTCTCCACGAAGAAGAGGAAAAAAATTATGCACCCAAATCTTGCATCTGTAATGAGCCCACTTGCCAGATCCAAATCCTCCAGAAATGAAATGGAATGTGTTCAAGAAATGGATAATAAAACGGAAGCTGTTCATGAACTGCCAGAATGCTGTGATACTGAATACAGACCTAGTGAACCGCGCACAGTTTTACTTGAACCATCTAATAAAA
The DNA here is from genome assembly GCA_030762175.1 of Metallyticus violacea. Classification (NCBI taxonomy): domain Eukaryota; kingdom Metazoa; phylum Arthropoda; class Insecta; order Mantodea; family Metallyticidae; genus Metallyticus; species Metallyticus violacea. The sequence continues at coordinate 108,198,012 of CM060846.1, read as the reverse complement.
TTCTTTCACTTGCCAAGGATAAAGTAGAACTACAGGCTTCTACATTTAAGGAGTTTTTCGAGGAAGGTGTAAATTTTTCCTCCGAACTTGAAACACAATTTTAGAAATTTTCTTGTGTAGAAGGTGCAAGAGTTTTTTGTGACTTAAACGGGCTATTTGAGGAAATGAAACATACTCGTAAGTGTAGCACATCAGATTGGAGACGACTTATTGACTCTTTTCCAGGAAGTGTGAAAGCGGTTATGGAAATTTATAACATTGTCCATTCCGTTCATTTGATAATCTGTGCAGGAGGTTTATAACATTCTGCTGCTTCCTATGCCTGTGGGAGGGGCGAAATATAGCAGAGCATTGCATAAGTCTTTACTGGGGAAAAATACCCACTTATAATCTGGAAGATAGTTGCAGCATACCCCATTGGTTGACTCAAAATTTTATATTCCCAGTCTGAACGAATGAATATGTGTATTGAAATTAACATACATAATACTAACTTTGCAACCTTGGTACGTACCTTTCATAGTACTCAAAAAGTACATTACTTAAGTAAATAAGTCATACCTCCATTGCTTAACGTGGTTAAAATGATGATGATGATTTTTTTGATCAGTGTTTAATGCCCGCTTTTTACTACTAAGGCACCACAGGCGGTGACACTGATAATACATGAAATGATATATTGGGAAAGGATTTTTTATGGAAGGAAACGTTCCAGGCCTAAGTTTAGGATACCTCCCCGGCATTTGCCATTTATGAGGACTGAAGAAAACCTGGGAAAGCCCTCAGTCAGGGAGTACCGTTCTGACGGGATTCGAACCCTAAACCTCCCGCTCACGAGTCCGCGCCTTAACGACCTACGCCACTCGTTGCGGTATGATGATGATGATGATGATGATAATGATGATGATGATAATAATAATAATAATAATAATAATAATAATAATAATCATCCAGAACATATCACCATTTTCCCCTTGTCAGTGGAATAAGTGAACACAATATGATCCATACACATAATTTTTAGTTCAGTTTAGTTTCCTCCTGCCCTCCCCATGGTTTTCAGCCTATTCAGATCTGAGCTGTCTCACCTGAGACATGAATTTGCCTTCCTGCTCCTCATCCTTGCCTGCCAGCGGAGCCCAGCATGCCCCTTGTCCTCTGTTAGTCAGTAAATGAAGGGAGCAGACACACTCCCACTACATAATAATTAGCTTGGGTCAGCGAAAAGCTTGTTGAAAACACTTGGGAGAACAAATTCAAGAGGATGGAGGTATCTGAATGGTTATATCTTAGTTGCAAAACTAAAGGAAGATGTCTTAATGCGACCACAGACAAAAGCTAATGCAAGAAGCTTTGAGTGAATGCAAAGTGAGAGCTTCGAAAAGCTTTAAATGGCTTTGTATGAACTTTCTTTATAAAACTAAGTGCAGTAACTTTGCAGCAATAATTGGATGCTATAAAGGAATCGATTGTCCCATGCCGTTCAGACACCCCTTCTTGCACTCGCATTTAGATATTTTTCCTACCAATCTTGATGTTAGTGACAAGAAGGGTGAAAGATTTTACCATGACATTAAGTTAATGGAAAAACATTACCAGGGCGTCAGGAAAAAGTCCATTACATCATAATATTACTTTTGGACGCTATTCCATGATAATTCAGGTTAAACTGCATAAAAGAAAATCCTATGGTAGGTAAGCAGTTTTATTTTCAATTCTGCATCAAATTATATTCGCGTAGAAAGTTTTGAATAATATTGTAAGTGTCGTAATATATATTTATGTTAAAGCTTCTAGCGTTAAAAAAAAGACTGCGTCATATTTATGTTTATTTTACATACATTTAATGCATAAATTATATGTGATAGGAAAATGCGAATATATTTCCGAAATCAGCATGAGAAACAGAATAGATGAGCACAGTTTCATCTCTGCCGATTAAAGTTCATTTAATTTTTTGAGCAGTTATTAGCAACGAGAAGTGCATAGTTCAATTTTCTGTTGAGTATGATTGACAACACAGAGAGTAAACAAAGTAAGATTCATCCCTGTCTAGCCTAACCTTGAAATATTCATTACTGCAGTTAAGAGGACACCACGTCTGCGTTTGAATGTGCAAGCATGGGATGAGCAGTTAGCAGCCATTGTTTGCGTAAAAGCTTTTGCTCTTTCAGTACTCAGCCGGCCTATCTTGAACAGATGTTCGCCAATGCTGGCTGGGGCAACGTTCAGCTGCATGCTGAGATCGGAATTCACACACACGCGCGCACACGCACAGAGTGAGTGTATCAATGTAAAGGTCAACGTTGAACTGAAAATGACAAGTGCAAAGAACCGATGGTAATCTAACATTGATCATATTTTTCTGTTTAGATGCATTACCGCTCCGAAACAGAATGACTGATGGGTTTTAGGATGCCAGAAAAAAGGACATAAATTTCCAGGGATGTCCTGAGATAGTGGAAAGTATTTTAAACCCCCTTGTAAATATAAATGACGTAGTACTTTTTTTTAATTGCTTACGAATGAAAGTCAAAACTTCCGCTTTTACCGAAACAAAACTTTATGTTTATGTACACAGACAATCAAAATGTGAGCAATGCGGAAAGAATATACATATTGACGGCTATGCACCGTTATTTAAATGAGGGTAGATTTTCTGCAATTCGTTGATATTAAGAAATAAAAATTAATATTCTACAATTGCCTTCTTTACTCCCTTAAAGTTACTTTGTTTTGCGGATGAGTCTGTCTTCATTTAAAACACGCCTTGGGCTGGTAATCTAGCATGCATATAATACAGGACGCATGGCTGGCTTAACAGGGATACACCTGCCCCAGTTCTGTTTCCCCCTCCACTTTCCCTTCTCTCCGTGTGCTGATGCGAAGTCTTTGTTCTGTACAGGAGCTAATTGTGAGACCACGTGTTTCAGTATTATAGTGCATTAGTGCTGTTTTAATTTCAAAAAGCCCGTATACTCGCACAAAGAATCTTCATATATGATTCCTATGTGACAACAAATCCATGTCGGTCCTGGTGGTGTAATAGTAACCATTCTTGCCTTCTAAACCCAAGGTTGCGGGTTCAAACCCGGTCAGGATCGATGGATTTTTTCGGGCGTAAAAATCCTAAATATGGCTTCCTTCGGAAGGGAGGTATCGTGGGTCCCGTGTCGTACGCACGAAAAAGAACCTCAAGCTTGAAAGAAGAGGCCTCTGAGCAAAATTTGTCGGCCGTTTCACGCCCTGAATTGAGTGGGACGCTGATGACCTGAGATGTTAAAGAGCGTCCATAAATAAATAAAATAAAAAAAAACAAATGCATGTAGAGAAGTGAGACAGCGATTTATAGACAGATTCGCTGTTGTTTGTACGTCTCACAGAGAAACTGTTCTTAAAGTTATAAATAGATTTGGGGAATCGGTATGTGTTCTTGATAAGAAACCTAAAGTAAAACGCCATGATCTTACAGAGGAAAAACTAGATGACACGGAGAAAAGTAAAAACGAAGTCCCAAAAAAACTCTGATAAAGTTTCCACAAGAATCAGAAATTTCGCAAACCTCAGCTTGGAATGCCACTAAACTTTTAAAATTAAAACCTTGTAAGATAACTGTAATTCAGGAATGCACGATTATGTAAGTAGAGCTAATTTCTGGAATTGGATATTGGATAATAATGTTCCATCTATTTATCCCTGCATATTTTTTTTTTTTTTTAACGGAAGAAGTATGGTTTTATTTATATGGCCATGTAGCGACGTAGCGACACAAAACAATAGATATTTGAGTGCAGAGAAAACCAAATCTGTATGCTAAATGTCATTGTATGACCAAAATATTGTGTTTGGTGTGCTATAGAAATTTATGCGCTTGAATTTAAGGGGCTATGAATAACAGAATCCGCCGGCAAACAGCGTGCCTCCCGGTGCCAAGGAAATCTCTGTTAAATCGGCCACGCGTCCAAATGAGGGCTGTTATGCTGAGTAATAAGTGGATGTGTCATGTCCCTAATAAATCAATACTTAATTTAGGGTTTCATTGTTTCTGCAATATAACTTTAAACTATACTCTTTTCATTTAAGTTCATTAGATTATTCAGACGTTAATTGTTGTTAAACTAAAGCATGGCGTTACAGATAAGGAGAATAAACATATAAAATAATTTATGAGTAAAAATTAGGCACTTCAAAAATGGAAAAAGTAATTTCTAACGCTTTGTTGCGGTGTTGCAGGCGTCAACTTCAAAGCTACAAATGTATTTATGAATAGGACTGAAAACACAATAGTTACCTGAAAAAAATAATTTATTCTGTTAAATAAAGAGCATTACTTCAGTGGATCATTAATAAAAATTGGTAACTAACAAAATCTCATTACTACAAATCTAACAATTTTTTTAATGCAATGTATGAAAAATTCGTTTATTTTCTTTGCTTTAAGGATATAGTTGGTCTCAATAGTATTATAGCGCATTCATTGTAAAGTTTTGTATACTTCAGAAATTATATTAAATATGACATTTTGTGAGTGAAGCAGTTGCAAAAGGAGATAAGATGCGCATAGCATTTTTTACATCTGATATGCCAACATAAAACGAAGCAGCTTCTGTTTTATTAATGCACATTTTTATGTTTAAATATTTGCATCTTACTATTAATATGTCAAAATTAAATAAATGAGCACACAAATTTCTTAAATTTGTCCTTGCATTTAGGTAAAGTAAAAAAATGATAATTACTAATAGATTTAACTAAGAGTAGAGAAACAGATTTGTACATGATGCGATAAATACCATCCAAAACCTAGTGCGATAATAGTTATACACTAATTGAAACATTTCTAAGTCACAATATTAATAACAAACACATCAAAACCACTTCTAAGCAGTAGGCAGTGACTTTTAGAACAGATAACATTCTTGGGGTAATTATTCGACAATTCAAAATTATGACAACAAGCTTAGTCTGAAAATTCAGAAGCAATAAAAACAAATTCAACCTTTTTTTTTAACAGTATTTAACGCCCGTTTTACTACTGAGGCCAACATTGATAATACTTGAGATGAAATGAGAAATTGGGAAAGGATATTTTTTTAAGGAAGGAAACATTTCAGGCCTAAGTTTAGGGTACCTCTCCGGCATTTTCCATTTATAAGGACTGAGGAAAACCTGGAAAAAAACTCAGCCAGGAAGACGGTCATGGCGGGATACGAACCCCAGACCTCCCACTCACGAGTCTGCGCCATAACGACCTCTTTCATCCGTAGCAGTAAATTCTACGTAGATAGCACCTTATGATACCAAATTTGGAAGTACCTCAGCTGGAATGGTATTTGCATTCTGGTTTACCAGCACCGTAAGTGGGTTTTTTTTTTTTTTTTTTTTCCTGTTTCACCCTTTTCCACTCACCATGATTAAACTCTTAAACTCCCGTTTTTTAACAGTATTTAAACTAGGTGACAAGCTGATGCTGTCAGCTGCTGCTCTGAATTACAGCGCCTCCTGTGGTGCTTCAGTAGTAAAACCAGCCGTTAAACACCATTCAAAAAAAGAAACTCCCAACTTCCAGTACTTTATTTCTCCACCAGATGTAACCATCTCACTTTATGCAAAATTTTAAGTTAGATTTTTTGCTGTTAACTCCTCCAATTAGTTAAAGGTCAAGCAGAGCAGCCATTCATAAAATTTACCCCGCCTTGTCACTTCCACGAAGACCTGTACACTGAATAACAATGCATTTAATGTAGTTACATTGAGGTGCAGCCTGCTTATGACTATGCACCTCCGCCAACTGGTTAAGACTACACATCACATCGCAACGTAGTTATGACGTTGATCCATATTGAAGCGCCCGAGTCCATTTGTTCCCACTGTAGAAATACTTGGTGTCAAGCATCTTTTCTACTCGTAAATTCTTTGTACATATTTTTCCCGTAACCTGTGCAAAATCAAAGTCTCCTTGTAGAATAATAATAATAATAATAATAATAATAATAATAATGGAGTATTTGATTAGATACGTTATATGTCTAGGGAATAATTCGAAGGTATAGTCTCAGTTACCAAAAGATAGGAAGATAGAAATAGATAATGTAGCTACATTTTACTGGCGAGCATTTGGCAACTACAGTATTACGTTTTTAATCTCATAGAGAGGATTTTAATGTATCTTGTTTTTGTCCGGTGTTTTCTGATAAGCGTTGCTGTGTACATTGTTGATAAAATTCCACACAAAGCCATTATCACATCAATGTTACTATCGTTTATCTGGTTCGTAAAGCTTTTAAAGTGGTTTGGGGCTTAGATCAAATATATTTGGGCTATAAAGTATATAGATAGATATGCAGATTAAGCAGAAGGCTCGAATAACCCGTTTCCTATTACCATAACGTGTCCTGCGCTGCATGACACATTAGGTTAAAGATTAATTGGAACTCTGTGGGTCCTTAGAATAATATTCAGTCTTTCAAACATAGGCATTTTAAACTATAAGGATTATTATTTATATTTGTGACACAAAAGTTGCGCGCGCGCGCGCGCGCGTGTGTGTGAGTGTGTGAGTGTCAATAGAATAATATGCTTTCTAACACAGATGTTCCTTATGAATGTTTTTAATACAATGGATAAGATTTTGTCGTATAATATATACATATATACAAAGAGTGCCAAAAATGTGAACACACTTCAAGCAAAGAAAAACTGTGTTAACATAACAAAACCAAATTCACACAAACCGAACATGATGAGCACTAACCATCTTAGACTTTTACAGTTACAACAGTTGCTCAAAATGCCCACCATCGGTATCGATACACTTCTGAGTATGTTGAACTATTGATTGAGCAACGTTTGCGAAAGTGTCCTTTGCGATTGCCGCACATGTCGTTTCAATTTCTTCCCGAAGTGTTGCCAGTGTAACTGGTTTTCTACGGTATAGGGTACCGTGAGTCTCAAATTTGTCTCGAATGCGTGCAATTGTTATTGCGTTGGCGGTTGTGTTCTGTACACGTCTCCATTGCCTTTGAACTTCAACAATATTCACGGTTTTCCAATACCACTTCAAAATTGCTTTCCGCTGTTCAAATGAAGTAGTGTTCTTCCACACATATACACCGGTCCTAGCGATTCTGCCATTTTCCCAAGTGCATCTTGGAAGTCATGTTCTTTGAGGGTGTTTAGCACAGACAGCGTTTCTTCTTTAATCTTCTTAATTGTGTCGAACCGACGTCCTTTCAACTTGATTTTCAGTTTGGGGAATAGAGCCAAGTCTCAGGGTGCCAAATCAGGCGAGTATGGTGGGTGGGGGATAATCGTCGTGTTGTTTTTCGTCAAAATCTCCTGATGAACAAGGAATTGTGACAGGGCGCATTATCGTGATGCAACAGTCAGTCCCCTTGTCGCCAACGTTTGGGCCGTCGTTTCCGCATATTTTCACGGAGCCGTCGCAAAAAGTCACAGTAGTACGTGGAATTCACTGCTTGATTTGGTGGGATGAATTCTTTGTGCACAATCCCCTTAGTATCAAAGAAAACTTGACTTTGCTCTTCACTTGTCTCGCTTTTTTGGTCTTGGTGAGTTCGGGCTCTTCCACTGGGAGGATTATTGTTTTGTCTCAAGGCCATAAGCGTACATCCAGCTCTCATTGCCGGTGATGACCCTGGACAAGAAGGTTGGGTCATCGGATACACTCTGACGAATCTCCGCGCAAACTTCAACATGCTGCGCCTTCTGATCACCAGTCAGGATCCTTGGCACAAATTTTGCGGCGACATGATGCATGGCCAATTCATTAGTTAAAATTCGTTGGCATGTCCCATAACCAATTCCCACTTCATGAGCAAGGTCTTCAATGGTTCGATGTCGATCCTCAAGAACGAGGTGTTGAACTTTGGCAACAATGTCAAGCATTGCTGCAGCTGACGGGCCTACCGGTGTGAGCATATCTTCAATAGCTGTACGGCCGGCCCTGAAACGAGGATCCCACTCAAACACATGTGTACGGCTCGTGCTTTGTCCCCCAAATTCTTGTCGAATCATTGCAAGGGTCTCCGTAGCGTTTTTCGCGATATTTACACAGAATTTGATGCACACTCTCTGTTCTAATCTTGGATCCATCGTAAAATCGCCACACGCTATACACACAGAATCATGAAAAGTACTATAGAATCTCAACACATCTACTCAGCTGCATGAAACTTTAAACACCCGCTCATCAGATGTGCTAGTGTTGCCACCTAGCGGTACAAAACTCTACTGCAACTGCTGTCGAAATGATAGCACCAGTTCCTAATTTTGTGGATACCAACTCGTATTTATCTTATTTACACGTGATTGTTGTACAATGCATTTTCAAAAACGTACATTTGCACATGGCAGAGAAACGTAAAGTACACTATATATGATACTTAAAAACGAAATGACAATTTCGATACATGGTTGCTTTGCATTTTCCTCTTTGTAGATGTCACAAAAAATCAGAGAAGAAAGTTAATAAGAAATGACATTTATTAATTATGGAGAAGGCTGTCAAAAATGTTTTTCCTAAAGCATCTCAAATTTTTTCAAGAGAAGCTAAATTTAATTAACCGGTGACGAAAAATAATGGACGCATGAAATTCCTCAAAGCAGATAATTCAATCATTATGGAAATAACATCACTCTCAAGATACAAGGCTGTCAGCCCTGTGCCAACTGATGACACTATGAAACATATTCTACCATTGTGATATAAAAAAGTACTAACTTAATGTCTTCACCCCTTTAAAATACGCTCAGTGTCTTGAAAATAAAATAATCAAAAAGACGACCTTCAAGAAATAGAAATCAACATATCATAAATGAATATTTGCTGCTTATAATCTTGATAAAGTCACTCGAAATACAACCAATGTGGATTTTATTATAATTGCTAAAATCTGTGCAATATTTCTGAAAACATATTGTCAATAACAAGACAGAGTATAATATTCGTAATCATTGTTTGCGTAAAAACTTCATAAGCTAACAAAGTGTCAGTACAGAATTATTTATATTTTGAATGGAATCTTATCCTGTATGTAACGAATATCTCTAATTAATAAATAAGCTTTTGCATTAATTCCTCTACCTGTATTACATAATAGAATTCATGTAACTGTTTTTGTAATAAAAAGGTAACACATTCTTCATTATTGAATTAAAATAAACAAAATAAATTAACTCTAATTCTTTGTTGACTTCTGTTTAATTGCTAGATAATTGCATTATGTCTGCAGCTAAGTTGGGGATAGGTCAATGCAAGCAATTTAAGCAGTTTACCCAATTGTATAAAGAGAAATGAATTTTGCTTGATTTCCCCAATAACGTATTAGATTTCCATCTGTAATACTGGACCAGGTGATTTGTGAGTTTAGTTTAGGTTATTTTATTAAAGGAGGTTTTAATTAATACCTTTGGTCATCAGCCTCCCATTCAATTCATCTCATGAAACGGCCAATAAATTTTAGTCATAGGCAAAATTTCTTCTTTCAGGCTTGAGGTTCTTTATATGCCGTAATATAGGACACGGGACCAACGCTTTACTTCCTTTTTGAAGGAAGACGTATTTTCTATTTTTACGCCCTAAAAATCCACCGACCTTGGTCGTTGTGCATGATAGAAGTTTGAGTATATGATGCAGGGAGTTCGGTTCGAAATATCAGATATCAGCAAGTACCTATCATTCTTTCTATTTAGCTGTGCGTTTCTTGGCCTATTTTGGACCTTGTTTCAATATTTAAGTATAGCGTTAACAGATATTTAGTCTCTATAATCTAACAAGACACCTTTACTAATGGTACACACATCATTTTGAGATATGAAGTGAGAGTTGTTAAGTATTGTACTATCATGTGCTGATGCAGGACACCTAGCAACTATTCCTTATTTGCAAGTTAGGATTAATTGAAACATTGATGCGAATATAATACATTTCGGTTCTCTTGCCTCTAGAATATTGAATTTTTACAAGAGCACTGCTTCCAGAAGATAGAAGTTATTCATTATTCGCGAATGTTCCTCTAATTAAGGGAAATGTATGCACCTTCGTCTTTTTGTGTAGTGTGATAACAGTAGCATTTAAAATACCTGCACTTCACCAGTATGACATAATCATTAGGATAGAGAAAGAGAGACGTTCAGTGTATTATAATCTCTCTCGCATTTCATCTATAGATTATGACGACTACTTTCCACATTCTGTGCCTGGGTAAAAACCTTTTCGCAAATGGTTTAAGTCCCTGCCTCTTACAGATCTTCCCGTGTTACGAACTACGTTTAAAATATACAAATGTAGAATTCAGACGTCTACAGTTGGATTTTCTAACTGTTGATAACTGATAAACGTTTAAAACAAAGGAAAGGTGGCGTTAGCTTATCAAAAGACAATGGTTGATGAAACAAAACTTTATGTTAAGGAAGTCTAATTTAACAACTGTGCCTGTGCCATCTCGCAGTAAGTAATTTAGGTAAATTTACAGTGTTTAAATTTCAATATTATTCTACTTGTTTAATCTTGCCCGTCCGACTTATCTCGCATGTTCTTGGCTTATAAGTATGTGTTGTATTCCGCCGATAGTGTCGTGCACCCGAAGACATGCTGACACTAGATTGTCGTTTCCAGTTGTTTAAAACTGAGCAACCATAAATACGAACTGCCTGGTAGAAACAAACAGCACAAAGATAATGGCCAGAGAATGTTCGAAGCAAAACTTAAACACGCGATCATGTCTTTAAACAGAAGTATTTACCTTGAGCTGGACCCTACGCCAGTCAGCATGTGATGTTAAAAGACTGGAACATAAAATGAAAAAAGGGAAATTTGAACACAAAAGATGCTTAAATGTTTCCAGGTGTTCTTATACAAAACTTATTCTAATTGCATTGTTTATTTTAAGCTATTTATTGTGAACTACTAAAGATTTTGAGGTAAAAAGACAAAAGAAACTGATGGTGCAAATAGGGCCGGAATATAGTGGCAACTAAAAATAGCCTCTTCCAGTGTTCAGCTCCACAGGGTAGTAACAGGTACCCGCCTCAGATAATGGTCTCTAGTGTTACAGCGAGAAATGAGAAACAGATAATATTTCTAGATGATGGGCCTGAAAGAAATCTTAGTCGCTCATTCGTTAGTACGCCTTGACACGTAACCCCTAACATCAATGACTCCATTTCCCTTGAGCTGTTATCGTTAAGCCTACACACAGTTCATGGGGGGCGCAGATTTCCCGAGAGGAATTGCCAGTGCATTCTGCTTGATACTCTTGAACGCATTAGACCAGAGGAAGGATCTGCTACCCACTAAATCAGTCGGAATCACAACAGCACTAAACTTGAAAAATGTGTAAGGCATTCATTTTCAACAGTCGCATGATACAATGAAGGACACAAAAGATCTTGCAAATAAGATAGAAACTGGTGATCTACAAAAATGTTTTCACGCAGGTCTGATCTGCGTACTCTCTGATCTAGTTCGTGGCTTGCTTGCATTTACATTCAGTTCTTTATGTAAAAACATGCCGAAACTGAATTATATAACACGTAAACGAATAAATGAATGGGCTGTTTACTTGCCATAATTAATAACAATTTGGGTGAATAATATTCAACTAAAACAGGAAAAATGTTGAAAAATAAAGTGTTTTAGTCCTAAGTAATAATAGACTTTAATATCTTTATAATAAATTAAATATATATTTAATAATTATTAATAAAATATATCTACAATTAAAGAAAGCAAAAGAAGTTAAATGAAATGGATGAAGATACGTGAACGAAAGTTGATTTGGTTTATTTACAGACGATCTTTAACATCTCAGGTTACCAACGTCCCATTCAATTCAGGGCGTGAAACGGCCGATAAATTTTGCTTAGAGGCCTATGCTTTTAGGCTTGAGGTTCTTTTACATGCCGTAAATCTATAACATGGGACCACGGCCTCACTTCCCTTCCGAAGGAAGACATACTTAGGATTTTTACACCAGAAAAAATCCACCGATTCTGGCCGGGATTGTACCCGAGATATGGGGATTAAGAGGGAACGATAGTTACCACTACACCACCAGGACCAACTAAACGAGAATCTAGAAATGCATGAACACTTAGAACGTGATGAGAAAAACGTAGGCGATAATTCACTTTATTTAATAATAAAAGTAATATTTGATTTAGCCTAACACGAAATTCTTTGATCAGGCATTTCATTCTCATTTGTTTATACTATTTGCTTTTATTTTACAAGTACGGTTCATGGAATAATTTATTAAAAACATTTGCAGTGTATAAATGAACCGTTTCATAATAAAGAAATAATTTGTAATCCTTTATATATATTGAGGACCAGTCGTATGCTAGGTAAACTGTAATACGCATTTATGAGAGAATTCAAATATGGCGTTGGTTTATGCCCTTTCTGTGTTACTTCCTTCATAGCTAATGTTGAGCTAAAGAGACGAGGAAGGGAGATGAGACGACATGCAGTATATAACACACACACAGTCTGCTAGACCATGATGCTGCTAGCTTCAAGCTGTTTTATAATACACCCTGAGTGTAGCACAACAGTGGGCCTAGGACGATTATGCAGTTTCTTTTGCCGTTAATAATGACGCAATTCAGGATAAACAACTGGCCAAGTATGTGTTTTTGAAAACACACTTGCTTACATGTCCGCGTTCTACAATGAAATGTAATTAAGTTACTAGTAACTGACCACTGCATACTTTATCATTCGAAATGCCCATCCTTTGCGCTTTTAATTCAAGCTATAGAATATAAATTTTAGAGTTTCGTGTGTGAGTGCATTTTCATTAAATTTCTTTTTTCATTGTGGGTCTTTTCTGTTAAAGTGCCGAATAGAATTATTACTTACCAAAATTCACTATGGCGACGTCACTGTTATGGCCGGACACTACTAAGATGGAGATAAGGTGGAAGCACTCTCCTTCAAACTAGAAATAAACGAATCTTGCTGTTGTTTTATTTACGGACGCTCTTTAACATCTCATATCATCAGTGCCCAATTCAATTCAAAGCGTGAAACGGCTGATTAATTTTGCTCAGAGACCTCTTCTTTCACGCTTGAGGTTCTTTTACGTGCCGTAAGACACGCGACCCAAGGCTTTGCTTTACTTCCCTTCCGAAGGAAGCCATATTTAGGAGTTTTATGCCCGAAAAAATACATCAACCTTAGCCGGGATTGAACCAGCGATCGTGCTCTTGAACAGATAAATGCCATAAAAATTAGACTAAATAAATGTTAAAGTGTTGCCTAGCACTTTGTTCCTCTATTTTGCATTACCACGCGTATTGTGTGTGTACATCCGGATTTGGATTGATAAAGTTATAATTCAATGTAAAAAGTTATAAAACCTGCTACATACAAATCTTCGTGTTTATAACTTTTCCAGCAACCCGTATACGCAACAAAGCTCTTCGCTACGTACCTGCAAATAACCCGAACACAACTATTAATGATAGACACGGTTGGTCGAAATTGCTGAAGGAAAACTCTTTTTTTTTTTTTTTTTTTCTGAATAGTGTTTAACGCCCGTTTTTACTGCTGAGGCATCGCAGGTGATGGACACTGATGATACATGAGATGAAATGATAAATTGGGAAAGGATTTTTTAAGGAAGGAAACGTTCCAGGCCTAAGTTTAGGGTACCTCTCCGGCATTTGCCATTTATGAGGACTGAGAAAAACCTGGAAGAAACCTCAGTCAGGGAGGACGGTCCTGGTGAGATTCGAATCCCAGGCCTCCCGCTGACGAGTCCGCGTCTTAAAGACTCGTGAATGGAAGGTTTGCATTTTGAATTCCGCCAGGAATAAGGTATTTTCAAAGGTTTACCTCAGGTAAATGGCAAGATCTGGTAGGTGTTCCTTCCCAAACTTACTTTTATGCTTTCGTGTATCACCAGTGCCCACTGCATGTGATGCCACAGTACTAGAAAAGGGCGTTAAACACTATTAAAAAAAGACGAACCTCCCTCAGCAAAAAAAGAATTCCAGTACACACCTTATAACATCGCCGATATATACGAGAACCGAAATCAAATCTACAGCAAGTCTTTTAGAAAAATTATCCTCCTTTGTCTTAGAAAACAGTTCATCACAATTTTACACTCTTTTAGTGCTTTCTTGCTCTGAACTATAAAGAGAAAAAGTGTAAGTCTCTATTTGCAATGCCAGACATAAACCATTAGCGACTGCAAACAATAATTGTACTAACGTATAAAATTACACAATATTTTATTATAAACCGAACAAGATGGAAGCAATGTTCTGCACATTTATCGCTGCTTGAACCTAACCTAACCAACTATTAGTAAAACCAAAAATGACAAAACAACAGCCGCTGACGGAATCACTATATTTTCCGTTCGGCACATTAACATAAAGTACCTGACTTATTGTCATTAAGGTTTATTTATAGCTTCTATTTTTCCTCTAGCTGAATTGCTTATCAAGTGATGTATTATAACTTAATACATTAAAAAAAGATGAATAGTTTTGTGAAATATGACCACATTCCCAATTCCACTAGTTTTAATGCAAAAATTCCCCAAAGTTACATAACTTTTTTTAAAGTTTTCTTTGTTAGAAATATAGCTCTCGAACCATTTGAAATATGCGGGCTAGAAAGAAAACCCTGACAACATTGTCGCCACAATGTGAGAACGTTGTCGTTCTCGGAATGTCTTGAGGAATGGCAAAACTGTTTACTTGGTGTCACTAGTGCACTATCGGTAGACAGAGGAATTCAGCTGTCGAATAATGGAAGTTTAACCACCCTAAATGGATATTTTCTAAAAGTGAGCAGTATGTATGGACTGAAAGTGTTAGGAACGTGAAGTTATGTCATGCAAATTTGTGAGTAGCCTCTAACAATAAGGCTTTGCCATATCGAACCGTTGTCCGAGGGGTGTCAGTCTGGACGCAATAAAGTGGAAAATGCACCACGTTTATTTCGTCTTATCCTTGGAGAGCATTGTGTTGATTTCATTCATTCACTGTTGTAGAGGGTCGTTGATGGACAGTGAGGGTGTTAGCCGCAGAAGTCAGAACAATCGCTCAATCGGTCGCGCCTTCCCAAACATAAGCAAACACGGCTTAGCTACGGATTTCCAATGTCTTCCAGAAGTGCGACAGCCAATGATAAATCTGGTACGGAACTGTGTTAAATGAATGTAAAAGTTTCCAGATTCTACAATAAGTCCTTTACTATTTATGAACATTTTGTCATTACTTTATTTCTAGCCTTATAAAAATCTGAACAAAAGTTCATTTTAGATTGCATATTTTGATGAAAGTAATGATTTGTAATATATAGTCATTAATTCACACGATAAAAATATTATATTCATATTTGAAGTAATTTTCCACAAAAGTTGAGAATGATAACATATATATATATATATATATATATATATATATATAAATTAGCACTATTAACAACGTAACAAATTAACAGTAATTATAAAAGCAGAAAAGGATAAAACACTAAGAGAAAGTCACACTTGTAATCGCTATATTTCGAACTACTGCGAGTTCTTCAATGGCAAGAAGCTAGACAAGTGAAGGTGATAAAAGTAAATATTGAGTATCGAAGGTAACGTTATGCATGGAAACAGATGAAACTCGCAATAAGAGTGTGTGGGGGAAACAAATTAATAAATAAGTTTTAAACCAGGTGGTATACGCGCTTTATGTAAAAATATAGCTGCCATTTCTCTATCTCTGAGCAAACTTTCAGAGCTATGTGTAGGTAACACATCAATAAGTGTTAAATTAAAAGCATCATCAAAATTCTTACATTGAGATAGGGCATGTTGGGCAACCGGCAAAGGAGACTTGGTTTTAACAGAACGTCTGTTATTGTTCATACGTAGCGAAACAACAGTAGAAGTTAAACCAGTGTAAAATACTTTGCAAAGCTTACAAGATAACATATATACAACTTTCTTAGAAGAACAAGTAGCAAATGAAGAAATGTTAAATTCTCTGGATAAATTAGGGCTGTAGAATGAATGGCATGGCATAATTAGTGCACAGGTTTTACATTTACGGCATTGGCAAAGATAGGAGTCAGCAAAGGGACGTGGTAAATTCGGAGGAGATAGGTTTTGGCGAAATCTCGTCCACTTGTATTGGTCACTTCCGTGCTCCTGACTGCTTCTTCACTTGATTGTTACTAATAAGCACGATTCGATAGGAATAATATGGTCTTGTTTTAAATCATTTGGATATAAATTCATATGTATAGCATGTATCAGTAAAAACAAACATCAACAATCTTCCCGCCTATTAAATGACTAATGAAATAAATGTCTATAAGCGTCATGGAATAGACAAAAAACACCTACAAAACAAAAACTTTCAAAGCACTAGAAAATGTAAATTGGGTCAGCTACATGCCCTTGCGTTTCAAAGTTCAAACTCAAATGAAATGTGGACAATGGGGCGTGGTACTAAAATACAGATAAAATATGGGTTTCCTTGTTTATATCTGAAAGCATGCGCTTAAGAAAGGTATGATAACACCAGAAAAAATTTCTTCTTACAAAGTTACACATTTGAAATTAATAAAATCGCATTAATATTTGAAGCTAAGAGAAGTACTATCAAACCTATAGTTGATGTTATTCTCACTACCTTCCTAAATCCTCATAGATTCATTTATGATCGCTATTCTGCAAACAGTCCCTTAAACGTCCTCTTTAATATTTATACTATCATCTCAAAACAATTACCGACCAATTAGCATCTTTCATACGCTGTCTAAAGTCCTTAACGTATGATTCAGGAGTAAATCACTGGTAAGTAATGTGAATGTGATTAGCAGTTCTGAAAAGGACGCAATAAATGACCACATTATCAAAAAGTGTCGTTTGATTAAGATAATTCGATGATATGAACATATTTTGAATGCAGGAATGTATTCGATACTCTTGGCATATGTCCGCTTATTTGTGAGCTAAGAAATTTGTTTGTCGGAAAGTACACCTTTTTTGCTTTTATCTCTAGTTCCATGGCCGCCAGCAATATGTCGTTTCTTTTTTTTTTTTTTTTTTTGGCGAGTCTTGAAGGCTGCAGTTCCATTAGGATATACGTCGAGACCTGACTATACATGACACATTAACGACGTAACCAAACCGTAAACCATTGCAGATGACATCCTATGCTGACGATATAAAATTATACCCACGGAGACAATGAATGCAAGGCGCCGTAACAGAAATAAATGGAGACATAGCTTCGTCATTTTTAAGGAATCTGTGTTTTCTACAAAAAGGTAACTCATCATAGCTGTAGTTAAAGCTAACTACTGTTAAACACAGTAAAACACCTTCATATAAAACAAACGAAAGCAAATCTGAATATACTGATTATTTTAAAAATGCTGGCTTATAAGTGAAATAAAAAACTTTATTAGAACCATCAGAACGCATTTGCGTGAATTTTAGGAGTAAATATGCACCTTAACTGTTATAGCATATGAAAGTTCCTTTACTTAGGCAATGAACAAAAACATAGTTCATACTCTCGCGTTACCTCATTTCGACTGCTATGATACCTTTGTTGATTTAACTGACCTACGCTAGCCCAATGTTTACAGCATTACATTATTATAATATCACGATAGAAAAATAGCCCTCTTGAACATGTCTAAATAAACATTCACTTCCCGATTCTTACGTTATGAAAGTAAACAGTGCCGTACTCTTCAGTTTTTAGACCGCTCCCGTTTTCAAACTGTGCGATTTCAGAGCCATCACATTGTTTGTCGGGTCCCTAGACAACATTTCATTTATATGCATTTAGCGCACTTCTCGCTCGTTTTATAAAATTCGCTCCGGCGCAATTTTCCCGCAGTTTAAACTTAAGTTGATTACATACATCATATGCTATATAACATAATACTTCTATTACTACCTATTTATCACAAATAATATCACGAGAGGGTCTGAGATTACCAATAAATTCATATCCTTGAATAATATTTACTAGGACTATTTTACGAATAAAATAAGAATTTAAATATAATTCCTCTGAACTTGACTTACAAAATTGTAATAATTGTATATCTGTAATTAATCTTTTCAAGCAATCTTGTGACAGAAAAATGCCGATTGTCAGTAGTGCCAATAGAGAAGAGCAAAATACGGGTTTAGGACTATTTCATGAACTGAATAAGAATAAAACAGATATGAAATTCGCGCACAGAATATTAACAAACAGTTGTTGTACTTATGAATATCTATTTTATTCAGAAACCGTGAGACAGAAATAGAAAAAAGTAGACTGCTACAATCGCTACCGTTCGATTTTCTAATACCAACTGAGAGAGAGAAAAAAGATAACGTACAGTGTCAGTGTTTTCCCTTTGTGTTTTTTGGTTTGGAATTTCTAATGATGAGATCAATTCGTACATTCGACGCATCATCAAAACGCTTTGAAGAACCCTGCATTTGTGATTGTTGATTGTCCATGCTTTTGTTGCTCCCCACTGCCTCTAGTAAAAGTGGTCAGTTATGCGTGTTCAGGAATTATATAGTGGAGGTGTAGAGTTGGCTACACTGACCACAAGACAAATGCACTTTGCGCGATAAAACGGATTTGATATTTTTTTCCCGACAGTTTCATTCTGTAATCCGGCTGTGGTTGGTCAAAATTCAAAGGTTTGTTTCGTTTCATTGGTCCATTTTAAGATGGTGTCATATTAGTGAAATAGTCAATAATATCTCTTTCTAAAATTTAATATAGGCACCGTTTTCAATATGTAGCAAATATGTCCTCCAAGACACAGTGTGAAGGATTTATTTCATTAATGTGCAGTAATTTAATATACATAAATATGTAAAGAGTTATTAGCTTAATAAAGGAGTTTTCTTTATATAATTATTTTCACTGTGCGTTCCTCCTGTTTTACGTTTTAATAGTTTTGACAAGTACAATTCTGTATATATATAATCATTAGTTAATATGTTTAATAGTATTTTCGTGCAAGTTATTGATTGATTTATTTATGGACGCTCTTTAACATCTCAGGTCATCAGCGTCCCATTCAACTCGGGGCATGAAACGGCCGACAAATTTTGCTCAGAGGCCTCTCTTTCAGGCTTGAGGTTCTTTATCGTGCCGTAAATGTACGACACGGGTCCTACTTCCCTTTCGAAGGAAGCCATACTTAGGATTTTTACGCCCGAAAAAAGCCATCGGTCCTGGCCGGGTTCGAACCCGCGATCTTAGGTATAGGAGGCAAGTATGGTAACCACTACACCACCAGGACCGACTCCTGCAAGTTACACTTTCCAATCGATCAATAAATAAAAAGAACGCATTTTACATTTTAACTTTCTTTTCCGACAATGTTTAAAAATATCAATGGCACTTGTTATGTGACTAAATATATTTATGTTCTTATTAACCTCTCTCTTTCTCGGTTAACGATACGGGTGACGGATATCTCATTCATGACAAATGCGTGGGAGCTACCTTTAAACTAACGTCTCTTTTCCTGAAAAAGCCTTTCTTCATTTATCATTTCATCTTGTGTATCATCAGTATCTACTGCCTGCGGTACCTTAGTAGTAAAAATGGCGTAAAGCGTTATTTTAAGAAATAAATACATTTCTGTAAAATGCACAGCGTGAAAATATAATATTTGTAATTTGATTATTGTATAATTAAATGGTATTTACTTCTATTATGTCTTACATTAATATCTTATCCTAGTAATGTGGTGGTAACCATAGTTGCCTCCTAAACCCAAGATCGCGGGTTCAATCCCGGCCAGGATCGATGGCTTTTTTCGGGCGTAAAAATCCCAAGTATGGTTTCTTTCTGAAGGGAAGTAAAGTCATGACGCCCGTGTCGTAGATTTACGGCAGGTAAAATAACTTCAAGCCTGAAAGAAGAGGCCTCTGAGCAAATTTTATCTGCCGTTTCACGCCCTGAATTAAATGGGACGCTGATGACCTGAGATGTTAAAGAGCGTCCATAAATAAATTAAATAAAAACATAGACTGTGGCAGTACTTAAAGGGATGGTTACTTTTTTTAAATGCTATTATATTAAAGGACGCTATTTAACATCTCAGGTCATTAATGTCCCATACAATTCAGGGCGTGAAACCGCCAGTAAATTTTGCTCAGGGTGACGTGTAACATTATAGAAATTTTAATTTGACAACTATTTTACGTGTACATTACATTTACATTTATTATTGTTTAATAAATTACCTTAAATTTGTAAATCATTATTCTCTCGTTTTGTGAAGTTGCCTTTCTCCGAGCACATCCTTGGGATTTTTCTTGCAGTATACTTCCAAGGCTAAAATGGAAGAGAGTCATAATCTGTTTATTGAGAGCAATAATCACATTGTACGTAGTAATGTGATTATTAGAGGTGGAATAATTTCTTCGGAAACAAGCTATTAACATAAACCTGATGCAAGCTAGGGTACCTGACGTCAGAGGGATAGGGCTTGAGTTTGTAACTGCAATGCAGAAACCTGCTGTTGTTCACATTAGGACGCTAGGCAAATTTCAGAGTCAGCTGCACTGTACGATTGATGCTAAGTCAACTTCTGGTCCAAGATAGAAATGTTCGATCACTTGTGATTATGTTCTCAATCTAAACGGCATTTTTCAGACCAAATTTTATAATGCTAATCACATTCTATTTATGAGTAAAGAGATAAGAGTATCTTACATGATAAAGAGATCATGTAAGATACTGCAATAATTTTGAACAATTGCATAAATACTGAACACTTTTGTGCAAATTAAGCACTTTAAGCAGAAAGTGTGAGAAAAGCGCTTGCTGTTTCATCATAAAACGTAATTTATTGATAATATGTAAAATATCGTGATATGTCAAAAATTAATACAAAATAGTAAACATTAAATATCTTACTATTAATTTAGACCAGCGGTTTCAAACTTTCCTTGATCATGGAATCCCTTTAAAGATCCCTTGCTTTTATGTACCCTTAAAATTTAACTCAAAGTTTATAGTTTTTAATTTACAACGTATATATTTGTTTTAAAGTGTTTTAGCACTAATTTACAAGGTTTAAAGATAGAAACAAATAAAGCTTTTTTTCAATAGTACAGTAATAGCACAATAGTAACGGTCATAAAAATAATTTTGTTTTTAAGGGTATATAAAACACATAAAACATTAATGTCAATATTAAGTAACAATACACACACAGCAAAGTAGAGGACATGCGACTGCTTCTTAATATTATTTGACAAACACCTCATAACGGTTTCTTTTTACAGAGTTATTGGGAAAGATTATTGGCAGTTTTTTCATTTACCAATGCGGCAATCATGAATGTTGTACTTGGTTTGCTGTTCTTCAGCAACTGCGTGCGATTTTCAAGTTTTTGTAATGTGTAGAGAAAGTTTAATGATGCCCTCACAGTTTTTGTGTTGTTACACCCATTACACAGTCTTTCTTACTTTCACAAAGCTACTGCTTTTTAATTTTGGATAAATTAGTGCAGGGCCTTGTTGGAGAGCACACATAACATAATACACTGCTGCTTGTCTTCTGGATCTGAACACGTGAAGCTCAGGAAGAGATAGGTATTCCTTTCTAAAATGGCAAAACTTTTTTTTTTTAAGCAGACTAACAGAAAATTCACTTTGTTGCCAACACTTGATGTTAATAGTGTTTAGCGCTCATTTTTACTGCTGAGTCTCCAAGGGATTAAGGCCCGGATTCTTAGGCTTCAAACTGTTTTGTGGGCTAATTGTGATATTTTAACCCAATTATCCATTTCTTTATTATGTTGAGTCACATAGTTGAATCTTATGAAACTTAAAAATGGCTGAATAGATTATTGAAATCTAAAAATGGCTAAAACTATAGTTTGAAAATACAATTAATTTTAAATTGTTAAAATTAAATTTAATAATTTTTACGATAAAATTGCCTTTAAAACATTAGCGAACAATATGCATCTTGAAGAACTTCAAAGATAAATCATTGCATTTAATTTTGTAATACCTTTACTGTCATGTTGTGTTAAAAGCATTATCCAAATTAACTTACTTTTAGAAGAAGATTGAATTTAATTTCGCAATGCCATTGTTGTCAGAAATGTTCAACCCTTCTTATCTCAAATGAATATCGAACAGACGTTTTCTTTCTTTATTGACTTTCACGTTCTGTTAAAGAAAATTGTCAGATATAACTCTTATTTAAAAGCAAACTAAAGGCATTATTAAAAAGGTTACACTTCCAGTTTATTAACGGCTACAGCAAGATGCCAAAAGGAAAGGTTTCTAAAAGTTGGTTGATTAGACAGTGGATCGGCGATGATCTCAGTTTTATCACAGATGGCAAAATTGTATTGTGCCAAAAGCAGGTGAGCTGTGACCAAAAATAATATTTTCTGCAGCATAAAGAGTCTGCAGGGTATGTCAGCAAGGTTTGGAGGAAAGGAGGATCTAGTTTCAACCACTAATTTCACGTTTTTTCTGACTCTTCCGAAGACAATTTTTATCCACATTTACGAGAGGCACTAGTATCAGCAAATGTGCTATGGCACCTTATACAGAAACCCAATATTTAATAAATATCTTCATAAGATCAGTGGCCGAAAGATACCAAACGAATCAATCTTAAGGGTAAAACATTTGCACCAACTATATGAGAAAAAGATGTAGTTCATCAAAACAGAACTACAGGACTTCAACATCTAACTTTCAGTAGACGAGAACACCGATACTTATGGTCGCTTCATCGGTGGATAAGTTAGACCCCACAGAACCTGGTAAATCCCGCCTCATATTATGCAAGATGCTGGGCAAAACAAACCACAGCACCATAGCCTGCACCATCAGAGAGTTTTACGCATGCTATGGTCATCAGAAAATCGTGATGAGAAATGTCTACTGCTTGTGACCGACAGTGCAGCTTACATGGTCGAGGCAGGAGAGACATTGAACATGCTGCATATCACCGGACTTTTTTTTTTTTGAACAGTGTTTAATGCCCGTTTTAATTACTGAGGCACCACAGGCGGATCATCTGTCCTTGTTCACGATTTACACCAATTGGCTGATGAGGTTGGGAGCAATTGTCCCAGAATGAACAACAATATTTCATTCCTGAAGAAAGGCTTCCTGAAAGCTCCCAAGCGCATTCAGATTTTCAAGGAAAGCTACCACAAGCACCCCTGCCACCGGAACTATCATCATTCGCTTACGTTCTTTGCTGCAGACATCCAGCTACTATACCAATTATTTTAACACTCAAGAGTTTTTTAAGTGTTCATGTAGTTTGGTGTTTTAGAACAATGAAAAAACAAGCAAAATTAAATTAAAATAAACTCATATATCATGTATTTGTTTCCATGTGTTTATTCTACTTTAGCTAAGAGAAACTCTTAAAAAAACCCTAAAAGTGTTAAAAACTGAAAAAAACTATCTTAATATGTTGAAAAGCTAAATGAAGGTTTATAAAAACCTAAAAATCCGGGTCGTGCTGATAATACATTTTTCAGGAAGGAAGCGTTCCAAACCTAAGTTTAGGGTATCTCTCCGGTATTTGTCATTATTTATGAGGACTGAAGAAAACCGGGAAAAACCTCAGTCAGGGAGGACGGTCCTAGCGGGGGAATCGAACCTTAGATCTCTCGCTCAAAAGTCTGTGCCTTAAGGACGTTGGCCACCCGCTTCGGTGCTGCAAACACGATGAACCTTTGTCAGAATCTACATTTTTTCATTTCAAAAGCTAATCGGTGATCCATTTTAAAACCAGAAGTCACAGATACAACATCCACTGCTATAGAATTGAGAAATTGCGTTTACTGAACCAAAATTAACAAATCGAGTGTTGAATGAGGGAAAGAAGTGCAATTATAAGTCCGCACGATTAATAACAGACCTACTGGGACTCGCCTATTTCTCTGAGGCTCGGATGTCGAAGCATGTGGCCTTGCTCCATGTTGGGCTGGAAATCGAACGCTGTATTTCTTTTATATGAAACTTTATAATGAATCTAGAAATTTCTCGCAAATAACGCAAGGCAGGCTTTCCGAGAAGAAGTGCAAACTTTACTTTAATTCCATGCGCACGGCCAGTCCAACGCTTCGAAGTCCGAGCCTCAGAGAAACAGGCGAGTCCCAGTAAAATAATATGCTGTTGCCAGCGAAACTATGACGAAACATATGAGAATTCTGTCTGGTGCACGTTTTTGGCTTACTCGCTTGAAAGCTCTCTCCGAAATAAATAATCTTCATCAATGTGATTCTAATTTATTTTATTTCAATAAATGCGCATCGTTAATTAATATCATCTTTTGTTTTCTCGTAATTTATTGTTTGTATTTATACATTACAGAGCAATTACCGTTATTAATTACAGTTAACAATAATCTAATTCTTGGTGGACGCCCTAGGAGGATCTCGTGCACCCCCGAGGATCCACGGAACATAACAGCTTATTTGCACTACAAAATTATAAGTTTGATAAAACCAAATATAATATGTTTTAAAATAACTGTGTACACTCCCAAAGTAAGACTTATGCTGCATTAAAACTAACAGTTCTGAAAACGATTCAGAAAAGCGGAATTACTGCAGGAGAAATAAAGTTTATGAGGAGAATTTAAGCATACACAAAGAGGGTAACAACAAGTACAAGTGTTTTAGAAGGTAAGAGGAATAACAGTTTTAGAATGTGTTAAGTATTCCCGAAATAATAAAATGCACCAAGTTCCACAACAGGAGATGTTAAAAAGTTTTAAAAATGCCACTAAAATGATATCTGCCTACTAATAGCTAATACTATTCTTAATAGTTTATTCATATATAATGGAGGTGATGAAAACTGTTTTTAATAATGGGAATTCTATCTGCATTAAGAAATTGCACTTGCATTATTTTTCTTTTCGTTATCTCTCTACTCGTAAGCTTACTATCGAGACGTTACTTTTAGAGGTTTTTGTAAAAGGAGCCATGCTTTGCTTGCCTCTCAAGCAGAACTTTCTCCTGGGAGCTTTAAGAGGTGTTCATTTGCATTAAACCAAGAAGGACCAGGTTGCAGCTCAATCGATCAGAGGAATGAAACAAATCCGAGCGACTTCCTCGCACCAAGTCGGAAACTTAACATGCTATTCCCTTCAATTAACGCGGTTGCTCGCTTTGGCGATTAGACTTGATTAAGCAGTACTGAGTTATCTTCTTACACGTACTGTAGAAAGGTTGAAAACATTTTTGTGGAATCATCATAGTTTCCTAATCTTGTACTTTTTTTTTTTTTAATTTTCAATTTTCAATTTTCATTCCTTGAAAGAGTTTTACATATAACGGGTGAGCAAAGCTCAGCATGATCGTGTTTCGTCCACCGTGCACCGTTAATATTCCCGGCAAGTGATGTGACGTTTATGCAGTAACCTGGCTGCAAAATCAGCAGTAAAAATTACAATTAAAAAAGGAGACAAACTGTATATATATTGTATAACTGTTAATGTCCTGTCCTGATTGTCTGATTATTTAGCAAATTTTGAAACATTTAAGTTTTACGATTGGTTAATTTATATTTTAAAGGGTTTTTTTGTGTGATTCTTAAGGCAGTAAATTAACTATCGTGGTTTCGAAAACAGCTATAGAACGTGAAAACATGTATATAATATTAAATACGCATATACTTGAGAAATAATCTGCTTAAAAGACGAAAATAAATATTTATGTTTTAATTTAACCCAAAGAAAATATTTTCATGAATTAAAATCTTCTGGCTGTTTTGCCGTGGTTCATGGTTCAATAGGCTACCATAACTTTCATCAAATTCTGCGGTTGGCATCATCAGTTGACCATGAACAACAAGTGTCGTATTTTCAACAGTCAGTTGTTGTTCATCGCCCACTGATGATGCCAACCGCAGAATTTGGTGAAAACTATGGTTGAATATTAAACCATGGACCATAACAAAGAGCTCGGAAGAATTTAACTGTTTTGATTATAACACCAAGAGTGAAAGCCTAAACTGTATCAATATTCTAATGTTCCAATGCTATTTCGTATTTCTAGGATATGCGTTCTTCAAAAAGGATGTAAATCCAAAAGTTCTGTTAGTAAATAAAAATATAATTTTCCAATCAGTGCCCTGTTTCACCAAGCTCGTGATCTAGTAAAACTAGTCTCCATTCTAGTATTATTTGTTTATTTTACAAGAGTATGTTTCTTGAACTTATGAGCGAAAACTACTATTTACTAGTGTTGCAAACTGATATTATTAGTGTGCTATTTTGTTTTTATCAGTGTTCTGTTTCACGAAACATTTGGTCTTGTAATATTGCCTATTGTTAACAAGTGGAATTTTGCCCGTGAATCTCGAATGGTGAATTTACATACATAATTTATGTTATTTATGCAATATGTGGTATTAAATACACTACTCATTCCCATACTTCTTGAATTAGCCATTTCCCCTGAAAAAGTCGGTCCTGTTAGTGTAGTGGTAGCCATATTTGCCTCCTAAACCCAAAATCGCGGGTTCAATCCCAGCCAGAATCGATTAATTTTTTCGAGTGTAAAAAATCCTAAATATGGCTTCCTTCGGAAGGAAAGTAAGGAAAGTCGTGGGTCCCGTGTCGTACATTTACGGCACGAAAAAGAACCTCAAGCCTGGAAAAAAGAGGTCTTTGAGCAAAATTTGTCGGCCGTTTCACACCCTGAATTGAATGAGACGCTAATGACTTGGGATGTAAAAGCGCATCCGGAAATAAAACAAATCTCTGAAAAAATGCCATAGAAACTGAGCTACTTACACCATTATTTGTAGATAATAATACGAATGTAAAATAAAAGCACTTACCATTAGAGCTTTCTTGATGTTTGGCTAAAATGTATCCCTCACATATGCGTAATCTTTCTCCGATGTAATTAACTCCAACGCTTTCACAGTTTGCGGCGTTATTATTTTCCACATTTCGGCTTTGTCTTTCTTCGTAATTTTGTCAGAGAATTGCCAAAATAGTGCTTCTTTATGCTCATTAATTAAATGTAGCACTGTTACTTTGTTCTAATTACTGAAGATTCCTTTCGATGTGTTGAAATAATCTATTTCTTGACTTGAACATGCGATTTAAAATACATGATCCGTAAACAAAATCGCATCAACAAACAATCCACGGAACAACAAATATCACCGAAACAGCCTTCTCGACGCTCCGATATAGTCGCTACACTAGTAATTTTGACAAGTGACTAATGACAAATTTTTACTATTCAACCAATGTGGATTAAATTTTGGTGAAACAGGTTTTATTAAAACTGGTGGTTAAATTAGTAGACTAGTTGTTTGGTGATATAGGGCCCAGATTCTTTTGTGAAGTCAAATAATTGTATAGAGCAGTTGGTCTTAAACTGTCCGCGAGGTACTTCAAAGGCGTTCGCAAAGTATTAGGGTACTGTTAACAGCATTTATTCTTGAATGTACGAATACAAACAATTAATTACGAAAACTAATGATGATATAAATTTATGGTGTATTATTTATTGAGGTAAATAAGTTAGCTATCAAAGAAGGTTATGAAAGTATTGATTACCTTCGTAAAAACTCACTTGTGTGAAAATCGCTCTCTGCAAATGGTATATCTTTAAAAAAAAGTACAGAAATTGTTTGCAAAATGTAGAATTTTATTTCAGTATACAAATTTCTCCTGCTAAGCTCGATATATCACAATTTATAAAGGAAAATGCAGTATTAACCCTCTTATTCAGGAATTAAAACAATTAAGTCATGTTGTACCATGATGTACTGGTGGTTGTATTACTATTAATGTTTTCTGTGTTTATATATTTAATGTAATATTAATTTATAACTATTTCTATTATGTAAAAATACGTTATAATAGAAAGGTAAATATTTAAAAAATGTGAATTTGTATGATTGTTTACAACTTTATATTTTGTAAACAGCGATGAACAACTTTAATATATATGATGCAAATTTAAGATTAAGATTTGAAGCTTTTAGTTAAATTTTAGGGGTCCGCGATAGCAAGAATTATTTAAAGAGTTAGTCTGTGATCAAGAAAAGTTTGAGAACCTCTGCAAAGGAATATTCAATGGAATACACATTTTGCTAGCTGTGCATAAAAAATTGTAATTTTGAAATTTGCTAAAGCAACCATTGATTATATTTAGATATGAAAAAGTAGTGATGTGGGAGGATGTTTTTAGCAATACAACTTAGCTAAGGTAAAAGAAACACAAAGAAAGGTAATTTATTCCATGTTAGAACTTTTATGCAACAAATAAAACAAATTATATCTTTATTGACCCTTATTAAAGAAGTCACTAGAAGAAGAAAGGACCTAATTAATTCCATTTGTGCAAAAGAACACACGAATATAAATGGTAGCTTCTTAAAAAGATGAATTGTGTGTCATAAAAAATAGGCAATACTTCCAACATGTTCTATAACAAAGGTGAGTAGAGAATTTATTATGTATATTTGTAGCAATAAATTTTAAAAAGGCGAAGTGTTGTTCGCGGCATGAAATCCCGTCAATGCCGTAGGGGAGGAGTTTGGTCACGCCGGTGAATATCCGACTTGCCAATAGACGGTTTTAAATGTGCCTCACTGTATTTAATTGTATATAAGCATTTTTCACATAAGTCGTTTGTTAGGCTAAAGTTTATAACCATAGTCAAAAAATAAACACTGGAGTTCACGGCCGGGACTTGAACCACGGTACTTTGGCTTGCCATGCCGACGCTCTTAATATATAATCATTGTTTATTCTGCAGGATTCTATAGAATGATTTATATAGAACTAACACATCTCTTTATTTATTTATTTTAAAGCTAATGATGCTAATCACAACTTATTATACATCAAATGTAGAATATCTTTGAGAGATCATTATCTTCTATAGAAAATGTTGAAAATGTCCTCCTAAGGCATAAGTAGATGCGGCATGAAGCATAACTCAAAATCTTACAGGTCACTCGGAGGACTGTATTGCCAATACCAAGTAATATTGTGCTTCAGAATGTCTGAGGGAGTGTGGTGTAAACATAGTTACGCAACGAGAACGAGAAGACGTTATAGTGCGATTAGATTTTCAGATAATAGTCAGATAATGTCACAATTAATTACGAGATATTCCAAAGACGACGCCTGATAATCATATAAACATTTTTACTGTGTACACGTTCTCAGTTAAACATTGGTGTAACTGTCAGGTGACAATTTTATGGAGACTTTGACATAGAAATAGTATAACTTTAGTGGCGCTATAAGGAATAGGCGCGTGCTATAATAATGAGAGAATGAGTGAATGACATAATTGAATCGTACATAGGGCATATATAAAAGGATTTTATAATAGATAGCTCAACTTAGAGCGCAGGATTGGTATAAGAAACACTGAACCTCCTCAGAAAATTTTGATTTGTTTTATTTACGGAAGCATTTAACATCAGTCATCAGCATCCCATTCAAATCAGGGGGCTTGAAACGGCCGACAAATTCTGCTCAGAGGCCTCTTTTTTCAGGCTTGAGGTTCCTTATCGTGCCGTAAATGTACGACACGGGACCCACGACTTTACTTCCCTTGGGTTTATCAAGACTTAAAGGAGAGCCAAGAAAGTGAAAAGTATATATAATAAAACTTGTTACATTCAAATTCAATTGAATTTGTTAATCTTCTGCTTGATACCTGGCCCTCTGCCTCTGACAAAAAGTGTTACAAAACTGCAATATACTCTACCGAGCTCAGCCGAGGCACGAGCGATACTCCAAGGCGGAGCAGTGGGAGTAGAAGAGGTGGACACCATTGACATTCACCACTAATATAATAAATATCAACCCCTTCAATCAATCAATTCCAATAAATTAATTAATCAAAATCATCCTATTCCCCCCACTCCTATACAATACTATCGCATATTGTACGACAGGGTCTTGAAATGCTAGTACGTCTTGAAATCGCATGAGATTATCGAAATGAAAGTAGCCATATTGTAGTGTGTTACACTGAGAATTTTAATTAGACCTATAAATAACATTTAATTTTCTGTTATCTATCTCACAAATTGAACATTTTATGTAGGTTTATGGTATAAATAAACATAAAGATCAAAATTTAAGTTGCAGTGATTAAATGTACTATTTCATATACCGGAGTAACAATAAGGTATGTCCAAACTTTCAGGACATATTCCTCATACGTGGAAAAACAAAATGTTATACAAACATGGGTCCGGAAACGATTTATTTTCTTGTTAAATTCATTTACTACAACTCTTCATAGTATAGTGATCATAGGAAACAGAGAAACAGAACGTACCAGCACACCACATGAGACTCTTTCTTGTATGAAATATTCAAAATGCCTCTTGGTTACGTCTGGTTACGTTATAATTCTTAGGTTCACCGCCAGTGTTTTGCGATCCATTTGAACGAAGGTAATGTTGACATTTCAATCTGTGGGATCATTTGAAAGTTCTTGTGTATCGAATCCCGGTACAAGATGCACAGAGTCTTCGTGCCCGTATTGTGGAAGGCTGCGAAACGATACGCAATTCTCCAGGGATACATCAGCGCATCCGGGATTCAATGTGACGACGGGTCGATGCATGTGCCAATGCTGGCGGAGAGCATTTTAACATTTCACGCAAGAAAGGGTTTCACATGGTATGCTGGTTTGTTCTGTTCCTGTGTGTTTCCCATGATTAATATACTATGAAGAGTTGCAGAAAACTAGTTATAACGTGGAAATATAGCGTTTCCGGACCGATGTTCATGTAACATATTTTCTTCTTCTACGTGTGAGGAATGTGTCCTGAAAGTTTGACCGTGTCTTTTTGGTACACCCGGTAGAGGAACTTCGGTCTGTATGTCAGACAATGTGTCAACCCTTTTACGAGCTAATTTTTTTTTTCTGTGCAGCTGTGAATTAAATTTAAAAAAATACAAAATAGAAAACGCAATTATTGAAAAACGTACATAAAAAGTACACTTTTGGATTACCTACATAAAAACAACAAAAATACAAGGAGGAAATTTTGCCAAAATTTTATTCCATTGACTACTGGAAGGGAAGAGAAACTGAGGAGACTGATTATTTGATAAAGGAGAGAGAGAGAGAGAGAGAGAGAGAGTTAATTGAAGGAAGAGGAGTAGAACAATAGAAGGGCATGACTGTCGGGTTATAGAATGGAAGGGAATTCAGCGCCATAATAATGGGGTGATTTAAAAAGAACAAAGCTGTCTAATTCAATTTTGGTTGTTGACGTGCGTTCGAATTCATTCTTTCTTGTATACAACAAAATAGAACACATAATGCTCTTTGCTATTTTTTTATAACTAGAAGCATTTTTGGCGTAAATTCACCTGAAAAGTTTTGTGTGAATCATTTGGGTTCGCAAAATTAGATTTGACACCACTCATATTAACATCGTCGTCACAGTGTTTTGTTAACAAAGATTAAAAAAGTGAGCAACGCTGTGGTTTGTTCATCACAGGTTTAAACTGGGTGTCGAGAAAACAGTTTACGGAAATAATTTTAATTGGCTAATCAACTTTTTACTCCCAATTAGCTTGCGAATTATTAAACGAGTATGCTCTGTTATTTGCATATATTTATTTTTGTTATTTATACAGTGGAGGAATCCTTTCATTATCTATCAGAGATTTTTGTTTAAATTTCTGCCGAGAGTGAACATTTTTACAAAAGAGAGGTAACACACGTGCACAGCGGACGATGAAATCGTGAAAATAACGGCTGAGTTCACAGGAGTTTGTGTGTGGCAGTAAATTCGAGAGCCAATAGCAACAAAAGGGAGGGACTACGTGGGAAACGCGGAGCAATATATTACTGTAAAATTACGATGGATAGATGTACTTGTTTTCGCAGTAAGGTTAAGCAAACAAACACTTACTGAGTATCTGCAATTAGTGCACTCTAAATTTACAAGTTAACTACTGCAAAACATTAAGTAGCGTTGCCGTATATTTCTAGATAAATTCATTATTTTCTCTTAAACTTTAAGACATAAAATAAAAGGTATCGATATTTTTGGTTTCGTTTAGTAAGTTCTATTATCAACTTTATTTATGACGATGAGTTCCCTTCCAGCATGTATATGTCGCAGGTGTTAAATACATATGAATAATATTTATATAATACAATATTCAAAATCATAACTGGGTATCATGTAGCTATCACCATATGTTGCAAACCGCCCTTCTTTAAAATCCACTGACATAAAAACTCAGATTCGTCTTCACCATATAAATATATTCTATAAATACAGCAGCACAGATAAAAATGTTTTGAGTTGAACGGAATTTATTCCTTTCAAGTTCAAATCTGCCTGTAGATAGAATATTTTTAGTAGATAAATTCAAACAAAATCATGCAATTAAAAGAATCAAGTAAGTGTATTGAAAAGAGGAATACAAATAATTTACACATATCATACTTGTGGTTCCATAGCTTTCAGCAAATTCAAAAGTCAACAGGCTTCATTTCTAAGGATAGATTTCCGTCTTAGGAGTTCCTGAGGTTAGAACTCTCCCCCTACCTCTAACTTCCAAACCGCCAGGTTGACATGTACAATTGTAAGTACAAGCACCGCCACGGGTTGCCGAGGTCGTTAAATCGCGGGCTCGTGAGAGGGAGGTCTGGGGTTCGAATCCCGCCAGGACCGTCCTCCCTGACAGGTTTTTTTCCAGGTTTTCCTCAGTCCTCATAAATGGCAAATGCCGGGTAGGTACCCTAAACTTAGATCTGGAACGTTTCCTCCCTTAAAAATAAATCCTTTCCCAATATATCATTTCATCTCATGTATCACCAGTGTCCATCGCCTGTGGTGCCTCTGTAGCAAAAACGGGCGTTAAACACATTCATTCATTGTAAGTACAAGCTGTAAATATTGTCATTTCACTATTTCTCTGCTGCCACAGGGTGCAAGCTCAATTGTAGATTGAATAAATACATACATACATATACTTACACTCGGTGCTTAAGATTTCCTTTACCTATCCAGACCTCCTTTATACCTTAACACCAAGATTTTTTTTTTGATTGATTTATTTATGGACGCTCTTTAACATCTCAGGTCATCAGCGTCCCATTCAACCCAGGGCATGAAACAACCGACAAATTTTGCTCAGAGGCCTCTCTTTCAGGCTTGAGGTTCTTTTTAGTGCCGCAAATGTACGACACGGGACCCACGGCTTTACTTCCCTTCCCAAGGAAGCCATACTTAGGATTTTTACGCCCGAAAAAATCCATCGGTCCTGCCCGGGTTCGAACCCGCGTTCTTGGGTGTAGGAGGCAAGTATAGTAAGCACTACACCATTAGGACTGACATTAACACCAAGGTTATATGTTTATAGGATCTAATAATTTTATTTTATTTTAAGACAAAGTCTCTCATTTCTCTATTTCTGATCTTTCTTCGCCATTTTCCCTCCGCCTTTATAAAATATCTTCTTAATTTCTTAATATCCATGAGACAGTATTTATGAGCTGCCACTCCCATGTTAAATTAGAGTGATCATGATAAGTATTTTAATGTAATTTCTTTATTTCAAGCATGAACGTAGTTTCATTTCCATTTCCTGTGCAAGGGTTGGATTGTTGTTTGCAATGTTATTTTCTTGCAAAGTGCAGAAAGCTACTCCAATCATAAAAATATGACCTGAAAATTTCTGTTGCCTATTGTATAAATATTTATATAGAAGACCCAAGCAAACGGCAAACCGATATTTTCGGGGGAAATTCTTAAGCAGGGTCCGTGGAAAGTTGTTTTTGTGTGTGTGTGTGTGTGTGTGTGTTTGTGTGTGTGTGTGTGTGTGTGTGTGTGTGTGAAAGCTTTGCTGTTATTTAGTTTGGCAAGAAAGACATAATAAAGAATATGACGACTACGGGGGTGAAAAGACAGGCCGATAACCTCTGGAAGGGAGATTCTAACGGTTCCATGTAATACGTGAGAGATGTGGGTGACATGCAAGAAGTCACGTAAGCCATCAGACCAATAATCCGGCAGGAAAGAATCGGAGGGAAACAGATTACCTCAATAGAGATGCAAAGATGAGAGAAAACATTCTAGATTTTTCTGAAAATATATTCCAAAGAATAAGGATAGCTTCGTGAGACCGGCAGACTACCATGTTTATTTAATCTTGTAATTTTGCGATCCGCAGTCAGGTTAGTTGGAAGCGCAGTCGAGCTGGGAAAGTATTCAGTTGGTTGGAAGAAGAGGCATTCTTCGGTAAATTCTCAGTTTAGTTAAGTTATATCTGTGCCAAGAGAATTTAGTCCAATTGTCAATTTAGTTCAATTCAATAGAAGAGTATCGTTAGTGAAAAATTATCAGCGAGGAGTAGGCAGTTGCGTCTCAGAAATAGTTGAGTTCAGTGGAGTTTAGGATCAGAGTTTTAAGAGTTATTAAAGTGCGTTAACGTCAAAATGATCGCCATAGTGTGTGTGAAAGTGGCACATATTCTGCAGGAAATAACGGCGGCACGTTTTTGTGTGGCATAGACTATGAACAATAAATTGTGTTTCATTTCCTATAATGAGAAATCTTATCAATTTGCATATATTCCTTCCCCTATGGTCATAGGACCATAAAATTATCCAGCAGCAGAGTCTCAGTAGTATTGGCAAAAATATAACTCAGCGGAAAATATCATCTCAGCTGGAGAAGGAAAAAATTACCCTGATATCCCAATTATTAATCAAAACAATCAAATTAAAGCCTTTCCAAATCTTCCCTACCCTACCACCCATCCTCTTTATAAATACCGCTGCATCCATACCCCCCCCATTTATTATATATATATATATATATATATATATATATATATATATAACTTAAATATGTGGATTCCACAATGAGTTGAGTCAACTCTAAAAAAGTTGGTCTAACTTCAGGATGTACCGTCAGAAATGATACACAATATGTAGATTTTATAAAATTGTCACATTCATCATGTACACAAATTTTAACTTTAGTGTAGAGTTTTTCAGAGATGATCATTTTACATAATTTACATTAATATACCATCTTAGAAAAAATGGTAAATTAATGATAACTTAAATTGTTTACATGTATAATATTTACAAAATAATAACTTAAAGTATTTACATTTTAAATATTTACAAAGCTGATAATTCAATGGAGAAAAATTAGTACAGTTATTTTTTGATTGTATGAAATCCTCTTCTGTGTAGAAGGTTTGAGTAATGAGGTATCTTTTTAAAGATAACCTGAAGTTACTTTTATTAGTATGCAATTCCTTTATAGATTATGGAAGTGCATTAAATAATACTATGCCACTGTAACAAACGCCTTTTTGGGGTGCCCGCAACTTGTTACTCGGTATGTGCAAGTCCTGTTGGTTTCTTTGCTGTGTATATCTGAGTTTTTTTTTTATGAATATTTCTAAATTTTCTACTGCAAATCAAAGTACAGCTAGCAAGCTAATGGTAAAATTCCAAATGTTTTGAATAGTGGTTTGCAATGAGTTGATCGTTTTGTCCCTGTCATTATTCTTACGGGAACTACTCTATTTTGAATAAGAACCTTTTTTTTAGCATTTACTGAATTTCCCCCGACATTAATTAATAATTCATTAAGGAATGAAAATAAGCATAATATACTGTTATTCAGGATGCTCTTATTAATAAAACCAAGTAAT
This sequence comes from Metallyticus violacea, assembly GCA_030762175.1. Taxonomy (NCBI): domain Eukaryota; kingdom Metazoa; phylum Arthropoda; class Insecta; order Mantodea; family Metallyticidae; genus Metallyticus; species Metallyticus violacea. The sequence continues at coordinate 108,162,306 of CM060846.1, read as the reverse complement.
CCCATGTTTAGTTTTGTTAAGATGTAATCAATACCGTCTTTCCAATTCATATTATGGTCCGTACTGTGGGTCCCTCCTTAACACACCCTCCAGACAAGGTGTCTGTGGCGACCATACGGAGAAAGATACATTAAGTTAGGACGTTTTGATTGCATGGATTTTTCGTGTTTGGGTGGTTGGGTGGGTTTGGGGTGGTATTTTTATGTTTTTGTTTTAAGTTCTTTTTTACCGCGATGAAGATTTGGAAATCTAGCTCAAAAAGTATTTTACCCTTGGTGACGAAAATTTGTGAATATTTGGGGTTTTATTTGATTTAACATCGATTTTCATGGGGGAGGCTTGAGGTTGTGCATTATTTTGGCAGATGGCCAATAATGTTGTAAAAATATTTCTCAATACACGTTAACATTTAATATGTAAAAAATATTATAATTATAAAACAATTATGTCATTATGCAAAAAATTTAATTTGCAAACATTTTGTCATTTTAAAAATATTTCTCATTATGCAAAAAATGTATAAATATGCAAAAAAGTATAATAAAATTCAAAAAATATCTTTAAATGCAAACGACATTGCTAAAATACAATTTACATTGATAAATTACGATCGACATTGATAAAAATGCAAGTTACATCGATAAAATGCAATTGATATAGATAAAATGCATATTTCACTCATGTGGCGTCATCTTAAAATCGACCAATAAAACAAAACAAAACTTTAAATTTTGATCAACCACAGCCGGATTACAGAGTGAAATTGTCGGGAAAAATTAACAAATCCGTTTTATCACGTGACGTGCACTTGCCTTGTGGTCAGTGTAGCCAACTCTATACCTTCACTATATAATTCCTGAACACGCATCACTGGCCACTTTTACTAGAGGAAGTGGGGAGGAACAAAAGCATGAACAATTAACAATCATAAATGCAGGGTTCTTCAAAGCGTTTTGATGATGCGTCAAATGTACGAATTGATCTTATCATTAGATAATTACAAACTACTGAATAAAACAGAACACACTGACACTGTATGTTATCTTTTTTTTTCTCTCTCTCTCAGTTAGTATTAGAAAATCGAACGGTAGCGATTGTAACAGTCTACTTTTGTCTATTTCAGTCTCACGGTTTATGAATAAAATAGATATTCATAAGTACAACAACTGTTTGTTAATATTCTGTGCGCGAATTTCCATATCACTTTTATTCTTATTCAGTTCATGAAATAGTTCTAAACCCGTATTTTACTCTTCTCCATTGACATTACTGACAATCGGCATTCACCTGTCCTTTTGTATGTGAGTGTCTGTGTGTGTTTAACGCCCGTTTTTACTACTGAGGCACTACAGGCGGTGGACACTAATGATACATGAAATAAGATGGTAAATTGGGAAAAGATTTCTTTATTTTTTTTAAGAAAGGAAGAGTTACATGCCTAAATTTAGGGTACCTCCCCGGCTTTTGCCATTTATGAGGACTGAGGAAAACCTGGAAAAAACCTCAGTCAGGGAGGACAGTCCTGGTGGGATTCCAACCCCAGATCTGCCGCTCAAGAGGCCGCGCCTTAATGATCTCCGTCACCCGTGGCGGTATCTGTATTAAGATTGCTTGAAAACGTTAAGTACAATTACACAATAATTACAATTTTGTAAGTTAGTTTAGAGGAATTATATTTATATTCATATTTTATTCTTAAAATAGTCATAATAAATATCACTGGAGGATCCGAGCTTTTCAGACTCACTACGTTCGTGAATTTATCGGTAATCTCAAACCCACTCTTGGTATTACTTGCGATAATTCACTATTTTTGTCAATACACGGTGATAACTTTCCATATATCGTTAGGATATATATATATATATATATATATATATATATATATATATATATATATCCTAACGATTCACTTTAAACTTGTCAGCGAAACAAGTTCTATTTTGAACCTTATGTTGAGCGAAAAAAATCACGCGGCTCACTTTAAAACACATGTCTGTGAAAAAGAAACTATAAATCTAACGTACACAAATTAATATACTGAAAAGTAAAAATATATGCAATGTTATTCTCTAAGTGGTGAACCAGGTTACGTGACCCAATTTACTCCTATGCCAGCCCTGCTAGGTCTGTTTCGTTTTTCGGCAATATTTACTACCTATACGGGCCGTACAGAAAAGTAGCGGGGGTGGGTTATCATGTGTTTATGGTTTGGTGATAGGAGGGATGGTTGAAGGAGAAATGCCACACCTACTTTCACTTGTGAAGATTTAAAATTTCCTTTTACTAATTTCTGATATTTACATGCTATCCCCTATTAATAATATAACACAGACATAGCGAAATATTAGATGAAAATTTATCTTTTTCATTCCATTTTATCTTCAAATAAGTAACGTTTCAAAGCTGAAAACATGCAAAGTTACATATTGGAATAGAAATTAAGTTGATGCATTTAATTATCTCTGACATGTATCTGGTACTTTACCCTGTAATAAAAAATGGGGATTTAATGGTAGGTATTTCCTGCATGCATGTGAATACTGTGGCAAATTTATGCTTTTTTATTCTATATATCCACTCCGCTGAATAAAATCTATTTCCACCGTTTTCGCACGCTATAATATATACCGCCACGGCTGTTACGGTGTGGATTCGTGAGCGGAAGGTCTGGGGTTCTATTCCCACCAGTGGTGCCTCAGTAGTAAAAATGGGCGTTAAACACCATTAAAAAAGTCCCACCTTGACCGCCCTCCATGACTGAGTTTTTTCCAGGTTTTTCTCAGCCCTCATAAATGGCAAATGCCGGGGAGGTACTCTAAACTTAGGCCTGGAACGCTTCCTTCCTTAAAAAAATCTTTCCCAGTTTATCATTTCATGTATCATCAGTGTCTACCGCCTATGGTGCCTCAATAGTAAAAATGGGAGTTAAATACTATTAAAAATACACATTAATGATAATCCGATTGTATGGTTTTAAATATTTTTGTTGACCTAGCAATGTCACATGTGCGTATGCCACTACTATCGTCTCTCTTCATGTTCTACCATCATTAAAACACACATCCATAAATGAATTCTATAACAGAAAAAGCGCGAATATCTACACGACATTTTTCGCACACTATTAATGACATTAAAAAATATTTTTCTTCCATTCATTTAATTAGCTTAATATCCTTTCTGTTAGAAGCATTTTGCAATTATGTAAAAAGTATGATGCTATTCTCGACACTTCAACATCTGGGGTCAAACCTCTTTCCAGGCACCGGATTAATAAGTCAGTCACGATTCTTGCCCGTACTAACTGTTGCTGAACTCCTGGAGCTAGCAAGTTCATGTCTACGATATCGTAAATTCTGCCAATTTTTATGCACCAACAAACTAAATCATCGATCATGCGACTTTGTGTAATTGACATGGTGATATAATTTCTACTGATACGATGTCACTATTCCTCACATATATATATATATATATATATATATATATATATATATATATATATATCAACTACCATGCCTGCATAAAAGGCATTCTGCTTTGAAAAATGGGGGAAAGTTCATATATCACCACTTGTGCCTAACCCTTTTACACACACACACACACACACACACACATATATATATATATATATATATATATATATATAATGTGGTTTTGTTTTGTTTTTGTTTATTTTTTTGTTTTGTTTTGTTTTTTTTTATTTGCTTATTTACGGACGCTCTTTAAGATCTCAGGTCATCATCGTCCCATTAAATTTAGAGTGTGAAACGGCCAAAAAATTTTGCTCAGAGGCCTATTTTTTCAGGCTTGTGGTTCTTTTTACATCACGGGACCCACGGTTTACTTCCCTTCCGAAGGAAACCATACTTAGGATTTTTACGCCCCGAAAAAATCCATCGATCCTGGCCGGGTTTGAACTTGCGATCTTGGGCGTAGAAGGCAAGTATGGTTACCACTACGCCACCAGGACCGACGTGTGTGCGTGCGTGTGTGTGTGTGTGTGTGTGTGTGTGTGTGTGGTGAAAGTTAGGGTTTTAAACCACTTTCTATCAGCCCTTGTACGTTAAAATCAGATTTTAAAGCATTCAGGTGCCGGCCTTAAAAATATTTCGGCACAATTACTACAGCGAATGGAATGAGAAAACAAAATGTCATCACACTGGGATAACAGCATGAGCCACTTATTTTTAGTAAACTGGGTTCACTTTCAAAAGAAACCTTAGTTACCTATCTGATTTACAGTGAACAAATTTAAAGTTTTAAAGATGAAAAACCACTTTGCCCTCGACATTCACAGATAAAAAATAAAACAACGAAATTCGTACGGAAATCAGATTTTTTAAAAACCTTTCTGAAGCTGTACCTTTGCAAGCAAAAAAAAAAATGTCAGCATAATTACTGTGTTATGTACTTTTCACGTTAACCTCACAACTTTACGTTGGTCGTGGATTCGTGCCCCGTATGTTACACTATTGTGTGTGCCGAAAGTCTATGTGAAAATATTTTTAACGAACAGTCATATTGGTATTTAATTTCAATGCGGAGGCTCCATAAAGTAGATTTTTTAATTTTCTCCAAATTGAAATTCCCATCATGAAATATGTCGCTATAAGGTACTCTAACTCACACAAAGTGAGTGCATAATCTGCATACTTTTTGCATATTAAAATTTGAACGCATCTGAGAAATATTTTTTTGCATAATTACAACTTTTTTCAATAATAACACTAGTTTTGTATAATTACATCGTTTTTGAACAATTAAAATATTTTTTTGAATATTAAAAGTCGAACACGTACTGGAAAAGGTTTTTGCAATATGCTTCTCCATCCGCCAAAATAATGCACAACCCCAAAGACTCCCCTGAAGATGGGCATTAAATAAAATGAAACCCCGAAAGTCAACAAATTTACGCCTCCAAGGGTAAAAAGCTTTTAAAATTGGAATTCCAAAATTTCACGACAAAAATAGGCTTTTAAAACAAATGCATGAAAACACCCACCCCACCCATACCACCCCCAAACACGAAAAATCCATTAACCCACCCCAACTCCTGCAATAAAAACGTCCAACTTCACGTATCTTTGTTCGTATGGCCGCCAAATGCACCATGCCCGGAGAGTGTGTTAAGGAGGGACCTATACTACTAAGGTCAATCATAAGACCAAGAATTTTTATATTATCGATGATTTCATTGCATTCATTATTTAGCTCTGCAGCGATTTTATTTTTGTTTGAAAATTAAGTTATTTAGTTTTTTTCAAAGTTTTAATGAATTTTGTAACTGTCAAACTAGTTATTTGGTGAAATGTAAATGTAATTGGATAAACATGAGAGGCGATTGATTTTGTGTTCTTTAATGAGAATACTAATATTGTCTACCAAAAGAAATGAGAATATTTCTTAATGCCAATGAAAATTATTACAATTTTCTAACCATATTTGGTCTCCCCATCTTGTTTCTTTACATTCTGATATAAAATGTAAATCGTTTCACAAAGACATACCTCTTGGCTTTAACTTTTCCTTCATATGTTTAACTTCAAGACTCCTGTTCTAAACATACCTATCCATTTCGTTCTAATTTATCACAGAAATCCACATATTTTACTGTATATCGTTATTTTAAACCCACGTGCAGTTTCAAGAAACTTTTATCTTTAAGTGAACCAATCTATGAAAATGTCAAAAATGGTCATTTTTTCAGTTTTTTTCAGTTTTTTCAGGTTTTTTTTCCACACACGGATAAAAACAATCTCTTAAATATAAAGCTTTTTTTAAGTGTTTTTCTTCCACGTATGGAAATTCAAATCGCTCGATGCCGTGCTAAATTTCAAAAATTAATTTTAAGTTTTTGGTACTCTTTAGATATGGATAAATAAGTAATCACCAGAAAAGTTAAATAGTTAAATAAATAACTAATATTCCGTTTATATTTTAAATGACAACAAAAGATCTCTTAATAAGTTTGTTTTTTTTCTAATATCATTCTTTATTCAAATAAAAAATTAATCAGATAGTAGATCTCTATTATGTGTTTGGAACACGAATCAGTAGTTATTTAAAAATGTTGAAAACTGCATCTTAAGAAGCATTTTATTAGAGGGTGCATAAAAATAACAAAATGCTGTTATCAGGAAATAATTAATGGATTTCTCTGAAATTGCATGCCGTTAATGCATGGTAAACAAATGGAGTGAATTAGTGAAGAAATATAGAAATTTTTGCTTTCCTAGTTCGATTCCCTTAGCTAATAAATATTTCTTGTCTTTCAATACTTTCTATACTACTTCTTATTTCTTTCCAAAATTATTTATTGCTATGCTGCTTTAAAATCCAAACATATCCCATTTCAACACCTAAAATATTTGAAAATTTCTACCCCAGCTCTATTTTCCATTTGTTTTATCTTCAATAGTTAAGCACTCCTTTAAAATATCTTCATAATTTAACTTCCTTATCCAAATGTCCGATGACTGGTAATAAATGTATGAAAAACTGTCTTAAACTCCTTAGGGTTTGCTACTTTCCGAAAACGCTAAATGTTAAATCAAATACAGTTCAGATGCGTTCATTCCGCAGACGTATGCAACTTCTACGGAATGTTGTATTGCAGAATTAAACTCTACACAATACATTTCTGCTTCGAAAGAATAGGAGGTAAGAAAAGAATTAAAACAAACGAATATGACGAAAATTACGGATTTAGGGAACAAGAGCTGAGAGAAAACTGGAGAACACTGGACGAGAGCAATGTAGAGGAGGGAAGAACATACTAAAAGATGTCTTTCCTTTGAGAAGCTAGTAAAGGAGTGAGGATCATTAGTATGGCCAAGATTTGTACGCAAATGCATATTTCCCACTTCTCTGAAAATCATGCAAATGCGTTTTTGTAAACATATGAACGTCAGTAATTATTGCATATTTCAGGACTTTCTACTATAATAGACTTTCGTGCGAACATTACACTCGTAGTATATTTTCAGTATTTCGTTGCGTAATCCACAAGTTTGCATTTCTTGTAATTTTATTATTTAAATACTATATACAATAGTTACAAAAGTTATTACTGAACACAATATTAATTAAGTTGAAGCAATTAGTATTGACAACTCTTATTCAATAGTATGAAAAACATAATCCATTCACAGGCGGCAAGTTATATATCTACTTTTTCCAACCTACAATATGGACGAAAGCTGCACTCCTTCAATTTATTATTCCCGACCTGCCTGTAGGTCTGAACTTCCAATTTCTTTAAAAATCAGGTACAAATTCCATAAAGGTAGCCAAATGAAATATTGATTTTAATATTTTTTAATGTTCTATTTAAATTCCTATCACCTGAATTTTCTTTTCTATGTCATGAAAAAACAAGCTGCTCCTACAGTAAAATATTGACAAATAAATGAGAGATTTTTGGTGGAAAAATGTACTATCTGCTCAAATATCCAATCACGTGTAAAACTATTTTAAACGTCATTGATCTGTTGGTAGTTAGCACTTGATAGAAACACAAGAGTTCTTCGATGTAACTTACGTTGCCTACAATATAAGAGATGATTTTACTTTCTTTCGCGTGTGGTTTCTTTGAATGCGTTAGTTAAACGGCAGTGTTCTGTTATATTTGTTAATATATATTTGTGCGAACTGTTCGTGTGAATTTGTTGGAAGTATATAGTGAGGTTGTTTGAATTACGGGTCAACAGATCGGGGTGGCGTACTGAGTGAAGTCAGCCGTCAAAGACGTGCAATGCATTTGCAGGTAGCAGCTTGTAGTTAGATTGAGGGAGGTTTTGTCGGCGAGCAACCACAGCGAGTGGTTGTGCGTTCGTATGTTAATCGGTGCTTTCATTGTGTGCTATTGTTCTTCGTTAGTTATACCGATACATAAATACGTCGTGAAAAAAGTATATTTACGAACGATACATGTCTGAAAACGGATTCTTGCAGGGAAGGGTAAGGTGATTCATTCGCAAGAAAATATCCTGGTGATCGTGTTTCGGATAGAGAAATTTTCGCCTACTTGTTAAAAAGTTACGGGAGGCAATATCTCTCAATATCAAGAAATATTAGATGAAATAAAAATTTCCTACGTAGATGCCGGCAACGTATTGCCACTGAGAGGCATCATTTTAACATCTCTTACAGCATGGTTAGTACTTATTGTTATCGGTTTTAGATATACTTTCAGTAAAAATATAAATACTATAATAAAAACACTAACTTAATGTGGAGCGAATCTATCGCCGTGGAGTCAATCTATCCTTTTTTTTTTTCCGGTTTGGATGGCTACACTTTATCAGTACTTTACAATACACTTTATACAATAAGCAGCCGCGCTCAGGCGGCCCGTAATTCGTATAACCTCAATGTATATTAATGGAAGTCGTGAAATGAATTAATGCAAATGCTTGTTAAAATTAAATTGTTAAAACATATATTCGTATTATTTAATTGCTATAATAAATTACTTGAAAAGACAGAAAAGTTTTAAGTGTATTATTTCATATTGTTAAAATTTTATATTCACGAAAATGTATATTGATAAAGCATAAATAATATTCCACATTATCAAATATGAAAAAGTGAAAAAAAATATTTTTCGAAAAGTAAATAAGAAAGGGCTCTTTGATGTGCATAATGTATACATATACATTTGAGTGTTTGTTACAGAATTTTTAAATAAATTAACATTTCAAAGTGTTTTACGATTCAATAATGGTAGATAATATAAACATGTGTTGGAATGTCCTATTTAAAAATTTTTAAAGTAATCAGCACTCTCTAGATGTCACGTAAATGCTATAGAAAACAAAAAGCAAGCTTGAACTAGCTCTGGCACTGCATTTTTTTACAATCTTTGTGGAGAAAAGGCGGTTGCTAATATTCTCATAAATAAGTTGAATAACCCTGGGCTCAGAAAGGTGCTAGAAAAGTATATTCCAATCAGCTTCACTCTGAGGAAAAAGTATCTTCCATTGCTATATAAAAATGTTAGGCAAATGTTGTACTTTTAGTAATAATCACTAATCCGGTAAAAAAAAAAAAACTTGTGGGCGACGAAAAATGCATACTACATATTCTGAGCAAATTCTGAGTAAATAAGAAAACAGTTTGTTGATGTTTATTTATTTAGTTGCGGTTCTTGTTAAAAAATGCGCAATTTTATTTCACAATCTCACCGGTTGTAACTTTTGAATTGTTTTCAATTTGTTCCAAGGGACACTGTGGGTCTGATTATCAAAACAGGTACTGCACCTTGAATTGGATTATTAGGAGTGGAGGAGGATGTTTCAATACTTCAGCCTTGCTCAACGGGTTCCATGTGTGCCCACGCCCCAGTGGGAAGTACCTCCAGGAGGAATGGATGAAGTGAGGGTTACACTTGGGTTCCTGGATCCACGAGCGTAGGCATTGTTTCCAGATAGAACAATCCTGCGCTGATGAAGTTACTCTCCAAGGAGTTCAAGTTCTTTAGAAATTGCGCAAAGTACTGTCACCTCGCTCTCTCTCTCTGGTACTTTGGACCCTGTAACAGAATCAACGAAATGAAGTATTCCAGCATTCGTCTAAGTGACATGGGGAAAACACGAAAAAACTAAAGGATGGCCAATTCCAAGAATTTGAAGCCGGGACCTCCAGAATGCGAGTCTCAAGCGTTACCGCCTTATTCATCCCGCTCGGTTATGCTGCACCTTATGTGGCTAAAGCAAGTCACTCACTTCAAAATATTTTTCTTATCATTGCCCTCTTTACGTGCTTAGCCTAGGGAGCACATCACTGAGGGAACTTAGCCCTGGTAAAAAAATCATTTTCAACCATCAAGAAGATAGGTTTTATCTTCTTGGCACCTGCTAATTTCTCATTCTTATATTTTTAGTTCCTTGCACTGTCTTATTTAAATGTAGTAAATGCTTTGATGCTTAAATCTTCGAAAGTTTAATAGTTAATATGGAAGAAATACTAACATATTTTATTGAGTTGCGATCCGAAAATAAAATACCACCCTTACTTCATAAGAAATTTTGGAAAGCATTAGTATTAAGAAGGATAAACACTTCATCTAATTCTGTTCATTTGGTTAGTTTCTTTTAGGTGTTTTTCAAAGCGTTGTCAAGAATAGTTTTCTACAGACAGCTTCATCCCGAAATCCCATTGCCTCCGAATCCTGTTTTTACAACGTCGTAACTGAAAATCCTTTCCTTCAGAAAGGAAGTAAAGTTATGGATCTCATGTTGTACATTTGCGGCACGTAAAACAACCTTAAGTCAGAAAGAAGAGACCTCATCAAAATTTATCGGCCTTTCACGCCCTGAATTGAATGGGAAGCTGATGATCTGAGATGTTAAAGATCTGCTACTACAGATCGTAGCAGACCAGGAAAAAAGCGTCCATTGGTGAAAGGTGCGAAAATAGCGCTATCGAATGGGCCTGACAGAAAATCGCCCATTTTCACTTTGTTTCTCCTTCTATCTCGTTGATCCCCTCAGGGGCTCACTTTTTGGGTACGGGGCGTAGCGACCCCCAGGCACACGAGCTGCTCCCGCAGATCAACGCTCAGCGTGTTTTACTGATTTTAATATCGACCTGCATTTTAATTTTTATTCGTTTTATTTCCCTGTTCTTTGTCTGAAGGATGCCACCGTGTTTGACACGGTAAAAAGTGACTGGGTAATGGCGTAACTCCCAGCACTGGGTTATCATGTAGGACAGGAGCGTATCCCCTGGTAAAGGCCAGGCCTGGGGAAGGCCCATTGCATTAGCTGTTCACTTCCTGCAGGATATTGGGTCCTTTTTCAAACACACTGGAAAGTTTGACACTAAGGTTACTTTGTTCAGGCCAGAGCAAGTAACCTAAGCCGGGATGATGCCCAGAAGGCAGCCTGCCATCGGAGACAGTTGCAATGGTGGAGGATAATATCACTGTGGTGAATGAAAATAATTTCACACAAATTAAAAGAAAAAGAGTGGATGTAAAAGAAGCAACTGAGAGACCTTTTCCTCGTTACTTAGCCATTAATCGAACAGAAGACGGCCAGTCGTTTAACCGGGTAAACCCGTTTATTATTCAAAAGGGCATTGACACCATAGCTGGACCCGTGAAATCCTGCACACGACTCCGCAATGGATCTCTTTTATTGGAGACAGTTGGAATGTCACAGAGTAACTCATTGCTCAAGGCGACGATTCTCCACTGTTATCCCATCTGTGTTGAGCAACATCGCACACTTAATTCGTCGCGAGGAGTTATTTCCACTAATGTACTGGACGGAATGTCTGACCCGGAAATCCAGAATTGTTTGGAAGACCAACGGGTCACGTCCGTGTATCGAGTGCAGGCGAGGAAAGAGGGTGAATTGCAGCCTACCAGAACTCTTTTCCTTGCCTTTAACAGGGTTGAACTACCGCAGAGGATTAAAGCGAACTACGAGGTCATTTAGGTGCGCCCGTACATCCCGAGCTCGTTACGTTGTTTTCAGTGTCAGCGCTTTGGGCATACGCGCGTATTCTGTAAGATTGCCATTTCCATCAGTGCAACCTGCGGTAAAGACAGTCACGAAGGAGCATGTTCATCCGCTCCAGTCTGTGTCAACTGCCGGGGAGATCATCCAGCCTCATCCCGCGACTGTCCTCGTTTTAGAGAAAAGCGCTGTATTCAGGAAATCCGGATAAAGGAAAAGCTCTCCTTTACTGAGGCCCGGAGGCGATACCAATCTCGCCTACCTGTAGTGCCTATGACCGGTACGTACAGTGCAGCAGCTTCTTCTTCGGTCAAGAAGTGCGATAGCAGTACGCAGACCTGCGACCTTGATTTTACACGGGTTCTTAATGCGCCCAGTCCTCCGAAGCGCTCTACTGAGAAGCCCAAACCAAAACTGTTTAATGCTCGGAAATTAAGTTTAAGAACAGCTACACAAGGACTGACTTCTTGAAAACGTCCACTCCAGGTGAAAAGAAGAACAGTCCTTCTCCTCCTCGGAGGTACCGCTCCCATGATGGGAGGAAACCCGCTAGGCAGTCGCCGTCACCGCCTATTTCCAAATCCAGGTTTTGGAATCGGTGGGTGCTTCTCAGCGGGAGAGCCCTCCCTCTAAAGAGGTGATGGAGAAGGATGTGCCTGCTGCTGGAAAACCACCTAGTCCCATGCGACTGAAGAAAGGACGTTTGATTCGTCCTGGACCGACCAAAAAGTAAGGTGGTAACATTTTAAACTTATTTTATCTAATTTTAACAATGGGTGTCCTTATGTGGAATGTGCGTGGACTCCGCAGTCGAAGACCTGAACTGGAGTTACTTTTACGATCGACTGACTCTCCGCTTGGGTGTCTCCAAGAGACTAAACTTCGACCACAAAATTCTTTAACTATACGCGGTTACTCTTCGGCGAGATTCGATCTTGCTCCCGAAGATGGCACTCCCGCGCATGACAGAGTTTTAATTATCATCAGAGATGACGTATACAGTTCTTCATTACATCTCAAGACTCCTCTACAAACTGCTGCAGCTACAATTCACATTTCTGGTCTTAATTTTCCAATCTGTAGCATTTACATGCTCCATTTGCTACTGTCACAACCGTCGACCTTGATTATCTGTTTTCCCAACTACCACCTTCTGTCGTACTTTTGGGGATTTTAATGCTCACCTTCCCTATCGGGTTCCAACACGGACTGTGCAAGGGGTAGCATGTTGGCAGACTTTCTAGAAGGCCACCATCTTATTCTGCTCAACACTGATCAACCTACTTTTATTTCTAACAGTATTCATTGTTTTTCATACTGGACTTATCCTTTTGTTCTGCCTCACTTGCTCTTCATTTTACCTGGAACGTCATCTCTGATTTATACACTAGTGACCACTTTCCGTGTCAGATACACGTACTCTCAGCACACGCACATTCTCAGCGCGCGCCAAGATGATTTATTGCAAAGGCGAATTGGCGTCTTTTCCGATCTATGGTCGTATTTTAGGGTGTGAGTTTCCATCCATCGACGCCGTGATCGAGCACCTCGAAACGGCCATTCTTAATGCCGCAGAGCAGGCTATTCCTCGATCACCTTACCACCTCAGACGTTTTCCGGTTCCTTGGTGGACCGATGAATGCCGGTATGCTTTGAGTGCACGCCCAGGTGCTCTACGAGTTTTTCCTCGCCACCCTACTTCAGCAAATATGATTCGCTACAAGCAACTGCGCGCCAAATGCCGTAGAGTTATTAAGAATAGCAAAAAAGCTACTTGGTTTACTTTCGCTTCTTCATTTAAGCGCTCAACGCCTTCGTCTATTGTTTGGAATAAGCTCCGTCGCATTGCAGGCAAACCAGGATTTACGGCTATACCCGGTCTTAAGATATCAAATCGAGAGCTTACTACTTCGCTAGACATAGCCAATATTTTAGGACGCACTTTCGCTGTTGTTTCGAGCATTCCAATTATCCTCTTTCATTTCGCACATTAAAGGAGCAGGTTGAGTCGAGAGGTTTCTCTTTTGCCTACGATAATCAGGAGTGCTATAATGTCCCGTTTACCGCCAGGAAATTGGAGCATGCTCTTTCTACCTCCCGGCATTGCGCTCCAGGGCCAGATGGCATTCGTGTTGGTATGTTGCAGCATTTGTCAGCGGAAGGCAAGGCTTTTTTACTCCAGATTTTTAATTCTGTTTGGTGTAATGGAACATTTCCAAGCGCTTGGCGAATGGCCACCGTCATACCAATACCTAAACCTGGAAAGGACCCACACCTTCCTTCCAGTTACCGTCCGATTTCCCTCACCAGTTGCGTCTGCAAGGTGATGGAACGCATGATTAACGGACGGTTTATGTGGTGGTTACAGTCGAGGTACTTACTTACGAACATCTAGTGCGGTTTTCGACGTCATCGATCCTCCGTTGACCATCTTGGGTCTCTTTCCACCCACATAATGGACGGTTTTGTACGAAAGTGCCAAATGATTGCCGTATTCTTCGATCTGGAGAGATCCTATGATACTTGTTGGAGAAGCAGTACCCTTCGAAAGCTTCATGATTGGCACATGTCTGTTTTATCGTATAGTCGTATGTCTATTTTTATTTAGGATTTTATGACAGACCGGGTTTTCAATGATCGCGTGGAATCAGTTTTATCATTTTGTTTTATTAAAGAGAACGGTGTACCTCAGGGCTCGGTACTTGGCGTCATACTTTTTGCCATTGCTATCAATTCTATCACCAAGTGTTTACTGCCAATCGTCGTTGTTTGTCGACAATTTAGCCATCTTTCTTTCCTCTCGGAGAACTTGCCTTTTAAAACGCCGCCTCCAACGCTCTCTTGACCGACTTTACGCTTGGAGTGTAAACCACGGGTTCCGTTTCTCCGCAGAGAAGACCGTCTGCATCAATTTCTGGCGCCATAAGGTGTATCCTTTTCTACCCCACCATCTTGACCCACACGCTCTCTCTTTCGCAGTCGAGGTTAGGTTCTTTGGCTTGGTATTTGATAGGAAATTATGCTGGTCATCCCATATAGCACAACTCAGAGGCAAACATGAACGTTCTCTTTGTTTTTTTACGTATTTTAAGTGGCACATCCTAGGGAGCTGGTGGACTGTTCTTTTACGTTTTTACCGCTCTCTCATCCGGTCCAACTGGCTGTGTTGTTTATGGCTCTGCGCGACCTTCCGTTCTTCGTCGTCTTAATCCCATTCACCACCGGGGTGTTCGTGTCGCCTTTGGAGCATTCCCAACCATTCCTGTGTCAAGTTTATATGCGGAGTCTGGAGAACCTCCGTTATTTTATCGCAGGGATCTTTTACTTGCTTCTTATGGTTGTCGTTTAGTTGCGCAATTTCGTCATCCCACGATTGAGCCGTTTTTAATGTGTCTCTCGCTCCATTTTATGCCGCTCGGTCTTTTACTCCTAGGCCTCCTAGGTCTCGTTTTCGGGAGTTGTTGAGGACATTGGACGTGGAATTACCTGCGTTTTTCTTAACCTGGGAAACATCTTCTCCCCCTTGGCTTATAGCAGAGGCGCCCGTTCATCTGGGGCTTACGTCCTGTCCGAAGTCTTCGACCGCATCACAGAGTATTGTGTTTTCAGCTCTTGCTGATGCGTTTTATTGTCAGTCTTTTGATTGTTGTTACCATTTTACGCTTGGTTTTATTTGGGGTTTTTATGTTTACAATTTTAGACCAATATAAGACTGTTGTGTTCTCAGCTCTTGCAGCTGTGTTTAGTACTGGTCTTGTTTGTTGTTGACTATATTACCCTTGTTATTTGTTATGGGGTTTTACTTTATTGCCCAAAGTGCTAAGTTTGCTTATTTCATACACTGATTTTGAGCTTATTGCTTTTTTCTTTAATCTTGGCGCAGATTCTGGTGTGTTTGGGCGCTAATCACCCTAGCTGTTTTGCGCCCCTTATACAATCATCATCATCATCATCATCATCATCATCATCATCATCATCATCTCTCGTTGCATGTTTCCAATTTATTCTCTCTTATGTTTTTGTATTCACAATGTTCCTTCATATTTACAATTATATACGAAAGATTACAATAAGCTGGAAACGTGCATATTTTGTAAGAACCATTTTCCAAGAGCTTTAATTTGATCTTTGGCATTGGGGCAAGAATGGAATGGATTTACGTCTTTCGTTAGATTAGGTTGGGTTAGGTTAGGTTAAGTTACATATTTTAGCAGAAGAATAAACATCAGTAACCTCTTACTCGCAGTACACGGGTTCAAACACTGAACAGGCTGTGATGGAGGAGTGTGTACTGCTACAATACGAGCGATATGTATATAACTGCCACCCTTGGGCGCTTTTTTATTTGTTAACCCTGGGTGTGCGCTAGATTGGGTGTATTTCTCCCATTTGTCGCTATTTTTAGAGCACTGTTTTATCAGGATTCATAAATGCGGGTATATATATATATATATATATATATATATATATATATATATTTTTTTTAAATACTGCGAAAACGTTGAAGCCGTTAAAGGGGTACACGTATTCATCTTTTCAGGGTACAGAAAAAATAAAAAATAAAAAATAAAAAAAAAACTTACTCAGGCAATTGACCGCACGGTAATCAAACCCAAAATCTCTGAATTTGCAGGCAGATGCGCTGACCACAAGAATATGAAGGCGGTCTTTAGCGTTGTTCACTTCTTATATGAAAATCAGATTGTGTCCATTTGAACTGCACTAAACTTGGTTTTAAAAGTTCTGTTTTCTCTCAATTTAATCAATTTGTTGTGGGTACTTTTATGACAGACGCACTTAGACAGCTTTTATACTGAAAATATCGCCAATCTAGTTCCATTCTGCATCATAATTCTGGGAAATATTCGCCTACATGCTCTGAAAACAAATTAAACGTTTCATCATCAATCGTACAAACGTTGTCCGAAAGAAAATAAGTATGAAAACATGTTTCAATGTAATCTAACAGCACATTCAACTGTACTTTGAAACTCCCATATTATCCCTCCTTTAATTATGTATCTCGTCTTTGTTTAGTGTTGTTCTATAAATTGGCTAGTTTAGTTTATCAGGGTTCCCTAGAAAGGAAATTGGCCTGCTCACGCCTTTGTGAAGTTAAAATGCTTTCAGCTCCTCGTGAAGTGCAAACATTCTCGACTGCGTGACAAACGTCTAATGAATGATGAAGAGATCTATGATCAGATCCCATTTTTTGGTGCTAAGTCGAAAGCTGGATTTCAGTGTTTGTGACTTGACGGAAGTTCACAATTTGGACATCACCTAACATTGACTTAAAGACGACTGGTAGCGTATTAGAAGCAATTGTTTCTCCATTCAGAAATACAGTGATTGAATCTTGTTTCACGATTCACTCCTTGCACTTTCATTTTCAGTTTCTCAATCTTCAAAGCAGCAAACTATCTTCCTATCTTAAAACTCAACTCATGAGGACAACAGCTACTAAACATAAATGCTTTTAGTTTTAAACATGCTTGCTTGAACTTCATTGCCAATAGTAGCCCAAGATGCAGTCTCTAATTCCCTTTACCCCGGGATATCAGTGAACATGATCCCAAACATACTTTTAATAGTTTTATAAAATATTTTATTAAATAGTTTTAATAAAGAAGGAAGCAGATAGAAAACACATAATGCCAATGGAGAAAATAGATATTAGAATATGTTATTCTACGATTTTCATTTTTTAAATAAAACATTTTAATATTTGTGTATTAATTTGCATAAATGTCTAACAAGATTGCGGCACACTTGATTCAAAGCAATGAAACTACAGCAAGCCACATAATACTATTACAATGTCACAAAGCTTCATGCATTGACTCTTAATATATTAAGGGTCAGTTGTATAAAGAGTTCACTTGAGTTTAGGGCATAAAATTAACAATCAGCTATACTGAACTTGGAAAGTTTGCTTATATAAACACTACTCTAACATTGTTTCGTCTTAAACTCAAATTAAATCTAACTCGCGAAATTTCTCAAGTTAAAGCACTAACTATAGGTTGATAATTGTTAAACCAAACGTTTCTCAGAGTACATAAGCATAACAGTTTCATTTATAAATAATCGCATTCAAAATGCGATTTCGCTTATCAAAAGATATCCAATAAATAGAACAGATGTTACGTCCCCGATTACAATCACAAACTAAGCAAAATCATGCTTTGAGTTCGGTGTTCATGATACTATTAACTTTAAGGTTCTATGCAACAGGGAACTTCCAAATAGTCACTGGAGGTATATTCAAAGTGGAGACAGGAACGGCAAGTAAAGCCATCCATAAAGTTACTAGAGCAATAGCAGCTCTCAGACGCTAGATCATTAAAATGCCAACCGAAGAGGGTGGCGCAAAAAATTTATGCTAGGCTTCTACAACAACTTTCCTGGAGTTTTAGGTGCTGTAGACTGCACACACATACCATTATATCGCCTGTGGGTTATAATGCAGAATTCTTCAGAATCGAATTATTATACTCTTTGGCAAGTTTCCCCGTGTACGTTCTTTATCCTTGTTTGAGATCGATTTTTTTTTTTAATTATTCTGTGATATTTTAGCACCAGATCAATAATCCTTCTCACTTTGCTAAAATTACCACTCACATTCGTTTTAAATTTTCCTTGTCCATGTTTGAACACATAATAAGGAGAAAGAAAAAAAAAATGTCTAGGAGGCGGGAAAACTAAAATTATTGCTTCTCTTAGGTTGAATAGTTGAGCATCAACTCGCTCTAAATACGAATTTCCTTACTATTTCACTATGTTGCCATAGGTTTGACAGTTGTTGCAAACTTGAGGTTACGTAGTCTGAGGGATTTTTTGTGCCACAGAAATGATGATTAACCTCTAGTTACATTTTAAATTAAAGTTAAATATACTCTCCAGTTAGCAGCTTTTATACAACTGACCCCAAATGTTCTGGACTAAGATTTATAAAACCTACCTTTTGCAGACGACATTGTGCTGTTTGATAAGTTAGGCAAGTAATTTACAGAACGATCACAGAGGTCCAACAGTTTAAGCTTAGCAGTAAATATGACGAAAACATGTGGTATATACAGAAAAGCGATGAATAACGATAGTAGCACGTGCACTGATTACGTCACAGAATACTTCTACGTGTGTCAAAAAATATATAGGGCAAGGAGCTAACAAAAAGACTCGACACAGCCTGGGAAAAACTCGGGAACCTCTTTCATCCTTCAAAACAAGTTCATAAACCAGAAATTAAATTCCACTATTAGAGAACTGGGTCGTCCCTGTATTGTATGGATGCCAGGTACAGCAACAGGAAAATCGATAAAGATCTACCAGCGGAAGATGGAGAGAAAAATTCTAGATATAGAATAAAGGGATAGAGTAAAAAGCACAAAAACTAGAATAAGCGATCTGAAAGGATAACGACCACAGTTTGGCAACAAAAATACACATGAGCAGAACTTAGGATCGGTCAGATTACGATAGGACAGGAGATATGTGCATTGATAGAATCCTAGAGCAGGAGCGTCATTTGGGAAGGGCAGGGTAGGAGGAATTATCCCCCTTAAAAAAGTAATAATCGAGTTCTGTACTAGTAAAACAATGAGATTAGTGCACTTTCAATTTTAAAATTATCAGTTTTAAAACGCTTAAGAGATAAAAGACGAGACTTATTGGGGCTGAATGTGGCATGAGAAATGCACATTAAAATTCAGGAATTTGCTTAAGGCAATTACACATCTTCCGGCAGCGCCTTGGTCCGTACGTATTAGGGATTCCAACTGTGAAATCTTCATTTCATCATCCATGGCTAACAAATTATAATATCTTCCTTTCAGGCAGTTCAACAGCACACCCTTCTTCTACTCTTGAAACTGGTAGAATGGATACCTGATCTCATTTCCGAAACTAATATCCCAAAGACCCGTATTTTCGAAGATATATGTTTCCAGATGATCTTCTATAGAAATGTCATATTGTCAAACCCGCATTTCTGACGGGGTTATTACAAATGCTGCATTTCTGAAACTCAGTACCGCCACGGGTGGCCGAGGTCGTTAGAGCGCGGACTCGTGAGCGGGAAGTCTGGGGTTCGAATCCCGCCAGGATCCTCCTCCCTGACTGGGTTTTTTCCCAGGTTTTCCTCAGTCCTCATAACTGGCAAATGCCGGGGAGGTACCCTAAACTTGGCCTGGAACGTTTCCTTCCTTAAAAATATCCTTTCCCAATGTATCATTTCAT